>CM068837.1:111820947-112148622 GCA_028554795.2 Sinohyriopsis cumingii | reverse complement strand
TAAACATTTTTAGTATACCAGTCATTATTGACAGTTTCGACATTGATTATTTTGTATATTTTCAATCGAGTACTTTTGTTGAATAGAAGGTTATACATTATTGTCCTTTATTGCTAATATAAACTAATTACTATTACATACAAATAAATAAACATATTGCATTTCCAAGATCACAATGACGCATACGTGACAAATACATTGAAAATAAGATCCTCTCCATTCTAAACATATTTAAAAAGCAATTTGATGAGATTGCACGCAAGAGTTTTGAAAACTTCCAGACAGGTGACCTTCATAAATGATCAGACATGATACAGATAAAAGCATTAAACAATCAAAATAGTGATTTGTGGTGGTCTGGAACGTAAAACTCTTGAACAAATGTTTGTGTTCTGCATTCCTTTTTGTAACAAAATATTCTTTTCTTTCTGCTGTTGAAATTTTGATTCGAAATAAAAATGTCTTAGAGTCAATATTAAATATTCGCTACTGATAATCTGTGATGAAGCATATTTCTAGTTCGATGAAACAGTCGACATTCAAACGGGAAATGAAGGGCCGTTTTCTGCTGGAAATCCAAAAGAACATGAAGGACTAGCAATAAGATTGTATCTATATAAAATCTAATTCAGCAAACTAAAAAAGAGTCGTAAACGGCTTAACTGCAGTGAATTTTATATATTACAAAATACTAATTAACTTGGGGCAGAAACTTTGCGAACGGTAAATTCTCTTGTAAAACTTAGTACAAATGAAGAATTAAATGTGGATTGTTGCAGATCGTTCCATTATTTATGTGTGTCCAGCGGGCCAAACAAAACGTCGCAAATTCGAAACATGGGGCGGTATCAAAACCATTGTTATACTTGGTTTGCATTTTTAGCTTCAAACTTTCTTTGAAGCTAGCTCACTCTAACCTTTTTATATTTCTTTTACTTTTATTTAATTGTCATGTTAACTGAGTAACTTTATTTCAGTTAGCGAACATTACACTTTATAAGCCATTCCATATCTATTTTCAAGAAATTAAAATGCTTAAGTAATAACTATTTAGGAACAGAAGTGGCATAGGTTCATGAAATGAATGTAGGAAAGACAGCACAATCTATCAGCATTATAGAAAGTTATGCGCAAATATTACCTTGTCATTCCTTACCTTCGTTGGACCTCTGACAGACTTGTAAAAGCATTTTGCAGCCTTCACAAGTTTAGATTCTGCATAATCCGATTTAGAAATTGGAAAGTAGCATTCAGTCTGAAGTAATCTACCGCAAACCATATATCTAACTGCACACATATTTCTACACATCTTTCAACTCCAATAGGGTTAAGTTTCGCGAAGCTACCCTCGCGTTGGCGTTTCTCCGCAATGAAATCGATGCACTCGGCAATGGAACCAACACAATGAAAGCACCCTAAGCAAAAGAGAAGAATAAAGTGCATCAGACAAGCCATCGTCTTACTTGTCAACTTGAACCAATAAAACAGTCATCTATAAACTGGTTCATCTGTTTGCATCATCTGTATCGTGAGCAATTTATATATGAACTGCTCTTTAATGTTGAAGCAGCCTTTCAGAGCTGTTTATACACAAGTTCATTTATATAGGCGTCATTGATCACCAGTGTGAAAAATAACTCCTAGCCTATGATTCGATAAAGATATTATCTAACTCCTCCTACTTCAACCTTGTTTTTCAATCACTGTAAAACATCGCCTAAGTTCCAATCAATAATTCTTAGTGTTGAGTCAGAGGTAACTATCCGATGCCATTGGAGGCAATCTAACACTCTTTGGATATGATTATCATTCATTGAAAAGGCAGACAAATGTCCTGATAATATATATATATATATATATATATATATATATATATATATATATACACACACTAGTGATATCGTCTCTCAGTTGCAATAATTATTGTGCGATTTTATTAGTGTCACGTGTCAAGTTCCGATCTATCAGGCATTAATTTTGCAATCCAATAGCATGAACGAGTTCAACCAGCGACGCATAGGACATAACCTTTAATTATCAATATATATCTATATATATATATATATCTATATATATATATCTATATATATCTATATATCTATATATCTATATATCTATATATATATCTATATATCTATCTAAATATCTATCTATCTATCTATCTATCTATATATATATATATATATATATATATATATATATATATATATATATAGCGCATTAATGCTAACATATAGACATTGTTTAAACTGTATGCTATTATGTGCATATAACAAGGATGAACTTACATTAATGAATAATTCGCGACGTAAGAAACCAACGTTAAAATATCATTAATCCCAGTTTTCTACATCAATTTAGCAAAGTATACAATTTTACCGCAATTCCTTCTGCTTTCGCTTGTTTCATTTTTTCTCTTTCTCATGCATTAGGGATACAATACATAGAAATTTGGAGTGAGACAGAAAAGAAAATTGAACTTATTAAACTTTTGAAAGCGACTTTATACGAAATAACCTACAAAAACCTGTTTCGCCTTAACTATATTTGTACACTGCCTATGGGATTTATCTACAGCGTTGATGATATAAATTATGCAACATTGCAATAGCCTCTGGACTCTACACAGTAAATTTCTTGGTTATTATACACACATACTGTACTCTATTTAAGGCTTGGGTATTTGATGTTGCTATTGTTGCTGCTGTTGTTTTCTTCAAGCTATCATAAGGTTTACAATCCAACTATTTACAAATATTAAAATTACATAAAGCTGCCCACAGGAGCATGATTATGTTGGAAAATATTAATTACATCCTGTCCAGTTGGAAATGGTGTTGTCATTAGTTTCCCACAGAAAAAGTGCGTTTAAGAGAAAAGAAACGGGATTGACAATAACAAAAATGCCCTGGTGATAATTTTCCCTCAACCCCCAGACAGCACACACACAGACATACATACATATATTGTTATCTACAATAACAGAGTGCCTAGCGGCGTAAAAAATCAACAAATTCGGATTTTGGCTGACATACGATGCACAAGACAAGATGCAAATACTTAGAACAAAATAATATTATGTTAAAATATAGTTATGACTGTTTCTGACATTGAGGATATGGGGTTGTCGGGTGGAGCAGTTGATCTAGGATCCATTCTTCGAACAAATGATACTATAAAGACGGGATCGACACCATTTCAGGTGAAGTGATAATGTATTTCACCTCAAAATCAAGAGGGTTTATTTATACAGTTACCAGTATTGTGTTTAGGAATATATTGATTCCATCTTAGTCAAGAAGCAGAAAATAAGATGGTGATTATTTGCGTTTTGTTGGTTATAATAGTTGTTTCGACACGCCACTGGCTATATCACGCCGAGGAAAATGGAAGCTATGTGCCTTCCTATGGAAACACCTAAGCAGCTGACCTGGACTAACCTGGGATGGAATAGAAAATCGCGACCCTTTGATTACTAGTCCGACGCTCTAATAACTGAGCTAGGCGGAATCTGTATAGGTTAGAATTGTGTGTCAGAAACGCACAATCAATAACTGGTCCTGGATGAGTCTAGTCAGCTTTACCTTATTTTGCCTACAAGACGTTTTGCCCAGCTGTATATTGAGCGTGTTATAATTGATAAAACGTAACCATATTAATGGACTAGATAAGTACCTACCTGCAAAATACATTAGTGTCTTTCCTATCTTACAATGTTTTCCAAGAAAGATCATAACAAAGAGTAATTCTGGCGTAGTGTTGGTTGTTATCAACTAAATATAAAAAATTAGTGTCGTCGAATAAAGACACATATGAAGTTGACATGTTTTATGGGTTTATTTAAGGTCATTAATATTCAGTTTAAAAAATCAAATAATTAATATATTCATTGTAAATTGGTATGTGGAACCTACATATTATTCAATTCGTATTCACTGCATAAGTTACCACCACACCCTTCTACGCAAAGGATTGTCCCCGTTATCAATTTACAAGATGATCGATCATTTTTATACGATTAAGAGGGTTTTATAAAAACGGCTTATCAATGTAAGGTAGATTTTAGAGTTATACAAAGAGAACAAGAAAACATATCTGTAACTAAAAAAAATCAAGCTGTGTCAATTAAAATGGTTACACTATTTCATATGGTACCCCTAAGTATTTCTGAGCAACTTATTTATGGGAAGAACCTGGAGCAGAAAACAACTGTGTCTTGTTCTTTTTTTGTTTTTTTTTGTGTGGAACAAATGTGAAATTCTCCAATAATTAGTAAAATCGAATACGATCAACCACTTCTCCACCTAAAAAATATATACCAGTAAAGTTTGTCTACTTCAATTGCTTTTTTGATTGATCGTTCACAGATCGAACTGTTTCTCTACAACCAATGGGTGCTATAAATATTTTTATTTACTAATGACATTTCATTAAAACAAAACAACGAAATGAAACAGTATTTAATTCCACACATCACATCTATTGTACAAAATTTAATATAACATATTCAATCACAAGAAGGCGTTCAATTTTCGACTGATAGAAATGTGAGAAGTCATTTATTCCACGTTGACATAGAAATCATGTCATAATGTTTACCTCATTTATTTGTGTTGTTGTTGTTGTTGTGGTAATCTTTAATACCATTTTTCAGTACACGATAGGCTATACATGGCGGCCAGTATTAATGGTGGAGGAAGACCCAGGAAAACCCCGGAAAGAATCACCCACACACGAGAAGATACCGGCATGAGTTGTCACATACCACATTAGCCAAATCCGTGACTATAAACAGAGGTGAGATGGCAATGATCCGTAACGGGGAGCGCTTTAGACCACTTGGCCACTCGGGGACCCAATTTATTTTTGGATCGGTTAAATTTGCCAAAGTATGACATACACTTTAAGCAAATAAATGGAGAAGGAAATATCAAAAGCTCATTTAATATTAATATACTTAAATATTTTAATTCAATTAGATATTAGGAAATAATTGAAAGTAAAAACTAAGATTAAATGGCTATCACATTCAAGAATTTTAAGAAATATAAAATAGAATATTTTCTGAAAATTAAATCAGGTTGCAGTAAAGTTACCATTCGATAAGCAAAACCTGTGAACAAGAAATAAAAGACTTTAATTAATTAAACAAAACCAAGATCATTTTTCGATCAAAATAATTGTGGGCTGTATATCAAGCACCATAACAGGCATACGTTGGCTCAGTCAGAAAACAGCAGTTGCAATTTCAATGTTTAATGACGAACATTTCATTATCACATGTTTAAATAGGTTACACATGTTAAAAGTCACATTATTAATATAGGGTGTTAATTTTTATATGTCGAATTAAATAGCAGTGGTTAAAGCCTCCATTTCCTATGTCTAGTTTGGAGATTTTATATGTTGAATTACACGGCGGTGTATAGAATATCAGTCTTGTGTATCAAGAATTCCCATCTTCACATGTATAATTAAATTGTTTGTGTTGAAGGTTCCATTTCCAATGTAACATTTAAGTTTTTGCTGTTAAATTAGACGGCGGTGGTTGAAAATTTCAATGTTCTTATCCTTATACTAATTGCCTTATGGTGATTCCCCCATGACATATTCAGCCCCTATCTGACCGTTGCACGATAATTTTGTCACTCACACACACGTGACTTGAGTGATTAAGTCATTAGAGGAATAGAGTACCGATGGAAGTGCCCCAGAGAGTTCGAAAAGATAAAACGACAGCCAGCAGCAGAGAGGGTGAACAGACCATAGAATTCCGACAAAACAAATAAAACAAACAAATAAATCATCTCGTAGAAAGGTCAAGATTTTACAAATGAACTTTTCCTTGAGATGTTTTATTTCTGTAATGGACGATTATACTAATAAAACCTCAGTTCGAAATAGTATCTGAAAAAATAAAGTACTCTACGTGTTTATTTATTTCTTGTTTATTTTTTTGACGACCAACGTTGGTAGGCACCCTCTCTGCTGCTCCCCCTGTTACCCAAATATTTTATCAATACCCACACGATATCTTGTTCTTGGATCATGTAAATTTATTGTTATAAATCCATGCGGGGTAGCTTGCGCTCGTGAGAAGAAATTTTTGAATTTAATTATATCCATGTCACCACCACACCAAGTTTGATGAATATTTCGCAACGTGTGTGTGTCTACGCCATTAAACACAACTAAAATGTTGCAGTTGTCTCTGATCACTTTTGGTATTTGTGTATATCGTTGAGTAACATAGATCACGTCTGTATTTTTATGTCTCCCTCGGGAAAATATTCTGGCTGGATTTGATTGTTTATCTAGCATCACATCGTCGTATACAACTAAATTATTAATAAATCCGTCTATGGAATCTACGGATGGTGCTTCATCAATATCGGTTATAAACTCTATAACATCATTATCCTCATCCAGTAATCGCGCGTTTTCATTGAAATCTTTAAGTACATCATAACATCGTTGATCATCAACGGATGGTGCTACTAAATATAATTTATCCCATTTCAACCATCTCATTATCAGATTAAGTAATAATTGCGTCTTACCCGATCCAGATGGTCCTATGATAATCATTCTGATGGAGTTCGGTAGCGCAGGATGATGCTTAACTGGCTCTCGCTGCCGAGTTGCTGAGAAATCAATTATATCCATATATATTATAACATGAATTTATATTGTTTACGTTGTAGAGTTAAAACTCCAACTGTTGATTTAGCTACGGTTACAACAAAAAATAAAAAAATAGCGTATGGTGGAAAATGTTCTGTATGCGGTAGAAAGAAATTTTCGTTTTTACCTAATAAGCGCGGTGGTGATATTGCTAATTTGATGTCAAAGTTTCCAGGTGCTCCATGGGCTAAATACAGCGGAGAAAAACATCTACCAGGATATAATTATTGCGGTCCTGGTACTCGACTCGATATCAGGCTCGATAATCAAGATCAACCAAAACCAGGCGAGGAACCAATAAATGCTATTGATCGAGCTTGTCATGCTCATGATGTAGCTTATAAAAGTCAAAATCTACAAGATAGGCATATTGCAGATGTAAAATTAATTCATTCATTAAATTCTATAAAAAATAAAAATATTAGAGAATCATTAGCTAATTGGTTAGTAAGATCCTCGATGAAAGGTAAATTAGCGATTGGGGCTGGTAATTAATAATGGAATCAATTTATTATTCACCGAGAGGATACTGGAGAGGCAAAGCAGCAATTGGTAAACTTGCTGATGCAGCGGCGGTTAAACATTCTACTGCTAGCGCGTGGTTGTCCAGGCAGGCAATATGGCAAATTTATCTACCACGTCCTAAACAAATTCAGTACTCGTATTTCGATGTCAGTGTTCCTAATGAAGTTCATCAAGCTGATATTCTGTTTTTACCGCATGATTCTGTGCGTGGAAAAACGTACAAGTACGCGCTAACCGTAGTTGATGTTGCAAGTAGATATAAAGAAGCAGAGCCGCTATCAGCGAAAACATCATCTGAAGTAGCCGATGCGTTTGAACGAATTTATCAACGAGGTGGTGGACCACGAGGTGGTCTGCGATGGCCACAGCTACTACAGGTTGATCCTGGTAAGGAATTTCTTGGTCCAGTATCATCGTTGATGAAACAACATAATACCAAAATACGACGAGGTCATACTGCAATTCATCGTGATCAAGCAATTGTTGAGCGATTTAATCGAACACTTGCTGAGCGGTTATTTGGATATCAATACGCGAGGGAATTTATTCAGGATAAAAGATCTCGCGAATGGGTTGCAAGATTACCAGGCGTGATAGCTGCATTAAATAATGAGATTACACGAACAACCAACATGAAACCCATTAGCGCGGTCACAAAAATAAATATACCAACACAACGAAAAGATGCTGGAAAACAAAAAATATTAGGTGATGTCACAGTCAGATATTTATATGAGCCTGGTGAACTTGAAGGTGGTAAAGCGAGAGCAACTGATCCTATTTGGAGTGTTACCACACACAAAATATCTACCGTGACAAGATCCACTGGAAGAAATGTAGGCGTTTCCAGACCTGCAATCTACAGATTAGATTCGGCCGCTCCTCAACGTGGATTTACACGTGAACAACTACAAATAATTCCCGAGGATACACAACTACCGCCGCGATCACTTCGGTGATTTCGATCACTTAACTAGCACCCAAGGTGCCAGCACCCCGACGTCGATTACACTCAAGACAGGTTAACATGGTATTTTCTCGTGTATGACCGCGACTATTATCTTTTCTATCTACGGTAAATTGTCTTGAATCATTACTCGAATATCGCCATAACATTATACAATTACAACTGGTGCAATGATTGTTCTGCTGCTGTTTTAACTCAATAATAAATTCAACATCAAGATCAAAGTCGCGTTTATTTTTTTTATCAGATTGTTTGTATCCGATTAATTTTTTTCTTATTATATCATCATCGATGATGTTAAATTTATCAACGATTTCAGGAATTATAATTCTACGTAATTGAGATATATTTCTGACCCTCGATACCGCTAAATAAACTAAATTTGACCACTCGATGCGATCGTCTACAATCCAGACTCGTGTATCAGAAATAGTTAATCCCTGAGACGAGTGGATTGTCATGGCGTATCCCAACACCCATGGAGATTTGTCAGCGCGTAATGCATCTTCGACCACACTGATATCAACGGCGACAATATCATTTAATACGAGATTTTGATTCTCAGTCTGTCCTGGAATATCAACATTAATATTCTGTTTTCGTGTATCTGATGGTCTATAACATAACGGAACAGGCAATTCTGAATATTGTTCTTTATGTAGTTGAAATAACTGTTGTTGTAAAGCGTCTCTGATTATTTTTCTACTTGCTACGATCAAATCGGTGGGTCTCCATAAATTTAAAAAATCGTTCATTGATGTCTCTGAGATCACTCCACGTATTATTTCACACTGAATTTTGTTTGATTGTAATCTGATTAATTTTTTAAACTCCTTCAAATTTGCATCAAGAGCTCTATGATCATCATCTATTTCTTCGTAATAATCAACGAAATTTTTTAACCAATCATGTGGAGATGGTCCAACAAAAGGCGGAGGTTGACCATGATCTCCACACATTATTATGGCGGTATTTTTCGTCAACAACCAATCAAGAAACATTTTTAATGTATCCAATGACACCGTACATATCTCATCCCAAATAATTATTTTAGGTATATATTTTTCTCCCATTCGCTCAGGAGTCCATGTATCTCCGCGCCATCGGAAGGAACTATGATACGTACACAATTGTACTTGCCGCTGTTTCATCTCACGTGCAAGTCTATGTGTGGGTGTCAGCACGATTATATCTGAATTTCTAAAAACATTAATCGTTCGAGTTGTTTTGCCGCATCCACCAGGTCCATTGAGATATACTGTCTTATATCTGGTTATTGGATCACTCAACGATGGTGCCTTCGACATTTCTGATATTTTATTACCCTCACGATAAAAATCTCTCACTGGAACATCTGCTGATTCTACATAATTGTGTAATAGTTCCTTTTTTATTGTCCACGAACCCCATCGTTCATCATTACTTGTAAATTTCATAACAGATTCTAAATATTTACTTGAAATATAAAACGAGTCCGTTGCGACTCTGACTGCGGTCTCAGGAAATCTATTAATCATCGATAATAAATTTATAGAAACATAAGCCAACATGGAAGATCTTAGATGAGTATATTGCGGGGATACGTCATTTATGTAACTAACGATCGTACCTAATTTTGTTCCGTCGGATAAATAAACACTCTCTCGATTTACAAACGTATTTTTCGCTGTTGTATCAGCGATTATAAAATCGTACTCGGCATCATCTAAAATTAATCGTGCGTGATGTCTTTTATAATCATATGCACCACCTTGAGTAAATTTACCTATAATTTTTCTACCGAGATCTTTTGCGGTTTTGAGTTTATTAGGAATATCATCTTCGGAAATATCCTTAAACTCGCTGATAACTTCAGAATCTGACATGGGCAACCAAACTTTGGTCTGTGCATGATATGATATAATTGCCTCACTGACCACCAACGATGTCAGTATCATACAATCTAGCATATATCGCAACAAAACTATAGGTGCCCAACGTTTTTCACAAAAATGTCTGCCAAACCAAACATAACAAATCTTGTGAAGATTTTCGTTAAACTCGAACGATTCAATACAGGCGAATCCAGTCAGATCAAAATCAGGTAATGGTCCATTAATTGCCACTCGCGTCATCTCGTTTGTTGGGTGACCAAATCTTTCAAAGTACACAGAACAATCTCCGTATCCCAGAAAACTTCCTGGATAACATGCAACCATATCAACCGAAATAACATCATTGTAATTGTATTTGGTATTCCATAATCCGCCATGTCCATATTCGATGCAACTTGCGCGTACGTCCTCGAGTAAATCAAATCGTGTTGGTTTCCATGAATTTCTTTCTCTGGCGAAATGAGCCGCAACAGATGGAACGGTAAAACAATTAGTTAGTAATTTGTCAGTATTTTCCGCGTGCTTGCACTGTAAAAACGTCGCAAGATTTTTCATCTCGTCATGGAGGGATTCTGTGCGATATATTTCACCGTTCGGTTTGACAAACTGATCAAATTCACCCTCCTCATTACTTTTAAATAACCATACCGATACAGGATCGGTTTTACTTATTTCGTTGATAAAATCAAACATACTATCTGCCCCAGAATTATCTGCCCCAGAATTGTCTGGGGGGTAAAATCTAACAGTTCGATCACGTGGAAATATTGTTACAGCGTTAGTCCATGCGTGCGCGTTATGATCGATAATATTTATTGGAGCTCCCTTCGATTTATATTTCGACTGGTACAGTACTTCTCCCGTTATTGTCGCCACAGTTATTGGAAATTTTAATATTTTTCCTAACTCAGCAACATCTTTTATTGTAGCACCGGTATCCTTAACTGAATCAGCCCACGAGTTTATTTTTTCACGCCTTAAATCAGTTAATCCATTTCCACGCATCGCGTTTGTAAAGTGTTCTATTACTCGTTCAGCTACACAATTTAACCTTGAAAATTTCATCGGCGCTAGTTTATCAACGTTAGGTTTTTTATTTATCTCATAGATTCCATAAATAACCGCCGTTACAGGATATGCTCGCTCATAATACGGTTTGTCAATACCTGTCAGTAGACCCGGTCTGGAATTTTTACTTAATATGATAGTTTTATTATTACCAAGGACAGGATCATATTTGTCACGGATAATCCAACTACCTGTTTCTGTTAATACAATAAATTTTACTCTGAAGAAATATTTTTGATTGCCCTCGTATTCAGCGATGTAGTTAATGATAGTTGCCGCTCGCTTGTCGTTCATTGTGGCGTCCGTGACAGCTTCCGTGACAAAGTCAGTGTTGCGTATAATCTTGAACGTTGACCATGTATGAGATGCACCATCCGTGTAAAATTCTTTCTTGGCGTCGTGAATTTTCGAGATCAAACTTTTATTTTTCGGATCAACCAGATCTCGTACTGGCAAGTCAGAAGATAATCTGTCAAGGTTGAATTTATACTTAACAGGCCTAGTTTGGGATAATCTCTCAAACTCGTTCATATAATTAAAACAAATATTTAAATAAAGAAAATTATATATATATATACAATGTCTCAATGTAGATGGTTGATGATCGGCTCATTAAATCGATGCAACAAATCCTGTAGAAAGGAATTTTGTTGGATGCACTCACAAAACATACGACGAGGAAGTCTAGGACCAATACCATGTCTACGGTGTGGTATTGGAGTGCGAGGAAAGACAGAATTATGTGGGAAGTGCGGCGGAAAACGGTTCAGAGAACTCAAAAGATATTATGACAAAAAAAATAATAGCGGTGAAAACGCTATAAAATCCGTGAGGGATTATATATCAAGATTTCAGACAAACAATGATTTAAACATATAATATTATTATAATGGAGCAAAATATATTTGTCCCACATCCTGTCATAACAAACTATGAATCAAATATTAATGGTATCATCAGACACTGCAAGTTGAAGAAACAAGTTGGTTATATTACTAATGTTGGTTATCTAATGTTCACATGCGGGGGGGGGGGGAAAGAAACATTATCTGTGTCATAGATTTACGTATGAATGTTTCTTCGGAGTGATCAATGACGGTCTTGTTATTGATCATATTGACGGGGACACTCAAAACAATAATTTATCCAATTTACAAGCTATCTCTCACAGCGAGAATAATACACGCGGTAATACAGGAAGATGTAAGACAATCGGAAAGAGGGCGGTAATTTCCACAAGCATAGAAACTGGCAAAGTAATTATGTTTCAGTCTATGAACGCGGCTGCGAAATATTTTGATATTCACTCGCAATCAGTACAAAAAGTAGCAGAAAATATATATAAAACCACTTTCTCGAAAAAATATAAGCAGAAAATTATCTTTAAGTATCAATAACTATCATCACCACATTATTAACTATCATCACCACATTATTAACTATCATCACCACATTGAATTAATTTTTTTAATTTATGTCACAGTAGGTCCTCCATACACTACTGAATTTTTGATTATATAAGGGGAGATTACTTTGTAATATATAGTTTTCTTCGTAGATGGTTGGTTTTTTATGATCGTAATTAGTCAGTTTAACTAATTACATCGTAACTAATTACAGCTTAATTAATTACTCGTAGAAGTATTATTTATGTTTTTTAAATATTTCCCCATCATACAACATTACGAGAGATCATGATAATGTTATTGATCCGTAGGAAGCTGTGTGTGAAACAGAAACCGTTTGTCATTGTAATCGACCTGCAGTTGTGTGTTCATGCCACTGTTATTATTGATTCTCAGTCTGCTTAGGAAACCCGCTACAAATACAGAAACTGTTGTTATTGATTCTCAGTCTACTTGGGAAACCCGCTACAAATAACAGAAACTGTTATTATTCAGAAACTGTTATAAATACAGAAACTGTTATTATTCAGAAACCGCTACAAATACAGAAACTGTTATTATTCAGAAACCGCTACAAATACAGAAACTGTTATTATTCAGAAACCGCTACAAATACAGAAACTGTTAAATACAGAAACTGTTATTATTCAGAAACCGCTGTTTAGTGTAAATATTGGTTCCTTAGCTATATAGCTAGCTATATATTAACTTCCGAAACATATGTTCGTAACAATGTTTGATAGCTCGATCAGTATGGTATTGGACTGTGACGCTCGCGGTCCAGGATCGAATCCCCATGGCTGACAATTTGTCGGTGGTGTACGCATAATTGCGATTTTTATAATAGTGGGGGGAACCGCAAAAAACCCCCCGCTCAGCAAAATTCCCAACCACAATATTGACTTGTGGTTGATACATATTTTCGTATCACCCACTGGATTAATTATTGTGGGTGGGATTTTGCTGAGCGTACATGTTTGTACTGTCCTTAGTTAGTGCCGTTTCATTCATAATCTGAGCTCGCTAATACACTCGATAGGGGCTCTTCATTCATTGTATATAACCATTTCATTGTATATATGTTATATGTATATCCTCTAAACTTGGTAGATTGCGGTGGCAAGCTACGAGTTTAATGAGGATTGTGCTGTCCTTGTGCTGTCCTTAGTTAGTTATATGTTATGTGTATATCCTCTAAACTTGGTAGATTGCGGTGGCAAGCTACGAGTTTAATGAGGATTGTGCTGTCCTTGTGCCGTCCTTAGTTAGTTATATGTATATCCTCTAAACTTGGTAGATTGCGGTGGCAAGCTACGAGTTTATGCCGTCCTTAGTTAGTTATATGTATATCCTCTAAACTTGGTAGATTGCGGTGGCAAGCTACGAGTTTAATGAGGACTGTGCCGTCCTTAGTTAGTTATATGTTATATGTATATCCTCTAAACTTGGTAGATTGCGGTGGCAAGCTACGAGTTTAATGAGGATTGTGCTGTCCTTAGTTAGTTATATGTATATCCTCTAAACTTGGTAGATTGCGGTGGCAAGCTACGAGTTTAATGAGGATTGTGCTGTCCTCCCTCTTGGGCCTCTAGACCGTTGTTTGGCGGGTTAGGGGCTCTCGTAGAGGGAATATTTGCCTAATGAACTTGGTAGATTGCGGTGGCAAGCTACGAGTTCTTGGTTGTGCTGTCCCTGAAACATCCCGACGAACTCGCTAATACACTCGATAGGTGTTCTAGGGATATTTTTTTTTATTTTAAAGATTTATATATTATATAATGAACCATGAAAATATCAATGATGTAATTGTCGCTATTAAAAAATTGAAAAAAGATGGAATTAATATATCTGATGAACTTAATCCTGAAAAAATAGTTTCTGACTTTGAGATTTTACAAGAACGTAAAACCATGGGTACACACACACTATCATCTGAATACAGGCTCATGAAACGGATTCAATCGGCAATGTTTCAGTCGCTAGCTACCGTAGAAGATGATCATGTGAAGGAGTTCGTTCCTCTTTCTACCGCCGTAGAAAGAATTAAGTCGTTATTATCCCACGAGTATGAGGCAAAGAAAACGATTAGTACTCGCATAAGACTATTAAGAAAAATTATGTTAGATCGTGAAACGATCCAAGGTAACCTCGTTACTGGTGAAACGATCCAGAGTAACCTCGTTACTGGTGAAACGATCCAGAGTAACCTCATTACTGGTGATAATGAAAATGAAAGTTTTGGTAACTGGGGTCCATGTCAACGCTGACCACGTGTATTGGTAGTCAAAATCAAGAAAGTTCTAACCTTGTCAAATTGTTCCTAATAAATTTTATTTATTATAAATTTTATTTATTAATAATATTATTTTTACTGAGGATTTATTTTCTTTTACTAAAATCAAGAAAAATGCACGAATTACTTGATTCTGACGGGGTAGTTGGTAGTCAAAATCAAAGAAAAATGCACGAATTACTTGATTTCTGACGGGGTAGTTGGTAGTCAAAATCAGGAAAATTGAGCAATTTCGTTGTATTTTAGTAAAAAAAAATAAAAATCTCAGTAAAATTAATATTATTAATAAATAAAATTAATTTATAATAAATAAAATTTATTAGGAACAATTTGACAAGGTTAGAATTTCTTATTTCTGACGGGGTAGTTGGTAGTCAAAATCAAGTAATTCGTGCATTTTTATGTTTCTGAGGGGGTAGTTGGTAGTCAAAATCAAGTAATTCGTGCATTTTTATGTTTCTGAGGGGGTAGTTGGTAGTCAAAATCAAGTAATTTGTACAATTTCAGTAAAAATCAGGAAAATTAATAAATATTATTTTTTTTTGTGATAGAAATTTTAATTTTACTTTCATCGACTAGCTTTTTTAGTTGCCTGGGCCGATTAATTTGTACCAAACACAAATTTGTGCTAGTAATAATAAAATATTTTTTTAAGTTGATCGAATTTGAGTCTGATCTCTGTTACAAATGTTCTTCTAACTGTTAAGAAATCCTCGCGTGTAAAACCCTCCATTACATGAAGATCTACGATAAAGTCTTACGACGGAAGTCTTACGACTTTACATACAGATTTATTACAAGCTCTTCTTCACGTATGTCAATCAAGCGATTAAGGTGGTCTGTGAGTTTAAAATTTATTCGTGTTGACATATTATTGTTACACCGCAAATACACAGGATTAGTTGGTTCTTGCACGATTAAACTTCCAGGGGGAACTTGTGGTGTGAACGTGTACAGGATGTATCCTTGTTGAGCTTGATTTGATCTTCCGAGATCTATTTGATAGCTGCCATCGATTACGTCACAAACCAGATTGACCGCGACCGTCGGTGTTATATTAACGATTCCCGGGGATACGTGTCTTCCGCCGCCGTGTGGATCATTATCATATCTGAGAACAACTGCTAATGGTGCTAGTTTTTTCCACGCATCGAGTATTTTAGGAAAAAACTCATCAATGACATCATTGACAGATTTTCTTAATTTATCCGGATTATAATCAGGAAACTTAAACGTTACAATGTCAGCTTCGGGTATTTTGTACTTGGCTGCGAAGGATTTTTTATAATCGCTTGATGACTTAAGAACCATATCTCTAATTCTGTTATAGATAACTTCAGAAGAATTAACTATATAATTTAAAACTTCTATGTACCTAATAATATTATCGCGCGCAGATGTTGAATCAAATAAATACTCTTGAAAACTATCACGTAAATTATTTACTTGTATTTCATGGTCTAAGTTTATTGAAGCAAATATAGAATCAATATTCAAAGCAATAACACGTTCATTAAGATTATACAAAAGAGCTCTAGGATCATATACAGGTGCTCCCCCCCTCCATCCTGGTTTTACTTCTATGTAATCTAGCCATTCTGAATTCATTTTAATATCATGACGAAGACTGGTCTTTGACGTAAAATCATCCCGAGTTGGTTCTGGTGGTCCTTCATACACCCTGGGAATTTCAGGCCATCCTAGCACTGATCTGATTGAAGATTGATAAATATCAACTGCATAATCAGGCGAGTTTATTTCAACCGTCGAGGACAGGGTGGGTTCATGAACATTAATTGATATTTTTGATTCTTTTCCTGTTATTGATTTTATTCTACGCGCAAATTCCTCACTGATTTGTTCGATCTCATAACTGCCGGTTGGTATTCCAACAACAACCCAGTCAGGTGTTCCATCGGGTTTGTTCTTGTTAGTAAATACAAGCGAATTATTTGCTGGTGTACCGTTAAATGATTTTGATCTGATATTTGGCCAGCTGTAATATACTCGTAATTGTGCTAGTGCTATTTCTTTTACTGGAATTGCAGTGGGAAAGTTAATACTAAATTCAGGATTAATTGAACTTACCGAGATCATCGTTATCTTTGGCGGAGTTGTGTTGGTCACGATCTGCTGGAGCAATTCTGTCATTATTAATACTTGTATCTTTAATACCGATACCTTCGTCGTATATTTTGGTCATCATTGAAAATTCGAAATCAGATATAATTCCATCACTGAGACTCGCTGATAACAACGAGGATAATTTCGAGTATGCTACCGTCGTTGTGTGTAATTTTATTTTGTAATCGGATAATTTTTCGTTCGTACAAGTACATATTTTTTTTGTGATGATACCAAGCACACCTGCAATAGTTGCTGCTGCTGATATACAGATAGTTACAGCTACTGGTGCCATCGTTGTCAACGCTGATAATATGACACCGGTTCCAGCAACAACAGCGGATACTGAATAAACAATCACATCAACGATAACCAATCGTCGTAGATTTTTTTTTCTTTTACTGTATATTGATCAACTTGATCTTTTAGCGCAGCCTGCCATTCACGCGCTTGATTGTATCTGTATTGTGCACCGTCCATATATATTTTTATGCAGTAACCAATTGAGGTGTTTCAGCTACAAATTCCAAACACCACCAGAAGGATGTTGCAGTTAATTTCTTATCATCTGCTTCCAGAATAAATATTTCTTCGGTTCCGCTATTTAATACAACAGATACAACCCCGGAAAACCTGTCGGTGGAATGACGCCATGGAAACGTTGTAAATATTTCAAATTTTGCAGCACTAAACACAGATAGCCTGTACACGCCAGTGACTGTTGCGGTATATTTGATAGTATTATTTTGCTGCGACCATGTTGCAAATCCCGATGATACCGTGCATACGATGTTTGTGATATGCCCGGGAGTTATTGCAGCTGAAATTTTAATCAAATTTGTTTTGTTGACAATTTCAGGAATTCCCGCTACGATGTTTTGCTGTCTTTGTTTGATCGTGTCTAGGTCAGTTTTGATATCAACGAGTTTCATGTCAATGACGGAAGGAGTTCCAAAGAACTTATTTATGGCATCATCGATTTTCTGAAAATTTTTTCGAAGCCTTATAAAACCGGTTACGTGAACATCATATTCGGCCCGCAGCGTGGATAGTTTACTGTCTACGTCGTCGACGTATAGTTTGTTTGCGACGTCTTTGTCAGATTTTGGAGCTGTTACAGCTACTATTTTGTTCCCGTTCATGCTAAGTTCACCTGTCATTGTGTCACCGGTGTTTCTCACGCGATTAGCAACACTTTTTGCAATTTCATCTCTGATGGTTTTAAGTGACATACTTGAATCTCTGATTCTACCACCGTCAGTAAACACGGGAATATTCTCCGTAACTGCACCGAGTACTCGCCGGACTATATCATTCCATTTGATATTGCTGGTTTTTAGTTTACCATATCGATCTTGAAAAATAACAACTTCATCTGGGTCAACTCCAGCCAGGTTCATGATATCAGCGAGGTCATCTTTAGTCGCATACTTTGACAGATCAACGTCGGATTTTATTTTCTTACTAGTAGAAGATCTTCCGTAAATGTCAACCATTATAATAAGATCCGTTGTTTAAAATGCTTTACGCGCAACAAATCGGTTGCTTGTATAATCGTGCACGACTTTATGTGGCGGCCTGGATGATTTTGATATAGCGTCGAGTACATTAATTACTTCACGGCCGCATATTGGCGGATCTGTCATTGTTTGTGTGGGTAGCGTTGAATACCAAACTTTGGAACCTCTAGTTGTTGCGTGGAGTGGTGCGACATACTTGATAAATTCAACAGGTGGAGCTAACCCGTACGAATCAAAATAAACAATTCCACGCGGATCAACCGCGTATGATACCCAATGAGTACCGGGTCCGGAACGTTTGTCAAGATTAATAATACCTGTTTCTAGTTTGTTTGGTTGTTTCGGTAATTGATCTCGCATAAAAACACCTCTAAAGGCGGATATTTTTAATTTTTTAGCAGCATCAAGTAAATCAAAATTTGATGCTGGAACGTCTAACGAAATGACCCTGGAAGCCTTACGCCTCTCCCCCAACGAGATCCCGGTAATCTTAGACCGCGTCCCTTTTTTTTGTATCCTCGCCCTGTTGCCTTCTTTAGTGCCATTCCAGCGGCTGTTCCAACAGCACCTAACGCGGCTGCTTTCGCTACGGCTGGAGCAGCAGCAGCTATTAACGCTGGAATAGCCGCAAGAAGTGGAAATATACCACCGGTTTTTACCATGTCTTTGATGGCGCTCGGGGAGAGATGGAATTGAACTCCAGTTTTTGATTCTAGGGCTTTATTGAAATGTTTAATCTGATTATTTGTAAACGATAATTTGTTTGGACCACCACTAATATGATCTCGTTTTAGTGATATTTTAGTTCCGCATTTGTTGGCGGTTTTTGATTGAAGCTTTTTTACCTGACCAGGAGTCAGAGTAACATTAACATGACTATACGACATTTTTATATAAAATATATTTTTCTAAATAACACGATTAAAGATTTTCCACCGGTGCATCAACAACTCTCATTCGACCACTACCACCTTCAAGTAACATGGCCTTGTCGCTAAGTATGACCGCGATCGCTCTGTAGAAGCCGGGAACAATTGGGGGACCGGGTATATCAGGAGGAGGGTTAGTAACATGAGCTCGAAAGTGTATATCAACAACAGATTGTTTGGATAAATCAAGATGTTCTAGTGAAAAATAATAAATCGGATATAGACCTGTAAAATCTAGTTGTGATATTTGCAACCCGGTATCTATATTTTGATCACGTCCCATGAATGACATTAAACGATGATATGCGCGCGCTACATGATTTTGAACAAAATTTAGTTGTATATCCTCGGCTGGTTCTTGATGTCCATTTATCCGTAAGGAAACTTCATTAACTCCAAGGTTGTCAAATATCATATGTGAACGTTCTTGATTATTCGTCCGAGCATTATCTTGTAGTGCAATAAAAATATGTCGTGGTGCAGAAACACCCTGTTGTGATGCTATATGCCATGTAAATAAACCATTAATATTGCTTTGAGCAGCATCTGTGGTTACTGTTAACCATGATAGCAATGATTTACCGCCTTGATCCATAAAAGATAGTAATTTTTGTTCCTCAGTAATAGATGGAGTCATTACTGGCATCCATAGTGAAAGTTTTGATATATTTACTTTACCCTCGGCAACACCAGCACCTCGCCAGATTGCATCATTATCATGACTTTTTCTTACGAGCACAATTGTGTGTTTAGCTCCAAAGATGACTTTTCTAACATTTCTGCAGAATCCAAAGATGTGTGATAATGGAATTGCACACGAAAAATTTCTATTATCTCCCGACAGCGCCGCCCGGCGTGTTGCAAATCCCAGGTTGTAAGTCGCATTAACGGTTCCTATAATATCAAACTCAGTACCTGGTCTGTCTTCGTGTTCAAAATCAACTGGTTGTGGATTAACCGCAGTATTTTGTGGTGTTCGTATTTTGATATACTGAACATGATCAGCGTTGTTAGTAATATCCTTAGCAAACATCATTGTTGGACCAGCTGATCTTGTAAAGTCGTCAGAATATCTCGCCAGACCAATTATTGTTGTAGCAACGTCGACATCATTCTGAACTGATTCAATATTTTTTCCATCAATCATATATGTGGCGCCACTAAATAATGCCATAATCCCGTTGTTGACAAAACCAACACGTAAATTAGCAGCATATGGCGTATTAGCTACAACATTCGTTACAAGTCTACCTTCTACTTCAATAAACGCTTCAGCGGGCAAGAAATATCTACTTGTATCATGAACCTGTAATTCGATTCTCCCCCGCTGATTTGGTAGTCTTGCGTCATAGGAATAAAATTGATAATCACGTACTGACTCGTACTTAAGGACAGGTGCCTCCATATCAAATGCTGGGTCTGATTCGCGCCTGAACATTTTTATTATAGTTACCATTTTTCCAAATGATGATCATCGTCGACGAAGACCACTTCCTGCTATTAAATTTGCTGTTATATTTTTTTCTGCTTCTTCAGATATCGCCGCTAGTTTTTGATTTGCAGCCTGATTTATTATTTTAGTTACGTCTGCGGGCATCACCTCAGTACTTGCCAGTTTCACCGGTGGTTGTTGTTTTCGTCGCAATAATCGTGCTAGTCTTTCCTTGATCGCCGAGAACGCCTTACCAGCAACATTGACAATTGCACCAGGAGCTTTATCACGAACAATATCAATAGCCTTCATCGATAATTGTTTTGCTACAGGTGCTACTTTGGGAGCTATCCTCGTGAATAATCCCCGAATGACATCAAGTCCATTTCCGTAAATAACACTATAGACTGGTAATCGTGAGTTTACCGCTCTAACCTGTGTGGGTTTACGATGATTATCATGCACAATCATCTTATTTTATTTACCATTTATCTAACAACTAGTCATCAACGAGCTCATCAATAAGTTCTCGGTAAACGCCGATATCCATGATACCACCTTGAAATAGTCGCCGACAAATATCAGCTGCTTCATTGGTTATTTCTGGTGAATTATTTCCGGCACGTTTTCCTCCTATGAGAACTTCTAACCGTGACACGTCATTGATGATATTATCAGGACATAAACCACGTCCTGTTTTAGGTTCATCTTGAGGTGGTGGTTGCATTACCGGAGTAGGTACTTCAGTGGTGTCCGGGGGTGATCCAGATGGTGAATCTGTCGGTGTAAATGTCATTTTCGGTGCAGAAATTTTACGTAAAGGTGAAGGAATTTTCTTCGAGGAGGGTGATTTAAGTGACTCTTTAGCCTTTTTAATTTCCGACATCAACCTTTGCTGTGGCGAAGAAGATTGTTGTTGTTCTATTTGTTGCAGAGGTGGAGGAAGCTGATACTGGGAGGACTCTCCTTGTTCGGGTTGTTCCCGTCTCTCTCTATAAAGTCTTTTTACTTCTTCTTTAAGTCTTTTAAATTCTTGACCTCTAGCTTGTTTTTTATTGTAATATACGCGATATATCCATTTAATGAAATTATCATCATTTGTTTTTTCATGACCGGGTTTTAAAATACTAGATTTATTAGATATATTTTTTGATATCATCTCAGGTAATCTCTCTCTTTCAATATTTCTAATTTCCTCAACAACTCCTTCGTTAAATCTTGCAATTAATCTTAAGCTTTCTTCTGCTGTTTTGGGTTCAGATGCAAGTTTTTTTCTCACATTGGCGACTTCAGCACGAAGTTCTCCAATACCTTCAAGTATTTCCTCACCAACAGGTGGAGGCTGAGCTGCGGCTATGTCAGTTGGAAGGTCTCGTAAAATCTTCTTTGCCTGTTTAGTTCTTCTTGCTATTTTTTCAGCATGCGCCGCAGTTTGTTTTGATACCGGAAGAAGATCTTCTTTGATGACAGTTTTAACTTGTTCAGTAGCCGCAGTGACGGGCTTAAACAGTTTTTTAGTGTCTTCTTCAAACTCAACTTTTGCTTCTTGCTGCGCTTGCAGATTTTTTCTAAATGAGTCTCTGACAGGAAGAAATTTTTTAATTGTTTCTAATCGTTCTCGAGCTGTTCTTGCAGTATGAGATTCTGGATGTACCATTTTATTATAACATAATAATTTAATTAATATCAGCAGAAGAGGAGCAGCAGAGAGGGTGCCTACCAACGTTGGTCGTCAAAAAAATAAACAGGAAATAAATAAACACGTAGAGTACTTTATTTTTTCAGATACTATTTCGAACTGAGGTTTTATTAGTACAATCGTCCATTACAGAAATAAAACATCTCAAGGAAAAGTTCATTTGTAAAATCTTGACCTTTCTACGAGATGATTTATTTGTTTGTTTTATTTGTTTTGTCGGAATTCTATGGTCTGTTCACCCTCTCTGCTGCTCAGCCTTTGATGCTACTTGATTAATAAAACATATGTTCTCTGTTGTGATTGTGAAAAGGAAAATGCCGCAGAAGGATTTACTTGTTCATGAATCCTATGGTGGCGATCAATGTGCACACACAATGCGATAAATGAATCTAATGCATACAGTCAGGCTGGTGTTATATAAACAAAAACCTCCGTATTGATGTTTTCCTGAGCTATGCATGCACTGCTTCAATAGCAAGATTTTTGTTCTGACAAAGAGATTAATATATTAGTTGAGTTGTGAATATTTTCTGGAATAAATGCAGTGTGAATTTGCAAACTAAATTTAGAGAGGTAGCGAAACCACTGATTGCCAAAGTATATTGAAAGCATTTATTGAAGTTTCAAGTAGTGCCGTAAACCTGTCAAATGAATGGAAGCTAAAAATGTGACCGATAACTTAATTATCTGTATCATCTGAATGCACCATAGATCTTTATTAAAGAAACACAAATGTTGTGCGAATTCTCCGAAACGAAATCAGAACACACTGATACGTTGGTGAATGTGGACGTGATCTTTGAAATAGAACAATAGTTACTTGTTTGGGCTCTTTTAAACGTTAAGAAAAAAGAGCGAAAACAACATACTTTGTAAAATTTAACAAATCAAGTATTTCCTTAGACAAACATGGTAAATATTAGAAAAAGAATTTACGGTTTTACGAATCAAATCTAAAAAAATCCACGAATAATCCAAGAATTAAAAAATAAAAGTCCTTGTATTAAAAGGTTCTAATGCAACCGAGTTTGAATCCCAATAAAGTCCAAAATTAAACGTGATGTATAATCAAGTAAGCAACGTGCTGATGTGTCAACAGTTCATTGTTGAATTACAAAAAATAATATTCCAGTGTTTGAATTTGGTGAAAATTTCGATAACTGTCCTTGTTCTAAAATTAATTTAGAGCACAAGTATTTCCAGGGAAAATAATGTCTTGCAATTCCAAAAAACTTGAAGCAAACAAAAACAAAACATTGCCCAAAAATCTGGTCAACAGATAAAACACTTGGACGTCTTCAGTGTTAAGGCAAGTAATGATTATTCTTTCTCGAAACATCTTTAATAAATCTAGCTATGACAAAACAGATGCCCAGATGTGGGTAAATCCACTGGAGAAACCTAATTGATACATGATATTTCTCACGTACTCCAGGTATGGCCTAGATTTCACATTATTAATGTTACACTGAGAAAGATTAAAAGCAAAAAAGAAAAAAACACTGTTCATTTCAACTCTTACTGGTTCTGAATCACGGTCAGGAACTAGGTCAGCATTAGACACAGAGTTTATATTAGCTGATTACGAAAAACAGTCAGGACAAAGAAAACTGAATTTAATTTATGGAAAACGTAAAAAAAAATCCAGTAAATAAAATTACATTACATAAGCATTAATAGAATACAGAAATCTAAAACTAACAAATAAACAATTAAATTCAATCAGATGTAAATTAAATCATATGTATATATAACACAACGAAATTTAAAATAATGTGATGAATCTTGTGCACGAAAGAGGAAATCCTAACCCCAGAAAAATAGTAACTCACCTACTGCATCTAAAGCGAGCGATGGTTTTAATTTATGTCAATGACGAAAATGTTTAAGAGCAGGATCATTGAACACATGCTCTGTGGACATAAGTTTAAGAATGACATCCGAACTAATTGATCTGCAGTATTTGTTTTACAGAGCAATATACCACATTACAAAAGAGAGCCAGCGCAAGTTTACGAGAAAATCAGCAAAAGCTGCCATATTTTAGCCACCTAATACTGTTAATAAAATTTACAAAAGGATTGATATTATTGTGTACATACGAAGTCTGACAAAACATATGTTACTGTCGTACTCAGTAATGGGTCATTTGAGGTAACTGAGGCTGACGTCGTTTTGAAAGAACTTTGAATTTGCGACCACAACGAATTTTACTCTGAGTACCTTGAAATAGGCGTACTTAATTATCTCATCAGGGTTGACTTACATATTTGTCTTAATTCTACTAATGGCAGACATTAAGTCTTTTTTTCATAAAATGCATGTGAAGGCTTATAACAGAATAAAACTGAAAATTTAGCAATGTTGGATAAATGCTTGTACGTGTATAGATAACAAGCACCATGGTTTTGCAACGCAACAAATCCATGCTGCCTACCTTGGAAATCAGAACCTGGTGGCAGTAGTACATGCCACTATGAATATTTTAGACACACACGGAAATATTTCATGGGAGATTAAGACCATGCCTTAGTGACCATTCACTTAATCAGCTCTGCAGCCTTGTGGAAACCCCTGGTTGATATGATTTTCGTTCTGAACAAGAAACGATGTCAGCGTGTTACCATTGTTATTTGTGTTCGACCAGATATTGTAAGAGGTATTTTAGTGAAAATTCCATCACAAAATTATCAAGATCATCACCGTGGCGGCCATATTAGAAGTCAGATCGGCACCATTTTTTAAGACCAAATAAACGTCATAATAAGTCGCGTGGTTAAATTATCTAGTTACTTCTTGTTAAGGATTCGGCTAATGTGGGTATGTGAGAAAGCTTGCCAGTAGCTTCTCGTGGGTCGGTGGTTCTTTCCGGGGTTTTCCCGGGTTCTTCCTCCACCATTAAAACTGGCCGCCATGTATAGCCTATCGTGTGCTGAAAAATGGCGTTAAACCCTACAACAACAACAACAACAACCTCTTGTTAAAGAGGCCTTGTTGTGATAACGCCTTTTACGAGCAACGGAAAGGCTATATCTGGCGACTGTCTGGTATATTTATTGGAAGAAGAACCAAACAAGACCCAGGGAAGAACAACCGATCCACAGGATGCTACTGATAATCCTTCTCAAGCGCATATGTTGGTCGAGACCCTTTTCAGCATCACAGTGACAATTTCCATTTAGGACCAACTAGATATTGTAAGAAATATTTCAGGGAAAATCCCATAATCATTTACCATCCGTTTATTATTGGTTGAGGTAATATTTTGTAAAGGTTGGACGAACGCTTTTATCTGTGACACCTATAGCCGCGATAACAAACTTATGTTTAAGAAAAATGAGAAGACGGCTGATATGCAATGAACTATCAGATAAGCTGTGCATGTCTGTGAAAGTAGAACTTGAAAAGTATCTACCACATATAAAGCTTTAGATACCTTCAAACAGCCTTAGAAAAATTACAAGCATAACACGAAAACACCATGGAATATTTATTTTCAAGCATGTTGGTAGCATAAATGAAGAGACCAGACCACTGGCTGAAAAAACGTTATTCATCATTTAGTAGGTAATATATCAGAAACCTTAAACTTGAATTAGTTAATGAATATATTTATTAGAATTTAATGTTTGTCCATTTTAATTTTAACTACTTTGCTCGTACTCTCAAATGTTGCCTACTCACGCAGAATAATTTGAGTGTGTGTGTGCTTGTGATTTGGAATTGTAACGTAGCTTTAACAATTTGTCAGGGCATATTGCTACGATGTCTGCAGTGTGACAATCTATAGTGATTTCTTGCACCGGGTCATGATGCCTCAGACATGTAGCAACATGTCCCATCCAGTCACATTATCCTAACTAACGTAGTCGAGCTGACCCTTTGAGACCGGGCAGGGTTTTAAAGAAACAATAAACACGTTCGTGGATGACAAATTACAATATATTAAACACTGGTACTAATGATATGAAAATAACACAGAAAAGCATATAAAATGAATATAAAACACATACGAAATATACTTTGACTACTATGTCACATTCAAGTAGTCAAAAAGTTCTAGAAACTCCATGTAAACTTCCTGTACACAAATATCTCTAGCAAACGTTCATATAAACAAATACTTGTTGCAAACCCATAGAATCAACTACTGGTTGCAAACATTTATGTAGTCAGACACTACTGTCATAATTCAGATGTAGCCAAATACACGTTGACACGGCCTTCTCTCTGGCACGGTCACTTTCCCCTCCGCACTTGTACCCGTACGTTGGCACTGATTTGGTGGGTTATACTAGTAATGGTACACCAGACGTCATGGTATTCACATGCCCATCAGGCTGCTCATAACCGGCGAGCTGAATATGGAAAATAAACACACCTTTCCAATAGTCTAATTTAATTGGAATGGGTTTTGTTCCAACTACTTTAAGAATATACGATAGGTACGAAGTATGACATAGGAATGCTTTGCAATAAAAACAAATATACGTAATGCTATGACATTAATACGTACATAATATGTTTTCGAAATTAGTCGTGATAGCGACTAGATGAAATTAATTCGCTACCACATTGCCTAGGTTATATCTTAATAAACTGAATTGCAAATACGATAAACGACGTAACCACACAATACAACAATGAACGTGCTTTTACGAAACTGAATAATTATTGTAAATAATAAAAAGAGTTGACTAAAAAATCATTCGACTCACCCAACTGTTTGGCTTTAACGAAATTACAATCGCACCTGCCCGACAGCTGAATATGTTTAGAGCTTCCCTCTATATTGGCTGTGCCCTTCAATATCTCTACCCGATATATATAGCAGTGCGCAATAATACATTATTTCGCACGTGCCGCGCGAGCAATAAAAGCGTCACGCGATACGACGAAAAATTACAGTCACAGAAATATTACGGCGCGTGAAACAAGACAGCCTGATTTAAATGAAAAGTATGTAAGACTAAATGAGCCATATCGGGCATTTCGTAACACTAACACCAGGCCGAAAAGTCCTAACACTAACCCCTTGATGCTGAGCGCCAAGCGAGGCACCTGATTGAACCATTTTGTGAGTCGTTGGTACGACTCGGCCGAGGATCGAACCCAAGACCCCCCGCATCTAATCACTAGGCCACCGGAGCTGTGCAGATGAATCTCGAAACTAGATCCAGGTAAACAACTGAATACAGAAGTACCATATATGGGCTGAGTTACGATACAAAATTTATAAAATTTGGTATACGTTTCGGGACTCAAAATGTTAAATGTAAGATTTCAAACGGAGTCAAAATTCTGAAAATTCGGAAATCGTTTTGGTAGTTACTTAAAATGGCGATTTGGCCAGATATTCACTATTCATTAGAACAACATATTCTGAAAGTGTAGGTGAACGACGATATTAACTAAGTATTTAATAGCTTGCTTCCCGAATGAAGTAAGCTCTTGGAAACACCTTCAACAACTATTTAAAAAAACGCGGAAACGTTTTTGTTTTTCGTCAGAATGCAATTTATGTTCATTGCGTTTTATTGCGAAATTGAGAGAATAGGCAAGAACTAAAATGTTTTTCAAGACAGAGGAAATTAAGTCAGACCTACATAGCACTTTGTTCTGACCCAGCGCTTCATGGAAGGTAACTTAGTTTATAGGCAGTATAACCATTATTTACATTTAAGAAATATTTGAGAAGATTTTCAATTAAATTTTAATTGCATCAACGTTCTTTGTGTACGGTATATTTTACATATGGTGAACCCCTTGTTCAGAAATCTTAACGAATTCTGATATACCACTACGTCCTCACCAACTTCCAACCATTTTTTTTCTGCGGCATTTATGAAGGAATTTAAAGTTTGAATTGGAAAAGAATATAATTTATAATATCAGACTAGAATACCTTTCATGGTTTTACGAGTAGGGCTTCCTAGCATAATCATTATTCATTCAACGAGTTAAGATTATTGGATAACAGAAAGAAAACTTTCTCACAATTTTCGTTGCGGAGCTTACGAGGAGGAGCCTAAAGTTAGAATTTTGAAAAACAATGTGATGTTTAATATCATAAATTTAACACCATTCGTGATATAATGAAACTAAATGCAAGATACAATAAAACAGAGTATATATGTTATTATATGGAATTTGAATTAATGGATTTCTTAATGATAAGAATGATCGATCCGTTTGACCATGAGGATTCTTTGAAGTTCAAAATAGTTATCCGTGAATTTGCAGGTAACATGAAAAGGTCTTTTCATAAAACTCTCAATGTACTTATTGCAACTTGATTCATTGTCACGAATTTGTGTTTGAAGGCTGAATACATCTCCATGTCACATTGTTGTTAAAAATGTAAATTAGGAAAAATAATTGTATCGTCTAGCAAATTAGGTATTAAAACCGGTTGTATTTGACATCGCCGTTACTGATGTTGGTAGCATATTCTGATATGTATAATTAATGGCAACTAGAATTTTAACTGTTTGTTTATGCTTCGTAACAATAATTAAAAAATTACAATTGAAAGTTTCAACATCAACACAATCATCATCATCATCATCTTCATCATCATCATTATCATCATCATCATCATCATCATCATCATCATCATCATCATGTGCTTTTGCATTTCACAGATTTTACAAGTAGGGTATTACTATGTCGCACATTTTCTATCATCCGAAGTTTGCACTTGAGCAACCATGCTAGGCCAGGACTTTGTATGTAATTATTACACTATAGATTTATACACAAAGACATCCTAGGCATGGACTATGTATGTAATATTACATTATAGATTTATACACAAAGACATCCTAGGCATGGACTATGTATGCAATATTACCATATATATTTATACACGAAGATATACTTGGCATGGATTATATATGTAATATTACATTATAGATTTATACATAAAGACATTCTAGGCATAGTCAATAGATGTAATATTACAGTATAGATTTATACACAAAGACATACTAGGCATGGAATATATATGTATTATTACATTATAAATTTATACACAAAGACATACTAGGCATGGACTATGGATGTAATATTTCATTATAGGTTTATACACAAAGACATACTAGGCATAGACTATGGATGTAATATTTCATTATAGGTTTATACACAAAGACATACTAGGCATGGACTATATATGTAATATTGCATTATAGATTTATACACAAAGACATCCTAGGCATGGACTATGTATGCAATATTACCATATATATTTATACACGAAGATATACTTGGCATGGATTATATATGTAATATTACATTATAGATTTATACATAAAGACATTCTAGGCATAGTCAATAGATGTAATATTACAGTATAGATTTATACACAAAGACATACTAGGCATGGAATATATATGTATTATTACATTATAAATTTATACACAAAGACATACTAGGCATGGACAATATATGTAATATTACATTATGGACTTATACACAAAGACATACTAGCCATGGACTGTGTAAGTAATATTACAGTATAGATTTATACACAAAGTCATACTAGCCATGGTCAATAAATGTAATATTGCATTATAGATTTATGCACAAATGCATACTAAGCATGGACTATAGAGGTAATATTACATAATAGATTTATACACCAATTCATACTTTGCATGGACAACATATGTAATATTACATTATAGATTTATACACAAAAACATACCAGGCATGGACTATGGATATAATATTAAACTATATATTTATACACAGAGATATACTAGGACAAGACTTTGTATGTAATTTTACGTTATAGATTTATACACGAAAACATGCCAGGCATGGACTATGGATGTAATATTAGACTATATATTTATACACATAGCCATACTAGGACATGACTTTGTATGTAATATTACGGTATAGATTTATACACAAAGATATACTAGGCATCAACTATGTATCTAATATTACAATATAGATTTATACACAAAGACATAACATTCATGGACTATGTATGTAATATTAAATTATATATTTATACCGAAAGACATACTAGGCTTGGTCTCTGTATGTACTATGATATTATAGATTTATGCACAAAGACATGCTAGGCATGGACTATGGATTTAATAATAGACTATATATTTATACACAGATACATAATATGCATGAACTATGTATCTAAAATTACATGATAGATTTATACACAAAGACATAATACTGATGGACTATTTATGCAATATTACATTATAGATTTTTACACAAAGACATGCTAGGATTGGACTATGTATATAACATTACAGTATAGATTTATTCACAAGGACATACTCGGCATGGACTATGGATGCATTATTAGACTATTGATTTATATACATAGACATACTAGGCATGGTCTGTGGATTCCGATGTAATATTACATTATAGATGTATAGATAAAAACATACTTGGCATGGACTATGTATGTACTATTCAGGAGAAATCATACTATTGTTGCCTGGAAAAAAATTGGGCGAAGTCAACAGAGGTTCTACATTTTAAGCATTTCCAGGGTATTATTGTATTTATTTGATTGCAAAGAAAAATCACTCTTTAAAATGTTGCGAGTTATTTTTAAGGGGATTTGGTAAGGCTTGATGGTGAGGATTGCACCAGGTCCGCCACAGCCTCCTCTTTCTGACTCTGTGCATTACATAATGACGTCATGTTTCACATATCACAACGTCTGATACATGTATTAGGGTTTCCTGGCATACCGATTCGTCTTTAAATATCACCGGTAAGGTAAAAGATTCCATCTTCTATTTCAAAATGGAATAAACTTTGAAGAGAAACCACAATTAGAAACAAAACGGAAGATCGTGGAAATAAGGCAACACACCCTTTTTGATGCAGCTTTTTTCATAAACGGACACAATAATGCTTATTCAGCTAATCTGTGTAATAATAAACTGGAATGAAAAGTATTTTTGAGGAAAGAAACCTGACATTATATTCACCAGATGACACTGCTTTTAATAAATATACTTTAAGATATACTATACTTCATCTACTTTATTCTTAGAAAATAAATGAACTACAATATATTTTGAAGTAGCAATACAGTTAAATTGTATTGACTGTAATTCATTCTGCACCGAACATTGTTAAGAGATAATGCATAGTGTTCTTGTGAAAGGTTATGTTGTAAAAATAAAGTCATTGGAACGTGACTTTTACAACTTTGAAGTGAGCGAAACAATGCCTTGATGTGCAAATTGATTCAGTCTAAACGCATAAATTTATCTATGTCCGAATAGATGATTAGCAGCTTCTTGTTAAAGGATTTGCTTTCAACATTTATCTCTAACCCCGGGAGACATATTTAATAAATGACATCGGCGTTTCCGTAATTCTATCCTAGAGCTACATTGATAACGGACTCACATGGTGATATGACAACAAAATAACATTCTCTATAATATTTCTCTCCAGGGAAAGGTTTCACCGAAATTTAAATATAAAATAGTAAGCGTATGCAGCACACGTGTATCAATCTAAACTGTTCTATCACTGCATCATACTTAGTAGTTAATCATAGTGTCCGTTCGTCTGTCTTCTGTCAGTAACACAATTTTGTAAAACTAAATGGACTCCCGTTTTAAGTCGATCACCATCTAAAGTTATGGTGATCGAATGAAGATAAGCGTAGAGATAAATTAGACTCATGACGCAATTTATTAGTACCCCTTTTGTATTGTAGCTGAATGCACAATATGAAACAATCTAGTGAATGCAGCTGGCCACAACGTTTGTTACTGGTCGTTGTACAAATTGGTGCATATTACAGATACCATCTAAAAACTTCGCATATTCAAAGTACTTTGTTCCTGTGACGTGTTTTATAGTGATTTCGCTCTTTATTTGCAGCATTATGTAATGTATACCAAATCTTGCAAAGTCCACAAGTCGCATGTTTCCAAAGGATACACCTGTTTTATCATCAACTGAAGAAACACATTTGCAATAAACAGTGAGTTGTTAATTTTAGAGTCGTTGACTTTTTTATCACGCAGCTGAATTCAATATAAAATAGAATCAATTGGTCATAATTTGTCAAACGACTTGTATGGATCGCTTTGAAACTTGGTAGATATTATCGTCATCGTCTGGAGAGGCTTATATTTATAAATCTTTGTGCAAATGTTTGCTATGAAAAGCATTTCAACAATAAAGTCCTATAACCGAGCTAGACGATACAAGAGCAAATTACCAATAAAGCGTAAGTCATCTATCTAGAGTATACAAGAGCATGCCAATATAATAGTTTTTGTAATCGCTCTAGAATATACAAAAGCACAATAACTCGCTTATTTAATTACAATGTTACAGCTGTATAAAGTTTTGCTAATAAAAACTGTTTGCATATGTGAAAACAAATAACTTGACGTACGGGCATACAATTTTTAATGGTATTAGCATCAAACTTTAATAAAGCAAATTGGGGGGTGGATGTTGCAAACACACGTTCTAGGCTCAAGTGAAAAAATAATTTATGTGACAGTAGTATCTTTTCAGTGCACGGAAGAAATTATTTCTTTCCAATCTAAAGCATCAAAAGTGGAACAATATTTGCCACACATTAGGCATATAAACAGTCATTCCAAAATGTAAATTAGGATGTCAAATAAAAGACATATTATTTTTATGTTTTCTGTCGCAATTAGAATAGGAAAAAGTACAAAAAGTGACACTTATGTTCTCTGTCTTGAGCGGGATAAGAGCAAATACAACACACAATATTTTTGGGTTCCCTATCTGGAACAAAATAATGAAAATAATATATACAATACTTGTGTTTTCTATGCCAAAGAGTATAAGAAAAAGTACAATACACTACACTTGTTTTCCCTATTTTTAACATAACAGGAAAAAGAACACGATATACAGCACTTGTATTTTCAGTCTTAAACAGTATAGAAGAACATTCGTAACACAACACGTTTGCGTTTCCAATCTCAAACAGTATAGAGGAAATGTAAATACCCAACACTTCTGTTCTCTATCTTGATCAGATACAATAAAATAGATTTCTGCAGAAGCAAACCTTGTTGATAGTTTTACATATTATGTTGCTTGGTGCGTACATTATATTCCAGATATGTACATAAAGGATTTAAGCAACACTCCAAATGATGGATGTAGTTAAACAGAACGTAAATTCTGATTTTTGAATACGGCTGGCGTTGCATAGGACAAACGTAGAGACAACCTAAACCAGCCAGATTGTGCAGGGGTCTACTCAACCTTTTTATAAACTAAATTATATGCAAGATACTGGTTTTTTATATATCTCATAAATATTAACTTGGAACCATGAATTTGACCAAAGAAGCAAAAATGAGTATGATCTCATGAAACTGCAAGGGTATGGTCAAAAAGTGAATTTCCCAAAATAGGTCAGTTTGGGTAGATAAGTTTGCGTCACGATTTAGTCGAAGTTATTCCAATTCTTGCATAGGTTTATTACAAAGTCTCATGCTGCAAGAAATATATTTCGACAATATGTGTATGCGTTTTTATCAAACAAGCCTTTGAGGTTCAGTAGCGAACGGCATTTACATGTTGTTGGTATAGAAGGTATAACAGCCCCAAAGATGTCAACCTGGTTTCAGTTTAGGTACAAATGGTACTACTTACTATTCCTACAAGGTTGGATCAGCTTTACATAAGAAATTGTTTTTACTGTTAAAAACGAACTTGCATACGCACTAAAACGGAGGAGAAAACCTCGATAGACAGATACATTTTGATACGGTGTAATCAAAGGTAAACGTATTGTCGAGTTTGATCTAAATGGGATCCGTTGTTAAGGTAATGAAGTAAAATATTTACACGAACATCGTCACATCTGTTATACGTATGTAAGAAGACAAACTATTAGTCAATGGATCCGGGGAAGATGAAAACAGGTCTAACACCAAGAAACCAATATCTTTAGAAAGATCACACCAAACATAATTACGACATTGATGATTCAAAATTGACGGTTTTCGAAAACTAAAAATTAACAAACGTTGACGGACGACAACAGCACGGGCAAAACAAAACAATATGAACATATGATCATTCCAAAAGAAAACCAAACAAAAAGTGAGATAAAAGGAACTAGCAAAAAATAATGAAAACTATCTTGTAATGCTGTAAGGACACATTAACTTTTGGAACTTAATGAGGATTAAAAAATGTTTGTATGACACAAAAACATTAAACGTGTGCTACAGCCACATTCTTCAACGCAGTTCCAGAGGAAACAACAGTCAAACAATAAACATTCCTTGACCCCAGGGACCTTCATTTGCAGTGGATTCCAAATGGGAGAAATCGCCTCTATATCCAAGTCATTGATACAACAATAGTTGTCCATTCGGTGCAGATAATACATATTTAAACGCTGCTATTATAATCATCCTTGAATGTATGTATGTATGTATGTATGTATGTATGTATGTATGTATGTATGTATGTATGCATGTATGTATCAATGTAAGTATGCATGCACGTAAACATGGATGGTCGTCAATATTGTATTAATATTACGTTTACTGGCTTTGTGTTTCTAAATTTTCTTCATAAATATACATTACAGCACTTCAGAGAGCAAGTGATGTAACGCAAGGTCTGAAACTTGAATGTTATCATAAAACCAGACACAATTCACCTAAAACCCATCCCATAGTTCCTATGCGTGTTAGCAAATAGCCAAATACAAAAAGTGGTATAGCATCATGACTATTTAAAGACAACACGAGTGAAGACCACCAGAACAATTCCATACTTGTAAAATACGAAATATTATAAGAGGATAAATATTACAAAACAGAAACATTGAAGAGAATCGATATAGAAAAGTTATGCACAATTAATCATATAGACATTAAAATACTCATTTCGGTTTTCTCACAAAGTTGACCAATGAACACTGAATCATGAATGTATGTCGGGTGCATATTCAACATGAACACTAGTGTTACGGTCACAAAAAAAGTATGTACAGACATAATATCCTCAAATAAACAATTTTCGCAGATTAATTTGTATCGCATTTATTATATACATTACTTAATTGTATGCAGTGTCCAACTCGAACCGTTGTCAAACCTAGTAAAGAAAATTGTGGCGTAGAAAGAGGCGCGCGGGTTGAACTAAGAGCAGTTCTTTCTAACTCATATGATATCTGCCTCTATAAGTTTGACGATTGAAACTGTCCAATTATTTTAAACGTTTGGTTGTCGCTTATGCAATTTAAAATAATTTACGTTATTTAGTTACATATATTCTTTTGTAGAAAACGATTATTCGCCTTATATTTGCATCATTGATCTGGACGAACTGAAAACCAAATAAAATGACAGCTGATTTTAATTTTGCTAGCTTTAAAGGCACCTTGAACTCATCATTTGCATTGTCACGCCGTGAAAACAAGAAATAAGTCATATTCCAAAGGACTCATGGAGGTACCTCGACTGGGGGGAGAGGTGGGGCCAGAGCCGGTATAGAAAAAACACTGTGCTAATTGAAATCCAGGAGCTACCCTATGACTGCCAAAGAGATTAGTGTGTTTTAGATACTTGGGGGTTATTGGTGTGCATCAGAAATATTGATAATATCCTAGCTTCATAGGGCTTTGCCTGATTCGAAGTACTTGCCTTCAATAAATATTTTGTTTGCTTTACGGGTTCACGTCGTCTAGGATACGTCACAAACAATCATACTCATTGTTTCTTTCTAATACTCTGGTCATAACTAAATCAGAAACGATTCTCATGACAAACAATTTACTTCACCATGGTCGGAAGTTTTACATATTTTTATCTATAAAATAGTTTACCATAGTCGGTCGCTTTACATGATGCAAACGTTCACCTCCTCTTTCTATCCGAACAAGGGAACGTTTGCATCTCTTTGTCATAGAAATACCAGCACTGGCAAGGGAAAAACCAATATATGAAACAAAACCAAGGATCGTTAACACAAAATACCTCACAATTTATCTTACCACTTGTACCATGAATAGGCGCATTCTTCGGATACTCTAAGAACTGATACTTTAGTACAAAATATTATTTTGCGACGACAACCTAGTTGTACACGCTTCAAGCATAATGTTGAGAATCATAGGTAATTTATAATGAAAGAAGGAACCTGTTTGTGCATGAATGAGTGGTACCTGATGTTGAATATGATATTCATTTTATAATGAGAGAAGGACTTTTGTGTACTTTATTGAGTGATCTACGATGCTGAATATAATAGGCATTTTGTACTGACAACAGGAATCGAGGTGTATATTATTAGAGTGTTACATGATGTTGAGAATATCACTTTATACTGGGGATATTCCAGTTCAAAGTAAACTGTGTAAAACATGAGTTCTCATCTTTCCAAAATCTCATCCATTTTTCTGTTCCAAAATAATTTTCATTTTGTCTCCTTCTTTCGTCTTCTTCATTCTACACATCTGTTTGTTACCATAGTCCAAAAACGAAACGCTTTCCTGTCCGTAATATCATCACCATAATAGTAATTTTTCTAAATCTTGTTTTAATCAGACGCATATATAACATCTCTATGTATATGCAACAATTCATCAATGATCACTCTCCGATCTGCATTAAATACAATAAATTATTTCACTCCTAAAACTAGAACCTCCATGTGGCCAAAGAGAGAGAGAGAGAGAGAGAGAGAGAGAGAGAGAGAGAGAGAGAGAAAATAACGATGGTCAGGTGAACTTTGATTTAAAAGTACATTGTTAACGGGAAAGGTGCGTCTCGCTCAGTCTCAGACTGTTGTGTAAACCAATGATACAAAATTATGTGAGAAAGATTTTGAAAGATGACCATTACTGTAATTTCAAACTACGTTACAATAGACTGCCATATTTTTCCTACGGCTTTTCTTTGAAAGGCATGTCAAATGCTCTAATCCCTACAGCTTAACTCTGAAGGCCAGTTGATTGCCATAATCCCCGTTGATTGCTATATTTCCTCACGGTTTACCTTTTGTAAGGCCAATGGCATACCAAGTTTCTGTATTTTAATTAGCGAGTACTTGCTTCATTACTTTGACATTTTTGGAATATTTTCATTTGTAGATTATATAATATCACGTTTCTGTAGGTCTTCGATAAGTCTGATATCAGTAGTAGGTGGATAAAAGGGACATTTTCAGATTTTAAATAACTATGATTGCCACAATTGTTATTTAATATTCAATTATTTTAAAGACATTTCTCTCCGACACCAATCAAATTAACCATGGCTTATGCGTAATTAATCTATGAAAACCTTCTCACAATGTCCCACGATCGAGTAATGTTGGCGTCATCGTATCTCGAAAATAAAATCAGTAACGTGTTATTTATTATGTTGTTCTTTGCGGAGATGCTTGCAAAGAAATAACATGTCAAGTTTATGGAAAATGACAATTGTACAAATGAGAAGAGCGATTTCTCTTCGATGTAAACAAGTTGCCTAAATTAAGGCTTTAAATAATATTGTCTTTTAAGCTTCATCATTTCCTCTTTCGCCTGACAATTATTAAGCGGTACACAGCTTCTAAAAATATTACAATATGGCAGGGACATTCAATTAGAATAAGGCGCATTTTTCTCAACAGGAAAGAAAATTTTAAATTCATGATTATTTTATTTTTTATTTTTTAAGGATAACGTTGAACATGGATTTTTTTACTCATTTTACCTCATATTTGCGCACGCTGTTGTAATTATATAATTCTACAAAAAAATAATTTAATTTTGTATGGCTTATCTAATTAAAGATTTTAAACTTTCCAAAAATAAAATTTTAAGTTCAAATCCCTCTTTCTTTATATCTTTCGATGCAACCCAGGTAACTCCTATACAGGCCATTAATATCACAAACAGAGAGAACATGTCTCATATACTTGTCAAAATCAACTCACAAAACATGATTTTTAAAACTTTTGTCAATAAATTATCTTTAAATAAACATAACGTTTCTTTTAAAAAACCATTAGTATTTCAGTTTTGATTCATTTTTCTTTCCACACACACATACACACATGTGCGCGCTATATAATCATCCATTTTTATTACCCTAATTGAAAATGTGGAGATTGCTTTGTCATTCGATGTTTTAAATTTAAATCAGTCAGTCATAAATGCGTTACATCATTCGAAGTTTTGAGTACGCATCGTATCGTCGATTCGTCTATAACGCGGCTGTCTGGCATTTTATGATTTACAGCGATTTTGTTAGAAAATGTCCATAAATAAATAGAACGGGTCTTTACTTTCCAGGTATCTTAATGAAGCATAAATATGAACAATGATTATGTCAAAATGACTGAATATGAATATATATATATATATATATATATATATATATATATATATATATATATATATATATATATATATATATATATATATATATATATGTATATGTATATATATATATATACATTTATATCAGTCAAAATATAAAATTTGCAATCTTACGATAATAGAGTTGCTTCATCATTCCTTTGATGCCGGAATCAAAACAAATAATAATATCGGCGATTTTGTAAAATGTATGAGAACTACTTAGCATAGACACATAACGACACAGCAACAAAGTGACCTAGACTTTAATATTTAATTGCTGTCTCCGTAAAAATGGTCATTGAATTTTCTTGTTATGTTAGAGACATGGTGAATTTTCCTGTAAAGTTAGAGACATGGTGTACACCTCCAGTACACGTTTATCAATTTACAATTTCACTGCATCATATTTAGTACTTAATCATATCGTTCCTCCGTCTGTCTCTCCATCTGTCACATAATCTTGTGAATGGAACGAGGCTGTATGTGTACGTCGTCATAAAATTCCGTAAATGTTATGGTCATCAGATGTACATATTGAAAACTCTTAGTACCCCTTATTTTTAATTGCTATGCCCTTTTGCCGAATACGTGGATGCAATGACGTGTATGTAATACTTTTTTCAAATGCAGATACTCTCGCAGGTTTTAGTAGATTGATGTCATATAAGAAGTTATTCACGTTGACCAATCATTGTACTCACACAAATTTCGGAAGAGTTCTGTCCCTTATTGACAATAGGGTTTGTGCATAATTATATGGATATGATGCATCACGTGCCTTGGACGGTGTATTTTTGATGAACGGATTTGAACAGTATGGATCCAATATATATCGGTACAAACCACATCTGCTTGATTATTTGTATATTACCATGAACCGAATTGGAGTAAAATCTAATGAGAAAATAGCTTCAAGTACAGTTTCATCAAAAATCAGGAAGCCAACATCACTGAAATATAAATATTTGTATGAGTAGACGCATTGTTCAGATAATCTGAAGACTGATACAATTTAGTATGAGAAAGTCTGTTGAGACGAGAACCTAACTGTACAAGATTGATACATGATTTTGAGTAAATAAGGAATTGTATAATGAGAGAAGGAGTTTGCCTGTACTTGACTGAGTGGTATATTTATGTTGCTAATAATAGGCATTTTATAATTGGAGAAGGAATTTAGTTGTACTTTATTGAGTGATACATAATATTGAGTACAATAGGCATTTTTAAAATGATTTACTGAATTTGGTTGTACTTGATTGAGTGATAAATGATGCTGAGAATAATAGGCATTTTAAAATAAGAGAAGGAATCTGGTTGTACTTGATTAAGTGATAAATGATGTTGAGTATAATATGCACTTTATACTGAGAACAGTAACCTAGGTGTATATTACTGTGTGATGCATGATGTTGAAAATAACACTTTTACTGGGGATATTCCAGTTCATAAAAAGTTATACAAAACATATGCATTTTCATCTTTCCAAAATCCTCATCTCCTTCTATGTTCCCATATAATTTTAATTTTCTCTCCTTTATCTTCTTCTTCTTCCTACCCATCAATTTCTTACGACAGTCCGAAAACGAAACGCATTCCTGTCTGTAATATCACCATAATATTGATTTTTCTTAGCAAACTTATAATCAGATACATACATAACATCTCTATGTATATGTTACCATTCATCAATGGTCACTCTCCAATCTGAATTACGAAAACAAAATGATTCTACTCAAACAATTAGGACCTCCGTGTGGAGAGAGCGAGAGAGAGAGAGAGTAACGAAGGTCAGGTGAAATTTGATTTAAAAGTGCATTGTTTACGAGAAAGTTGTGTATCTCTCAATCTCGGATTGTTGTGTAAACTAATGATAGAAAAATATGTGGGAGAAATTTTGAGAGATACCCAATACTGCAACTTCAAACTACCTTACCATACACTGCCATATTTTCCCATTGTCTTTTCTTTGGAAGACCTATTGATTGCCATAATTCCCAACGGCTTTTCTTTGAAAGGCCTATGACATATCAACTTTCTGTCTTTTAATCAGGTAGTCCTTGTTACACTACATTGATATTTTTGGAAAATTCGCATTTTTTATTATAAAGTAATTTATGTATGTAGGTCTTTCGCTATGTCTAAAATCAGTGGAAGTTTGATAATTTGGATATTTTGAGATTTGAAATAACTATCAGTGACACAATTGTTACTTGATATTCGCCTTTTTAAAGATAATTCTCTCCGACACCAGACCTATTTACCAAGGCTTATGTTTAATTCATCTATGAAAACCTCCTCACAATGTCCTACGATCGAAAAATGCTTAAGTCATGTATCTCAAAAAGATCAGTCTCGTGCTATTTATTTTGTTGTTCTTTGAGGAGATACTCGCAAAGAAATAACATGTAAAGTTCCTGGAAACATACAATTGTGCAAACGGATAGAGCCATTTTTCTTCGATGTAAGAAGGGTTGCCTGAATTGAGGAATTAAATATTTTTGTCTTTTAAGTTTCATCATTTTATCTCTCGCCTAAAAATTATAAAAGGGTACACCTCTTCTAAAAATGTTACAATTTGGCAGGCACATTCATTTAGAAAATGGTGAATTTCTCTCAACAGGAAATACATTTTTTAAATCATGATTATTTAATTTTTTCTCATTTTTTAAAATAAACTTGAACAAGGATTTGCCATTCATTGTATCTCATATTTGCGCAAACTGTTGTAATTACAAAATTGGAGATATTTTCCACTAAGGAAACATTTCATTTTGGATGTTATGTCTAACTAAGCATTGAGTCCACTATTTTAAAAGTTCCGAATGTTATATTTTAAGTTCCTCTCTCTCTCTCTCTTTCCCAGTTCATCATTAACTCATATATAGACCTATAATATCTCAAATCGAGAGAACATGTTTCATAATATTGTCACTATCGACTCCCAAAACATATTATAAAAGTTTGCCAATAAATTAACTTTAAATAAAACCTAAAGTTTCTTTTTAGAAAATATTAGTATTTCAGTTTAGATGCATTCTGCTTTGTAGACTCTTAACACATACACACACAAGCGCACGCGCGTTCTAGAATCAATCATTATTACTACCCTATTTGAAGAGTTTCTGATTGATTTGTTAATTGATGCTTTAAATTTGATATTCATTTATTTCTAAGTCAGTCATAACTGCGTCAATTTATTTCAATGTTTTGAGTACTTTTCGTACCGGCAATTAGTCTATAACGCGGATGTCTAGCTTTTTGTAATTTATAGCGTTTTGGTTAGGAATAAATACACTGGAACTTTACTTAAGTCACATGTGTCAAATACACGAAATGAATCATTAATATGAAAACTGATGCAGTCAAAACGCGTCAATATATTTCAGCCAGAATAGAAATTTTGCAATTTTACGATAAAGAATTTTCTTCATCATGCCTGGATAATACAAATAATAATTTTTTAAATTGTATGGGATTTACTTTTAGCATATACACATAGCGAAACAACAACAAAGTAACCTAGACTTGAATATTTAACATATGTCTCCATAGAAATTTTCATTGAATTTTCTTGTTATGTTAGAGACATCGTGTACAACCCCAGTACACGTTTATTAATGTAGTGTTTCACTGCATCATACTTAATATTTAATCATATGCATGGTTTGTCCGTCTGTCTCTCCGTCTATCACGCAATCTTGTACACCACCATAAAAATCAGTAAACGTTATGGCCATCATCTACAGCTGTACAATGAGAAAAATATTTGTACTACTGACTTTTAAGAGTTATTGCCCATTTGTCGTATACGTGGATGGTATATCATTTACGCTTATAATTATGCGAATGGAACTACTCTCGTAGTTTTTAGTGGATTGATGTCATATCAGAAAATACTCACGTTGACCATTCATTCTACGCACACAATTTTTGGAAGAGTTATGTCCCTTTTTGACAATGGTAATTGTACATAATTATATGGACATGATGCACCATTTACATCACGTGACTTGGACGGTGTATTTTAGATGATCGGTGTTGAATAGTATGAATACAATGTTTATCGGTACAAACCACATCTGCTTGATTACTTGTATCACAATGAACCGAATTGGAGTAAAATCTAATGAGAAAATAGCTTTTATTACTGCGTCATCAAGAATCAGGAAGCCAACATCCGTGAAAGATAAATAGCTTAATTTTAATATAAATATTTTGTACTTGCAAGAAGATGTCCATATTATATTAATGGATAATATCTGGATTTCTAAATGAAAGTGTGTTCCGTTTTGTTTTTCCGGTTGAAACATCTATTTATATTTTTCCATTATTCAGAAAACATTTGATAATAATTAAGATACAATTTGTGTTCTCTGAATACATGAAGAAAAAACCGAAGAACAATTCATATTGCACTGGTGTATATTACTTTCACTAGCCTTATCTTTCATGGAATAGATTCCCATGTACATTTCCAAGAAATAACTTGGATACTTGTCTGTTCAGTTTATTAAAAGGTAATTTTGTTTTAACGGGTATTCAATTCCAACCTCTTATTATGGCGGGTAGGAAGGATAAACTGTATCCTTGTATTCCATATATATGTGTTGCATTCCCACATTAGGCCGTAGTAACTCTCTGGATTTATTTCCTCAATGACTAGGGATGACATTTTCTAGATTTTAAGGACTAAGTGTAAATTATGGGATACACTGGAAATATTGTCAATCATATTAAGAAGCGGATATCTGAGGTCATTGTTTTACTTCAATTCTCCAGTCAACCTACAAAGTTTATATTTATAAATGGTAAACACATCATTCAGAATATATCGTGTCAACGGATAATGTCAATTAACAAGAAGTGGGTCGGTTATTAACAATGATCACCAAGACCAACAACCTTTATCGGTGTCTGTTAGAATTAATTTTTTAAAGTAATTCTCAATTTTAATCAGACTTTGAAAAGTACACAAGTCAATAGCTGTTAGGTTTACGGTGAGATTTCTCCTTACATTATTCACATAAATGGAGTAAATATATGATAACTTAGTTGCACTGTCGATATGTTTCTTTTGTATCACGGAAATCTGAAATCTTGTTTGAACAAGTAAAATGAAAGGACAGATCTTCTGTGCTTAAAAGATTTAAATCTTTCTCTTCTAAGTGTACACTCAGTGATTCACAGATCTAGGCTTGTATGGTATTTTGTGGCATAAGCGGAAAAAAATCTCCCGAACGCACTCTTCAGCGAGAGATATGTTATTTAACATGCAGCTTGTGGTAGGGCATATTCCATTAGCAGAAGGAAAATGAGGGAAGAAAGGTTTCCCTTGCTTCTTATAATTCTGGACGCATTGTGTTGTACAAATAACGTGTAATACAGTTAAGTATGATAGATACAAATATTTGGATTGAAAAACTTGGACTACAAGTTAGATCAGAAAAGTTAATGTTCTCTTGAACAATTATGTAGGGTGTGGGTTATTTGTCCTGACCTGACAATGATTTCAAAGTTCTTGTTTCCCCAAGGTGATATAGATGATCTTACAACTATGGATCACTAACTCCTCCCATTACATTCGAATTAGTCTTAAGAATAATTAATGATAACATGTCATAGTTTGCAATCCGCTGCAAAGCTTCCCCGTTATCAATAAAATACTTCTTATACACTTCTACGTGCACTGCATGGTTATATGAACTCGAATTTCAATAATAAGCTTTAAGTTTCAACTATTGCTCCCTACAAAATGTTTGAGTGTCGATTCAAACAAACAATGTTTGTTTTGTTTGCAATTTAATATCATTTTTCAAACAATATGAATGCCCAGACGGCTGTGTATCCCTATCTCCTGTCTCCAAATCATGAATAATTCAAATCAAAGATTAAAATGATCGTGGTATTTAGTCCAAACAAAAGTTGTTGGTTGATTATTTTTCTGGTTGCTTAGTAACGATACCTTTTACCTTTTATTGGCTATATTATTTTGAGAAAATGAGATCAAAGTGCCTTTCCAAAGGATAAACAAAATATAACCATACCAGAATGACGCAGAAGTGTATGGAACCCATGACCGTTCAATTTCGAGGCCAACGGGATTATAGCAGATCCCTCGAACAAAGAAAACATGGTTTGAAATAACACATGGAAAGGGACATCAAATGGTAGAAAAAATCAAGTGTAGGTTCCAGTCAGCACAGATGGAAACGGACAAGAAAAATGGCAGTAAAACTCAAGTATACGTTTCAGTCAGCACCAAAATATTGTATAAGTATTAAACACATGGTGACTCAAATTTAGCATATTTTCCTTGTCATCATTTAATAATATTTGACCATTAAGATTTTCAATGAGAAAGGATATATAGCATCGTCTCCACTTTAAAGAAACAATAATACGGCACCGTGTACTGCATTAAAGAGTGAATAACACCGTGTCCCATTTTAAAGGATGAAGTACACCGTGTCCCAGTTTGAAGGATGAATAACACGGTGTCCCACTTTAAAGGATGTATAACACCGTGTACTACATTAAAGGATTAATAACACCGTGTACTAATTTACAGGATGAATAACAGTGTCCCACTTTAAAGGATGTATAACGACGTGTACTACATTAAAGGATGAATAACAACGTGTACTAGTTTACAGGATGAATAATACCGTGTCCCACACTAAAGGATGCAAAAGTGTACCACTTTAAAGGATGTATAACGACTTTTTCTATATTAAAGAACGCATAACACCGTGTGTTATATCATTTAGCATTAACATGTACACGGTATAAAATTTTTAACTTCGGAAATTTTATATGTATACAATTACTTAAAAGCATAGACATTGTTATATTTTCTCCTCAAAATTTATAATATAAAGAATCCAGCTATTTGACACTTCGCTCCCAACAATACACAACGATTGCTCTGGACCTATACCCACTCTTGCTCTATGGATCTATATCCATCCGTTTGTCTGAATCTATACCCATGTCTGCAGCCTTGTGGAAACGCCTGGTTCATATGATTTTCGTTCTGAAGGAGTAAAGATGACAGCGTGTTACTACTGTTAGGTATGGTCGACCAGATATTGTAAGAGGTATTTTAGTGGCGGCTATATTAACAGTCAGATTCCACCATTTTGTAAGACCAAGCAAAAGTCACATTAATTCTCGTGGTTAAATTATATAGTTACCAATTGTTAAAAAGGAATTGTGGCCTTGACATGTTAACGCCTTTTACCAGCAACGGAAAGGCTATATCTGGCGTCTGGTATATTTATTGAAAGAAGAACCAAACAAGACCCAGGGAAGAACAACCGATCCACAGGACACTACTGGTCATCCTTCTCAAGTACATACGTTCGTCGAGACCCTTTTCAGCATGACATCGGCACCATTTTTATTTAGGACCAACTAGACATTGTAAGAAATATTTCAGGGAAAATTCCATGATCATTTGCCATCCGTTTGTTATTGGTTGAGACAATACTATTTTGTAAAGGTTGGACGAACGCTTTTATCTGTGTCAGCTGTGCTCGCGATAACAAACTTATGTTTAAGAACAATGAGACGACGGCTGATTTGCAGTGACCTATCAGATAAGCTGTCCTTGTCTGTGAAAGTAGAACTTAAAAGGTATCTACAATATATAAACCGTTAGATACTTTCAAACAGCCTCAGGAAAATGACAAGCATAAAACGAAAACACCAAAGAAGATTTATTTCAAGCATGATGGCGGCATAGATGAAGAGGCGAGACCAATGACTGAAGAAACTGTATTCATCATTTAGTAGGTAATATATCAGAAACCTAAACCTTGAATTAGTTAATGAATACATTTATAATATTTTAATATTTGTCCTTTTTAAATTTAACTAGGTGACTTGTACTCTCAAATGTTGCCTACTCACGCAGAAGAATCTCTGTGTGTGTGTATGTGTGTGTGTGTGTGTGTGTGAGCTGGATTTTTAACGTAGCTTTAACAATTTTGCAGTCATATCGCTACGATGTCTGCAGTGTGACAGTGTATGGTGATGTCTTGCACCGGGCATCCTGCCGCAGGCATGTAACAGGACGTCCCACCCAGTCACATTATCACAACACCAGGCCGACCAGTCCTAACACTAACCTCTTGATGCTGAGCGCCAAGCGATTTGCACCTGATTATAACATTTTTGTAAGTCTTTGGTATGAAACGGCCGGGGATCGAACCCACGACCTCCCGCATTTGTGGCGGACACTCTAACAACTAGGCTACCGGAGCGGTGTAGACGAATCTCAAACTAGATCCAGGTAAACAACTGAATACAAAAGTATCATATATGGGCTGAGTTACGATACATAATTTTAAAGATTGGTATAAATTCCGGGACTCAGAATGTTAAATGTAAGATTTGAAACGGAGTCAAAATTCTGAAAATTCGGAAACCGTTTTGATAGTTGCTTAAAAAGGCGGTTTGGCCAAATATTCACAAAATATTAGAACAATATTTTCTGAAAGTGTAGGTTAACGACGATGTAAACTAAGTATTGAATAGCTTGCTTCTTCAATGAAGATAATCCTTTGAAAATACCTTGAACAAATGTTTCAAAAAAGCGCGGAAACTTTTTGTTTATCATCAGAATGTGATTTATGTTCATCGCGTTTTATTGTGAAATGGAGAGAATAGGCAAAAACTAAAATGATTTTCGAGATTAAGTCAGACCTACATAGCTCTTTGATCTGACCCAGCGCTTCATGGAAGGTAACGTAGTTTATAGTCAGTATAACCGTTATTCACATTTTGCAAATATTTGAGAAGATTTTCAATTAAATTTTAATTGCATCAGCATTCTTTGTGTAGGGCATTTTAACATAAAGTGAAACCCTTGTTCAGAAATGTTAACGAACTGTGATATACCAATACGTCCTCACCAACTTCCAACCATTTTTTCTGTGGCATTTATGAAGGAAAAGTTTAAAGTTTGAATTCGAAAAGAATTTATAATATCAGAGTGGAATACCTTTATTGGTTTTACGAGTAGGGCTTCCTAGCATGATCTTTATTCATTCATTGAGTTAATATTGTTTGATAACAGAAAGAAAACTTTCTCACGACTTTCGTTGCGGCACTTACGAGGAGGAGCTTAAAATTAGAATTTGGAAAAAATTGTGATGTATAATATAAATTTAACACCATTTGTGTTATAATGAAATTGAATACAAGATACAATAAAATAGATTATATATCAGACTATATGTCATTTGAATTAATGAATTTCTTAATGATCAGAATGATTGATCCGTTTGACCACGAGGTTTCTTTAAATTTTCATTAGTTCTCCATGTATTTGCAGATAATATGAAAAGGTATTTTTACAAACCGTCACTGTACTTGTTGCACCTTGATTCATTGTCACCAATTTGAGTTAGAAGACTGCATACATCTCCATGTCACGTTGTTGTTAAAAATGTTAATTAGGAAAAATAATTGTATCTTCTAGCAAATTAGGTATTAAAACCCGTTGTATTGAGATCGTCGTTTTTGATGTATAAAGTATATTCTGAAATGTATAATTAATATGGCAACAAGAATTTTAAATCTTTATTTATATCTCGTAACAATCATAAAAAATGACAACTGTAAGTTTCAACATCCAAACAATTATCATCATCATCATCATCATGTGCTTTATGTATTTTACACATTTTGCAAGTAGGGTATTACTATGTCGCTCATTTTCTATCATCAAAAGTTTGATCTTGAGCAACCATACTAGGCCAGGACTGTGTATGTAATATTACATTATAGATTTATACACAAATACATCATAGGCGTGGACTAGGTATGTAATATTACATTATAGATTTATACACAAAACCATACTAGACATGGACTATATATGTAATATTACATTATAGATTTATACACATAGGCATACTAGGCTTTTACTACGGATGTAATATTGCATTATAGATTTATACACAAAGACATGTTAGGCATGGACTATGGATTTAATATTAGAATCTATATGTATGCACAGAGACAAACTAGACATGGTCTATGGATGTAATACTATATTATAGATTTGTACACAAAGACTTACTAGGCATGGACTATGGACGTACTATTACATTATTAATTTATACACGAAGACATACTAGGCATGGACTGTGTATCTAATATTACATTTTAGAATTATACACAAAGACGTACTAGGCATGGACAATGTATGTAATATTACATTATAGATTTATGCACAAAGACATGTAGGCATGTACAATGGATGTAATATTACATTAAAGATTTATACACAAACACATGCTAGGCATGGACTATGGATTTAATAATAGACTATATATGTGTGCACAGAGACAAACTAGACATGGTCTATGGATGTAATATTGCATTATATTTTTACACATAAAGACATCCTAGGCATTGACTATGTATGTAATATTACATTATATATTTATACACAAAGACATACCAGGCATGTACTATGGATGTAATATTAGACTATAGTTTTTTACACAAAGACATACTAGGACAGGACTGTGTATGTAATATTACATTATAGATTTATACACAAAGACATGCTAGTCATTGACTCTGAATATATTATTACATTAAAGATTGATACACAGGGACATACTAGGCATGGTCTATATATGTAATATTACATTATAGATTTATACACAAAGACATGCTAGGCATGGACTATATATGTACCATTACATTATAAATTTATACACAATGACATACTAGGCATGGAGTATGTATCTAATATTCCACTTCAGATTTATATACAAAGACATAATAGGCCAGGAATATGTAAGTAATATAACATTATAGATTTAAACGCAAAGACATGCTAGGCATGGACTATATATGTAATATTACATAATATTTTTATACACAAAGACATACTAGGCATGAACAATATATGCAATATTACATTATAGATTTATACACAAAGACATACTAGGCATGGTCTATGGATGTAATATTACATAATAGATTTATACACCAGGACATACTAGACATGGACAATATATGTAATATTACATTATAGTTTTATACACAATGACATACTAGGCATGGAGTATGTTACATTTCAGATGTATGTACAAAACCATACTAGAACAGGAATATGTAAGTAATATTACATTATAGATTTATACAAAAAGACATATTCGGCATGGCTATAGATGTAATATTACATAATAGATTTATACACAAAGATATACTAGACATGGTCTATGGATGTAATATTGCATAATAGATATATACACCAAGACATACTAGGCATGGACAATATATATACAATTACATATAGATTTATACACAAAGACATACTAGGCATGGCCTATAGAAGTAATATCACATTATAGATTTATACACAATGCCATGGAGTATGTATCTAATATTACTGTTCAGATTTATATACAAAGACATAATATTCATGGACTATGTATGTAATATTACATTATAGATTTATACACAAACACATACTAGGCACAGTCTATGTATGTACTTTTACATTATAGATTTATACACAGAGACATACTAGGCATGGTCTACGGATGTAATATTACATTACAGATTTATACACAAAGACATACTAGGCATGGTCTATCGATGTAATATTACATGATTGATTTATATACCAAGACATACTAGGGATGGACTAACTATGTAATACTACATAATCGATTTATTCACAAAGGCATAATAGGCATGAAATATGTATCTCATATTATATTATAAATTTATACGCTAAGATATACTATTCATGGACTATGTAGGTAATATTACATTATAGATTTAAACACAAAGACATACTAGGCATGGTGTATGTATGTACTTTTACATTATAGATTTATTTATACACAAAGACATAATTCACTGACTATGTAAGTAATATTATAATATAGATTTGTACACAAAGATATACTAGGCATAGTCTATGCATGGACTATTACATTATAGACTTATACACAAAGACATACTAGGCATGGACTATGGATGTAATATCAGATTATATATTTATACACAGAGACATACTTGGCACGAACTATGTATATAAAACTACATTATAGATTTATACACAAAGATATCATATTCATGTACTATGTATGCAATAGTACATTATAGATTTATACACAAAGACATACTAGGCATGGACTATGTATGTAATATTACATTATATATTTATACACACAAATACAGCCTAGGTATATACTATGGATGTAATATTAGACTGTATATTTATACACAGAGACATATTAGGCATACCTGGTAACAGCCTGGCTCCGTAGGGCTTTACTCGATTCGATGTACTTTGCCTTAAAACAATATTTTGTTTGGTTTCCTTATTTATTATAAATGTTGTTAATCCAAAGCGACGTGAATGTTTCCCATATTAGCATATTTTGTGAAATTGATCTTTACAACGCGATTCTTGTATTTTAATATTCCGGAAGAAGTAAATATTTATTCTAAGATATAACTTTTATGGTATCACTTTGAGTATTTATAAGCAATGGGTATACCATCGTTCGTTTTAAGTACCTTGTCATCTAAATATTCATTCACGTACACACCATTTACATTCCCCGTCTGTCGAAAACCTTTAATTATTACCCGCACGACCTCATCGTTTTTGCTTTTAACCATTTTATTTTATTATCGCAAGTCGATATCAACTTGTTCATATTGCACATAACATATTATATGGGGCTAAAACTCCTTAAAGTGCTGCTAAATCACAATCAAAATCAGTAAATCAATCAAAGACACAGTTGTCAATGAATGAAATTTATTAATAATAAAAAGTCTACATTTTATAATATCAGAACTATTAGCAACTACAACATCTTCAAGATTTCATATGTTCCCATAGGGAATTGCTGGGCCATATACCGAACACAAAACAAACAAAACAAAGAAAGTTTAAATAATTATGTATACAAAATTCCAATAAACAAACAAGTTAGAAAATTCAGGACCAATAATTTGAAAGTTCATTGGAAGTTGATACATTAAAAGAGATTTGTTAGATGATTTGCCTGAAGATGAATATTTCATTCAAAATTCAAATTACATTTATATGATGATCTTCCTTTAAGGAACAATTCTTAATCTTTTGTGTAAGCTGTAAAGTGAGATTAAACTCAAACTTTAAGATGACTTGTAGTGATCTTTGAGATCAAGGTTGCTGCAAATATATAGGAACAAAACACCGGCAACGCGAATTGACCACCTGACTGCCGAATTGCAACGCAAGAACATTACATTTGCTTTCATAAGTCCAATGTTTAAGTTGTTTCAAAACAAACAAGCAAATATGTTTATATTACCGTTTCATTCTGATCTGTTTAATGATTTTCTAATAAGGGTTCACGTCGTCTAGGATACGTTGCAAACACTCATACTCATTGTTTCTTTGATACTCTGGTCATGACTAAATCAGAAATGATTCTCATGACAAAACAAATTATTTCGCCATGGTCGTTAGCTTTACATATTTTTATCTATATAATAGTTTACCAGAGTCGGTCGCTTTACAGGATGCAAACGTTCACTTCCTCTTTCTAACCGAACAAGGGGACGTTTGCATTTCTTTGTTATAGGAATAACAGCATAGGGAGGGAAAAACCAACATATGAAACAATAGCAAAGATCGTAGACGAAAAGTACCTCACAATTTATCTAGCCACTTGTACCATGAGTATACGCATTATTCGATACTCTAAGAACTGATAAATTAATATGAGAAATTAATTTGCGACGAGAACCTAATTGTATAAGCTTCAAACATGATGTTGAAAATCATAGGTACTTTATAATGAAAGAAGGTACCTGGTCATGCTTGAATGAGTGATACATGGTGTTGAGTATAACGGGCATTTTATAATGAGAGAAGGATATGTTTGTACTTGATTGAGTGATATATGATGTTGAGTATAATAGGCACTTTGTACTTTGTACTGACAACACAAATCGAGGTGTATATTATTAGAGTGTTACATGATGTTGAGAATTTCAATTTATACTGGGAATATTCCAGTTCAAAGTAACTTGTATAAAACATGAGTTCTTATCTTTCCTAAATCCTCATCCATTTCCATGTTCCAAATTCATTTTCATTTTGTCTCCTTCTTCGTCTTCTTCATCCTACACATCTGTTTGTTACCATAGTTAGAAAAGGAAACGCTTTCCTATCTGTAATATTATCACCATAATAGTATTTTTTCTAAATCTTGTTTTATTCAGACACATATATAACATCTCTATGTATATGCAACAATTCATCAATGATCACTCTCCGATCTGCATTAAATACAATAAATTATTTCACTCCTAAAATTAGAACCTACATGTGACCAAAGAGAGAGAGAGAGAGAGAGAGAGAGAGAGAGAGAGAGTAACGATGGTCAGGTGAACTTTGATTTAAAAGTACGTTGTTTACCGGAAAGGTGTGTCTCGCTCAGTCTCAGACTGATGTGTAAACCAATGATACAAAAATATGTGAGAAAGATTTTGAAAGATAACCATTACTGTAATTTCAAACTACGTTACAGCAGAGCACCATATTTTTCCTACGGCTTTTCTTTGGAAGGTATGTCAATAGCTCTATTCTTTACGGCTTATTTTTGAAGACCAGTCGATTGCCATAATCTCTACGGCATTTCTTTGGAAGCCATGTTGATTGCCATATTTCCTCACGTTTTACCTTTGGAAGGCCAATGGAATACCAAGTTTCTGTCTTTTAATCAGTTAGTACTTGCTTCATTACTCTGACATTTTTGGAATATTTTCATTTGTACTTTATATAGTATGACGTTTCGGTAGGGCTTCGATAAGTCTGATATCAGTAGTAGCTGGATAATATGGCCATTTTCAGATTTTAATTAACTATCATTGTCACATTTGATACTTATTATTCAATTCTTTTAAAGAAAATTATCTCCGACACCAAACCTATTAACCATGGCTTATGCTTAATTCATCTACGAAAACCTTCTCACAATGTCCCACGATCGATTAATGTTGGCGTCATCTTATCTCGAAAAGGTCATCAGTGAAGTGCTATTTATTTTATTGTTCTTTGAGGAGACACTCGCAAAGAAATAACAAAATTACAATTGTACAAATGAACTGAGCGATTTATCTTCGATGTAAGACGGTTGTCTAAATCGAGGCTTTAAATGATATTGTCTTCTAAGCTTCATCATTTTCTCTTTCGCCTGACAATTATAAAACGGTACACAACTTGTAAAAAGGTTACAATATGGCAGGCACATTCAATTAGAATATGGCGCATTTTTCTCAACAGGAAAGAAACTTTAAAATTCATGATTATTTACTTGTTTTCATTTTTTTAAGGATAAACTTGAACAAGGATTTGTTCCTCATTTTACATCATATATGCGCAGACACTTGTAATTACATAATTGGAGATATTTTCTACCAAAAATAATTTCATTTTGTATGGTTGATCTAATTAAGGATTGAGTCCACTATTTTAATCGACCAAAAATTAATTTTAAATTCAAATCTCTCTTTCTTTATATATTTCGATGTAACCCAGTTAACTCCTATACAGGCCCATAATATCACAAACTGAGAGAACATGTATCATACTATTGTCAAAATTCACTCCCAAAACATTTTCGTTTAAACTTTTGTCAATAAATTATCTTTAAATAAAGCACAATTTATTTTTAAAAACCAATAGTGTTTCAGTTTAGATGCAAATTTCTTTCCACGCACACACACACACGCTCCCGCTATATAATCATCCATTCTTAGTATCAGAATTGAAGATTTGGAGATTGCTTTGTCATTCGACGTTTTAAATTTAGATCAGTCAGTCATAATTGCATCACATCATTGCAATGTTTTGACATCGCATGGTACCGGCAATTATTCTATAACGCGGCTGTCTAGCGTTTTATAATTTACAGAGAATTTGTTAGGAAATGTACATAAATACATAGAATGGGATTTTACTTTTCAGGTATCAAATAAGCATAATGAAGCATAAGTATGAACAATGATTAAGTCAAAATGACCCAACAAAAACAATATATATATATATATATATATATATATATATATATATATATATATATATATATATATATATATATATATATATATATATATATATATATATATATATATATATATATAATGTGCAATTTCACAATAATGGATTAACTTATCTTTCTTTGATGCTGGAATCAAAATAAATAATAATATCGGCGATTTTGTAAAATGTATGATATATGCTTAGCATAGAAACATTACGACACAGCAACAAAGTAACCTAGACTTTAATATTTAATATATGTCTCCATAAAAATTGTTATTGAATTTTCTTGTTATGTTAGAGACATGGTGATTTTTATTGTTATGTTAGAGACATGGTGAATTTTCCTGTTATTTTAGAGACATGGTGTACACCTCCAGTATATGTTTATCAATTTACAATTGTCAGTGCATCATATTTAGTATTTAATCATATCGTTCCTTCGTCTGTGTCTCCATCTGTTACAGAATCTTGTGAAGGGAACGAGGGTGTCTGTGTACGTCGTCATAACATTCCGTAAACGTTATGTTCATCAGATGTACATATTGAAAAATCTTAGTACTGTTATTGCTCTTTTTGCCGTTTACGTAGATGCAATGACGTGTGCGTAATAATTTTTCAAATGCAGCTACTCTGTCAGGTTTTAGTGGATTGATGTCATATAAGTAGATATTCACGCTGACCAATCATTGTACTCACACAATTTTCGGAAGAGTTATGTCCCTTATTGACAATAGGGGTTCTGTATAATTATATGGAGATGATGCAGAATTAACATCATGTGACTTGGCCGAAGTGTTTTAGACGATCGGAGTTGAATATATATATATCGGTATAAACCACATCTGGTTGATTATTTGCATATTACCATGAACAGAATTGGAGTAAAATCTAATGAGAAAATAGCTTTTAGTACTGCGTCATCAAGAATCAGAAAGCCAACATCAGTGAAATATTAATATTTTAATTTTAATATAAACATTTTGCACTATGAAGATTTCCATATCATATCAATGATAATATCTGGATTTCTTAATGTAAGCGTGTTCAATTTTTTTTCCTGTTGAAAAAGCTATTCAGATGTTTCCATAATTCAAGTACAAATTTGAGAATAATTAAGATATAATCTGAGTTCTCTGATTCCATGAAGAAAAAAAAATTCATATTGCACTGGTGTATGTTACTTTCACTATCCATATCTTTCGTGGAATATAGTACCGTGTGCATTTCCAAGAAATACCTTGGATACTTGTCAGTTCAGTTTATATAAAGGTAATTTTGTTGTAACGGGTATTCAGTTCCATCCTCTTATTATGGCGGCTAGGGATGATAAAATATATCATTGTATCCATTATATCTTTCTTGCATTGCGACATTAGGCCGTAATACTCTCCGGATTTATTTCCTCAATGACTAGGGATGACATTTTATAGATTTTAAGGACTAAGTGTAAATTATGGGATACACAGAAATATTGTGAATCATATTAAGAAGCGGATACCTGAGGTCATTGTTTTACTTCAATTTTCCACTCAACCTACAATGTTCATATTTATAAATGGTAAACACAACATTCGGAATATACCGTGTCTACGGATAATGTTAATTAACAAGAAGTGGGTCGGTTATTACCAATGATCACCAAGACCAACAACCTTTATCTATGCCTGTTAGAATTAACATTTTTAAATAATTCTCAGTTTTAATCAGACTTTGAAAAGTATATAGGTCAATAGCCGTTTGGTTCACGTTGAAAGTTCTCCTTACATTATTCACATAAATGGAGTTAATATATGATAACCTAACTGCACTGGCGATATGTTTCTTTTGTATCACGGAAATCTGAAATCTTGTTTGAACAAGTAAAATGAAAGGACAGATCTTCTGTGCTTAAAAGATTTAAATCTTTCTCTTCTAAGTGTACACTCAGTGAAGCACAAACCTAGGCTTGTATGGTATTTTGTGGTAAAAGCGGAAAAAATCTCCCGAACGCATTCTTCCGAGAGATATGTTATTTAACACGCAGCTTCTGGTAGGGCACATTCCATTAGCAGAAGAAAAATGAGAGAAGACAAGTTTTCCTTGCTTCTTATAATGTTTGACATACTTTGTTGCGCTAATAACGTGTAATACAGTTTTTAGTATGACATATACAAATATGTGGGTTATTTGTCCTACCTGAGAATGATTTCAAATTTCTTGTTTCCCCAAGGTGATATAGATTATCTAACAACTATGGATCACTGACTCTTCCCATTACATTCGAATTAGTTTTTGGACTAATTAATGATAACACATCATATTTGGCAACCCGCTTCAAAGCTTCCCCGTTACAAATAAAATGCTACTTATACACTTCTACCTGCATTGCATGGCTATATGAACCAGAATTTCAATAATAAGCTTTTGTTCCCTACAAAAAATATATTATTATCGATTCAAACAAAAAATGTTGGTTTTGTTTGCAATTTAATATCATTTTTCAAACAATGTTATTCCTCAGACGGCTTTGTATCCCTATCTCCTGTCTCCAAATCATGCATAAATCAAATCATATATTAAAATGATTGTGGTATTTAGTCCAAAGAAAATATGTTAGTTGATTTTTGTTTTTCTGTTTGCTTAATATTAGTACCTATACCTTTTACTTTTTATACTATTTTGAGGAAATGAGATCAAAGTGCCTTTTCAAAGGATAAACAAAAGATGACCATACCAGAATGACTTAGAAGTGTATCTAACCCACGACCGTTCAATTTCGAGGCCAACGTGATCATAGTGGATACCTCGAACAAAGAAAACATGGTTTTAAAGAACACATGGAAAGGGACAATAAATGGTAGTAACAATCAAGTGTACGTTCCAGTCAGCACCAAAATATTGTATAAGTATTAAACACATGGTGACACAAATTTAGCATATTTTCCTTGTCATCATTGAATAATATTTGACCGTTAAGATTTTCACCGAGAAATGATATTTAGCATCGTCTCCACTTTACAGGAAGAATAATTCCGTGTCCCAATCTAAAGGGTCAACAACACAGTGTACTACATGAAAGAATGAATAATACCGTGTCCCATTTAAAGGAAGAATAACACCATGTCCCAGTTTGAAGGATGAATAGCACGGTGTCCTCCTATAAAGGGTGTAGAACGCCGTGTACTACATTAAATGATTAATAACACCGTGTATAATATCATTTAGCATCAAAATGGACACGATATAGAATTGCTAACTTATAACAAGATGAAACTATAAATGTCTACAATTATTTGAAAGCCTAGACATTATTATATTTACTTTTCAAAATTTATAATATAGAGAATCCAGCACTATGTCACTTCGCTCCCGACAAATACACAACTATTACCTCTGGACCTATACCCGCATTTGCTCTCTGGATCTATATCCATCCCTTTGTCTTAACCTCGATCCACGTCTTCTCGCAGGACCTATAACGACGTCTACTTCCTGGAGTTATACCAACATCATCTCATTGAACCTATACCCATGTATTCTGTCTGGATGGATACCCGTCTCTTTGTTCCAGATCTATACCCACCTATTTTCTCAGAACCTATACATGAGTCGTCTATCTGAACCTATACTCACGTATTCCCACTGCATATAAATCCGCGCCTAAACTCTGGATCGATAACCACTTCTTAGTTCTGGACTAATACACACGTGTTGTCTCTAGACCTAGACCCCCTTCTTCGTTCTAGACCTATCCGATACAATTGCTCTCTTTTGACCAATAGCCATGCTAATTTGTGGCCATGGTCTAACTCACAAATACTTTTTTAAACAAACCAAATAAAATAAATAAATCAAAAGAAAACGACACTGTATAATGCAGTTGTCCAAGCTATTAGGGTAAACTCTGAAAATGTATCTACAATTTCATCAGACTACGACATTCAGTAAGTACTTATATAAATACAACACAACTCATAGGTCATTTAAAATATCATCATTTCTTCTAATGTATTGATTTGCCAGTACACGATAAGTATTAAAATATCAATTGTGGCAACTCAATGACATTTCCTTTGACATTGCTAGAGGGATATAATTGTTTTGACTACTTAGACGAAATACATTTATTACTTCTACAGTCTGGATCTAAATTGAAAATTATTGATACAATAAGTGATGGTTATAGGTACAATGGTGCCAACTGCGCAAGCCAAAGGGGACGAATCTGAAAATGTAGGGAACATTGTAGTTAGACATCGACATCAAAAGTACTTGTTATTGGTGCATTAGGTAAGATATTTAAGTTCTCTACAAGGTTTAGTATCTTGGTTAGATGGCAGATAATATTAATTCATACCTAAATCATGTTTTGTATTTTTTATTCATATTGTACGAGTTAGATGCACATCATGGAAAACATGGAAAATATATTTCTGTAACATGACAACTCTTAACAGTGTCTAGTTCTGGCAGAGTTATCGTTTTTAAGTGGTGTCATGTATAGACTTAATGTATGAAATTGACTTTCAAGATGTTGCCTTAAGCTATGTCATGCATGCTTGAATTGAAATTGCAATAGTTGTAGGTGTTGGTCAGAAATATTTAATTAGTCAGTAGCTTTTATTATTGATCAAATCCCCATAACCGCTATCGCAGAGCACATCCTGTAGATCTTTACACTATTAAGTTCGCATAAACTCCATAGAGTCTCGATCGAACATAATGACGTAATTGGATTCTTGAAACATAGACATACTCCTTTTTACCGCTGTAGTGGCATAATAGGTGAGGTATAGAGCAACCGTATGGAGGGCGATATTTGTTACCATATTCCGGTTCAGCAATGGATGTTAGATAAAGCTTCAGTAGAGTATATTTCCATGATACTAATTTCACTGAATATATCTGTTTACTTATCCTCTTGATTTTTAGTATCAAGACGAGTTGGGCAGGAGGCGTTTCAACTGTTTGATATGTTCTCCCGTATCCAACACTTTTCTAACAGTCTTGCAACTGTCAACTGTTTTCCAGCTAAATTCCAAGTATATGGTATTTATGGCCCTGGGAAGCTAATATGGGTAAAAGCCAGAGCACAAGTAACGAGACAACAGAGCGTCTGAAGTCCTAATTTCTTGTGCTTGTACAGGATATAGTAAGAGTCAGGTTTAAGTGGCAGTTTAGCAAAACATGGGTGTCTACTTTAATCTAGGTTTCATTTTCTTCTGTTATTTCTTCAGTTTTGATTCTGGGATTATTTTTATCACATTTAAACAGCACAAGTTAAAAAATTAATTATAATGAACATAAAGTGAATTTGAAATGCAAATTCAGTACTAAAATGTAGAACTTAGCTTTCTTATATTATTCTTACGTTAGAAATTTCACCTATATTCCATTTTTGTCAGTTTTAAATCCTTAGGTATTCAGTTCTTTGAGAAAGAACATGGTTTTAGAGAACGATTAAAACTTCGTTGCTGACCTACACTTAAAAAAGGAATCTAAGATATACAATGTTTATCAACACAAAATGAATGCCGTAAAGCTACTTAGGGAGCATTAGGGAAAAAAGTTAGAAATTCATAAAGTCGTTTGATGTAATAATGCCATGCCAATCTTTAGTATGTCATTAGGTCAACAGATGCCGACACAAGTTGGACAACAAAGACACTACTGGTAAAACGTATTATTTAAATTGTTGCAAGGCGAAATCCCCATTACAACAGCAGTTGGAATAACCTAATTGCAACATGGAAAATTTACAATAAACAATAGAATTTACAAAGGTTGTAATAACTGACATAACGTTTGTCATAAGACAAACTACAGAATCAGTTCAGTAGTTGGCAAACTGTAGGGTACAATGACGCAAACATAATGTAGATCTAAGCACTTACAAGCAGCCCTTTACAGCTTGCATCAATGAAGAATAGAAAATGTATTACTAGAATTATGAATGTATCACTTTCAATCAGCCGTTCGCAAAAATGCAGAATGCATGTGACACTTGCAAACTGATACGTACAATTTGCGACAATGAAGAATACAATATACATGGACAGAATGATGAAAGTAGCACATTCAAGCAGGCATTTACAATAATGCACTATTTGTCATCAGCTTTGTCTTTGCAGTGCTTAACTCCATGTCAAATCTGGAAGATGTTTCATCCAGGTGTTTCACTAAGGTGGCAAGCTCGTTTTCACTGCCTGCCAGCCCATCAATGTCATCTGCGAAGCGGAGGTTGGTGATGTTACGTCCTCCAATGCTAACTGTCACACAGTGGTTTTCCAGTGCCTCTTTCATGATGCGCTCTAAGAAGATGTTGAAAAGCGTGGGTGACAGGAGACAGCCTTGACGTTCTCCGACTGTTGTCTGGAACCTTTCCCACACAGAACCTTGGGCAATTACTGCACTGGTAGCCTCGGCGTACAGCTGCTTGATGATATTGGTCAACGTTTGACCCATGTTGTACTTTTTCATTGTGATCTACAATGTCTGATGCCACAGTCTGTCAAAGGTCTTTTGGAAATATATGAACACATTATATATGTTTTCTTGATGTTGCGATTACTTTGCACACAGAACCCTGAGATTGAATAACAGCAAAAAGGCATTCCAAATTGTGGAAGACCTCACCACACAGAAGCAACCAAGAGTCAGTAGCATTCAGTATGAAAATGGAAAATGCCTCACAGAAGCGAGTGACATTTAAACATCAGGAGTTATTGTAATTGTAATAGAATATATAGCATGCTGTAATACACTAATATATTCACTTAATGTGTCATATTTTCAGTAACACGTCCAACTAAAACACCTACTACGACCCTTAAACCTACGACAGCAAGTAATATGGGTACAACAACACCAATAAAACCAAGTAAGAAGCCAAGGTGTTCTGACATATCTCTCTCTCTTCTTCTTCTTCTTTCTCTTCTCTTTCTTCTTCTTCTTCCACTTCTTCCTCTTCTTCTTCTGCTTCTTCTTCTTCTTCTTCTTCTTCTTCTTCTTCTTCTTCTTCTTCTTCTTCTTCTCGGGACGGGAGTGTATTTCATTATAAATGGCCTCATATTAAGGTCAAGAAATGTAGTATTGAGGATAAGGATTGGGTGAATTATTACCACTCTGATTCATCCTGTGAATTGTATCTTATACTAACATCCAGGCATATCCTTTATCGACATTAGGATTCGAGTTGTCTTATAGAAACATTTAAGTTGAAGATTTGGGACGTAAGTGACACACCTGATTAAAGATACTGTCGTCACAGTTTGCATTTTAAAAAATGAAATTTTGTCTTTTATGTTGTGGCTATGCTGAATACCGTTATAATGATATGATGTGCATAATAGTTATGGTACAGTATTTTGTTTTATGACACCTGTATTGCTTCGTTTCTCTTTTTCGTCCAGTGACAAAATGTACCAAATATTACTGTGCGATAGAATAAAATCATTTTGTCAGAAACATTCATATGCCTGAACCTATTTTTCCGTTTATTCAAATTTGAGTTCCTGTGGTCCCAAAATTATTTGTATATCTTCTATTTTTGCTGGTCGTTCATTTCGAGTTTTACCCAGCTTCGTTTGCTTATCACGTACTATATCGCTTTTGCTCTCGAATGTCTGAAGTCTCGTAATGCCCAGTTTCCTAACATGACGTATGTTTGTCCGTGTGTTTCTCTGTCTTGTCTCGAATGTTGGAGTTTAAAAGACAAGTCCCTGCATGTCTAATTTCACATGTTTTTGCAAACGTTTTGGTTCTATGACATCATGCTGCACACGATATGCTTATTTAAATGTATCGCTCTTTTCTAGGCACTTTTGATATGTTCGTGCTGGACGCTGGTTTGTCAACCCTTTAGCAATGAGATTATAGGCTAGGCGTTGCTTCATACTGCATTGCCTATGTATTTTCGTCGTATGGGCTTAACAAATGCTCCTCTATTGAAAACGTCTGCAGTGAAACAAAATCAGTCGATTCGGCTTTGATATTCAGCGTAAACAATTAGCTGTTCTACATGGGTTTAATCTCTGCCTTTGTGCGCGCGCGTGTGTGTGTGAGTGTGTGCGTGTGTGTGTATGTGTGTGTGTGTTTCGTGTTAAATATTTTCCATCTTATTTTTACATCCTTCGATAATGATGCATTATATGAAATGCAGGTTACTTTGGTTGTCTCAAGGTCAAAATATTTTTAGTAAGTGATCCGATTAACAATACAGATATTTATAGAAACAATTATTATAATTATTTTTATTATTATTATTAGTGTTATTATTATTATTATCATCATTATTATTATTGTTATTATTATTATTATTGTTCATGCTGTTATTATTGTTATTGTTATTATTATTATTATTATTATTATTATTATTATTGTTAATATTATTATTAATAGCTTGCGGCCCTAAGATAGCGGATCTTTTATTCATTTTCGACTCATCCGACAGCGAAGGACCGGAAAATGTCACCAACTTCGCCCGTCAATTTGCCATAGGTGTGTCCTGTTCGTCATGATTACCTATTCCTATACGGCGAATGTCCGATTCTACTTCAGTACTTACACTTCCAGAAAAAATATCCTGAATAAAAATCCAAAGTGCTAGCTACATCGGACTGGGAACCAACACTTCCGATGCCCTCCATGTAGCTGAGGTATAATAGCAACTCATTTCTGGCGATCAGCCTCGAGCGATCAGCCTTAGCTAGATTTGTCTCGCGAGTTCTTGTATTGGCTGAGGGACCGATCATTCTAGCTTAATAATCTGCATAGATAAGAAGCTTCTTTTGAGATAACTAATATACATAATGCACCGGCGAACGCACTAAGGAAACGGAATAATAATAAGAAGAAGAATGCATTTGTAACAATGAGTAAACAATTATTTACAACAATCCAAACATGATACAACAAGAAACATATATTGAATTACCACTTAACATTACTTTTTTCTTGTAACCTTACATCAGTATCACTATGTATCATTATATCACTTTCTTTCTTTAAAGTTAATTAGTAAACTAAAATAATTAAATGACATTAAAAATTGATATGCTGACATATATCAAGAATGCTGACTCTAAATAAGCTATATTCAAAAATCAAATTTAAAATTATTTACAATCAACTTGAAATTAAATATTTACATTCATTTAAACAAGCACAATTTTAATAATTTTAAATTGTGGACTTAAATAAAATAAGTTGACTTACTGTTTTGCGATTTGTCTCACAAGATAACATTCAATGATAACAAAAGAGTAAGTATTAACACTCTTTTGCTCATTAACAAGTCCTAACACAATATTTATCATTTTGTACATGATGAGGTTACTGTAGTTAAAAGGTTGCATGAAGGAACAACATGGGACTTTCATAAGGTGCAAACATGTAACATATCTAATTAAGGTGAGTGAAGACATTTGTATAATCTTTATTATCACTTGTTTATAAATAAAATTATCATACTTTAAACATGAAACAATTATTCCTCTTTTTAATCCACTTTAATTGAATTTGTTTGATTTTGATGTCTGGACAAGTATGATCAATTAGGAAATAAATAATTAAAATCATTTGTTATGAATAAATACCCTTAACGTATTTGAAGTATAAATTATATATTTTTTTAATGAAATTATGTTGTTATTATTATTAATATCATTATTATTATTATTATTATTATTATTATTATTATTATTATTATTAATTAATTAATTAATTAATTAATTAATTAATTAATTAATTAAAACATATGATATTAGTTAGGATTGGATTAATTAAATGTGGAATGAATTGCCCACTTAACTTAGACACAAAGACACAGAGATCACATTCAAGGGTGCTCTCAAAACTCACTTATTTCGACTGCAAGAACAAACTTAAAGACCTAATAATGTTTCCTACCTTAAATATTCTCAGCATGGTTTTTTAAAATAATTTATAATTTCATGGTGTTTTTTTTGTGATCATATCATTATATGTCTTTTATCTTATAGTTGTTGTCTAATGTTGTAAAGCGCTTAGAGCTTCTAAAGATTAGGCGCTATACAAAGTCCTCATTATTATTATTATTATTATTATTCTTACTGAATATAATCACTTGGGATAATGGAGAAATTCTGCCAGTCATTGAATATTCATTTATGCAAATAAGCAAATGAATTTGATTTAAATTTTTGTTTTCATTGGACCTTGTGGTTTTTTTTTTTTAAAATAACGTTGACATTGAGACTTGTGCTTCTAGAAATTTAGTATTACGTTATCAGACCGGTAGTGTATATACTTTAACCGTTACTAATAATTACATTGTAGGTTTCATTTCAGCGCTGGTTATTACATTTTATTTTGTTTACTGTTACAATTTTTAAAGTACTATTTGAAATTAGAAGTCCGTTGGTGGCGTTATCAATTTTCGTGGATTGGTTGAATTGCTAGGTTATTTCGCTAGTAGTTTTATTATAATTATTATATATTATCATAACCGTATCTATGAATTCTTTGTATGTTTATATTTTTTAATATACACGTTTTTAAATTAGAATTGAAATTAAACGATACATTATTCGCCTCATACCCATTTATTACCGTTATCAGTTTTCGTGGTTTAGTAATAAGATCGCATTATTTTATCTGCACGGCAGTACTCGTAGTAGTATCTATACTGACACCGTTACTAAGATATAAGTTACATTTTATTTGGGCACTAGCAATTACATTTCTTTCCGATTAATCCACTTTAAGTTTATTACCGTTATTAGTTTTCGAGGACTGGTATAAAAAAGTCATTGAAAATCCCGCAGTGGCTCGTATCATTACTTCATACAAGTGCTATATAGTAGTTATTATATAGTACATTAGTCCGAATTTCCTCTAACCATTGCCACCCCATTTTTGATATTTGGACAGTTATATTGGGGTGTAGGGTCCCTACACCCCAACATAAATATCCAAATATTAAAAATGGGGTGACAAGGGTCAGAGGAAATTCTGACTAATAGTACATGTATGACAGGTCAGTTGTAAGCAGCGATACGAGCCCCTGTGGAAAAACCAGTATGGTGTGGCATAGCTTCCGATGATATTGGTTCTATGGTATCTCGATATTTGAACTTTTCGGTAGGTAGCTATTTCATCTATTGCACCACATATCGTGTACTTGTATATACTACGTGACCATAGCCCAGGTTACTAACTTACTAGTTCTGCATCACCAGTTTATTTTGGGAAAATGTCAAGATTGCTGACGAGTATTCTATTTTATAAATGATTTCATGAATATTATTGTTTCTAAATAATATCCTTAACCCATGTTTTTAGATAGAATCGAAATCTTCTCAAAACTGCTATCACTGTAACAAATGGTTTAGCCAGTTTGTTGTCTGATAATGTCCAATGTTATACAAGAGTTATATCACATGATTACTGTGATGGTCAAGGACTAGGAGATCGAATCTATGGTAGCACATAAGAGTCAAAATGTGAAGTATGTTAATGTCGTATTTTGGTGGCTTTCGCAGTTAACAGGTGTTGACTTGAAAGCTCCATTGTACAGGATTTATTACTTTTCATTGGAACACCGGTCGTTGTTCAACCATGCCTCATGGGAATTTGTGAAGCCATACCTTGCCAGACTGGGACAGTATTGTATTTGGATAAACACATGGATTGCCTTTTTGACACCTATTGTCTTTTACTTTTATAAGAGTGAGATTCAGAAGCGTGTCTTAAATGTATTACTCATCCTAGGCCAACATGAAATGTCACATGATCGCACACACCTTACAAAAATTGTCATCCGAGAAAAGAACTGGTATTTTTCCTGATTTGGATGATATTGAAGCTGATGATAAAAATTTGAGGTCCAGTCATTCCAAATGATGATAAGACTGATAATATTCCAATTTTTCACTGTTGATATCAAACTTTTAGTCACTGGCTGCTACTTGACTATTAAAGTTAAGGTCTACTAAATATTAGCTGCTGTCACTTGTTTAAAACTATTGTTAGAGATATATATTTACATTTTCCTTAGAAAAGCATTGGTTATGATTTCTGTAAAATTCAAGCTATGTACATGTATCACTATTATAGTTGATGTTAATACTTTCCTACTTTCATTTTCAAAGTTTGTTTTACATAGTATTAATTTAAACCTCTGCTTATTTTTAATGACTGTACTAATAACTTCATCTTTTAAAATTCAATTGTCCCAGCTATTCTTGGAAAGGGAGTGGTGACTCAGCAGGGTACATACACAAGGGTGGGATACAAAAATGTATGCTTTGCAATGAGTAATGGGAAATGGGGTAACAAATCACCATTTGTTTGCATATGTGCTTTATGGACAACCCCTAACGTCATTATCAGAATATTATTATTGCCAGTGTAACTGTTCTTGGGTAAAGTTATTGGATCGATTAAATGTTTTAACAGCTGACCATAATGTCATTATAGTTCATTTGTGCATGAAATATCATTCTACATTATAACTATTTTCTCTTCTTTTTGTTAACTTTGTTTGCAGATTAGTGTAGATTTCGGCTGAGTTTGGTAATTAAATGGACTTTTACAAATGGGCCTTGTTACCTGATAGTCAAAAAGATGTTAACATGACCATTCCTCTGATAAAGGTGTGTAGATGAGTCAGTGGCTAAGGACAAGCTGAAAAATGTGATGCTGCAAAGGTGTATTTTCTATTTGATATATCATAGATGACTCATACCAGCATCCATACTAGAAGTATGGGTGTGACTGATTATCCCATATTCTGCATGAGACAGAAAAAGCTATCTAACGTTGTCTGCCACACCTCAACCATATATGATATAAATTAATTTTGTAAAAAATGGAAATATTATTTATTTTGTAATAGAATGGGAACATTTTAATTTGTCATAAAAATGGTACATTTTCCTTAAGCTATGGATCGGCATTTTGAATTATGTATTATTCTTAACATTAACATAAAAAATTTGCAATATTTTTGTGATTACTGCAATACACTAAATCATTTAACCTTCTATGAGCAACAATTTTTAATTTTTCTTACAAACACTAAAGGCATCATATGCTGCATTTCTGGATTAAACACATTAATTCCATTATGTCTTAGATATTTCACTTTGAATTGTTTGCATGAATGTTTATAAGTTATTGCACACATATTGTATTAGTATGTGCAGCATTAATTTTAATCTTTATTGGGGGGTGGGTGGGTATTCGTAATGATGATTTAGTATCATTTAATACTGAGCTTGACATGCCGGGTATGCAGATGAGTTTGAATGTTTATAAACCGCTGTTGCTTTTAATTACTGCTGTTCTAGTATGTTGATAGCTTCTGTATCACAAGTAGAGCAAACTTTTACCTAAAGTTCGGAGTGAAAGCAATTTTTCATTGTAGGTAATAAGTACAGAGAGAGAGAGAGAGAGTTAGTTCACAGGCACTTTAGTATGATATATCCCAAAAGATTACAGTCTACCAAAGAATCTTACAATTGCCAGTCACGAAAATATATCATGTGTTAATTCTACCATAGACAAAGAACTACTTCGTCCTGTGTCCAAAAAGCTTAGACAGTATTGTAATAAGTCCCAAATGAAATCAAAGCACAAAGTACTGTGATAAAATTTCATGTAGCAACACAGTTTTGATTCAAAAAGATTTGTCACTGACTGTTCACAGTTTCTAGCTTACAGACAACTGTACCAAAGTGACACTGTTACAAAGAGTAATTAAAATACCTTCCAATCAATAAACAAACAATTTGAGTACACTACTGGGTCAGCAGGAGGCGGTATTTGCAAAGAGAGGTAGGGACAAAATTCTGAGGACTGACTTAATGTTAACTCATATGTAAATATTAATCACCTAAATTTTCTGATAGTTACAAATAGACTTGGTACCTCTTTATGCAATTAAATGTGACCTCTGATTTATGTTGGTGAAATAAATTATGTAAGATCGGTATGTTTTGATTCCTTTTTGTTTCCACCAATGGTATGCAAGGTGTTCAGGCATCTAATGCAAAATGTTTCTTTTTCTTTCATTTGTCCAGTGATCCAATAAAGGCAGTGGGCAATTTCGGAAAGATTACATCATCAAGGGTAAAGTGAAATGCTGCGTTACCAGATTACATTCAATTTTTTGGGTAAGTTAATCAGAATGACTAATGTTGATTTTGATCTTAAGATTTATGTTTCTGGAACACACTGGATACTGCATTTTGAGTGCAATCATTCAGGTTCAGTTGTATGGATAACACTCCAATTTCATGTATTTGAATGCAGTTAAAGCAAGTTTTGGTCTGAATTTATATTATGCAAGTTAGAGGCATCATTTGTCTCAATGGCAATGTAAGGAGAATTGTTGAAAGCACTTTGATTTTAGTTTACTTTTAGAACATCAATTTTTATAGTTTAAACTGCTGAAAAAAATTAATTCAGTTTATCAGTGTTCAATGTTGCTTCATTACAAAGTATATATTTATGGGATACTTTTTGTCTTAGTATTATATAATCGAAAAATTAAAATAAGGTTTGAAAAATCTACTACATTTCACAGCATTTTAGAGAGAAAATTGGGGTGGTTCTAATAAATGGATGATCTAATTTGAACATATACATTATTATTATTGCAGAGGTTTCATTGTTTATCAATATTGCTATAAATTAGTGCTATTTGACTTTTAATAATAACTGTGTATATTGGACCCAATAAAATAATTATCATTTCCTGTGCTAGAACTTATGGTGAAACATTTTTACACGTAGGTCATATGTTCCAAGACTTAAAAAGTGAAATAAATTTGTGTTTAATTTGTACCCCCATGTTGCATTAAAATTAAATTGATAAATAAAATGCTCATTTGATAATAAAATGAAAGAAGTTAACATTGTATTGTTATCACTTAATCCTCTCTTTTTTCCATCATGAGCATTGATGAAAATGTATCCACAAAGTCCATGTATGTAGCATAGACATCTATACTATAGCATGTTTCACTTGCATCAGATTACACAAGACACAATGTTTACTGACATGAACATAGAGAAACAAATCGTGTTTGGTTGTACTTAGAGGTTTGAATGTGTTATCTGATTGAAAACTGGATCCAACAAAATCACAAACGAGAGTGAAAAAGTGAAATGATTGCTTCAAGGTATGTGCCATTCACACATGACCCAGTGTTATGTGCAAAATAACCAAGATTGTATTATATCCAGTTCAATTATATGACAGTATCTTGCAAATAAAATCATTATTTGTCATTTTGCCAACATAATATTGAAGACAAGGGTTATTTTGTATTACAAAGCAAGCTCACCTTGGAAACCGACTTTGGATACCTTGAAGCCGATTATATTTTAAAGAATATCAATAAAGAAGGTTATTTTTTCAAACATACAAACACATATACACATTCAGCTCACATAGGGAAACTACTATGCTTCCATTTGACCAGTATTCACAGGAATTTTGGAAATAAAATGAAAAAATGAAACAATTTTTAGAGTGACATAATATTGTACTTCGTGCATGGACATCGATGATTCAGGGTCACATACATGATTTGGAGAAAATAAAATCATTTGATGAATTTGAGAAGGCCAGAAGAAAAGATGATTTTGCAGACAATAAGATCATTAACATGGATGAAATTACAGTGTGTTTTGATCTCATTCCTAGATGGACTGTCAATAAGATGGTGGTTGAAAGTGTGAGAATTAGCATGACTGGTGCAGATCTTAAATAAAATGACTTTAGTCCATGCAATTTCTGCTTTAGGAGATGTGTTGCCTCCAACAATACATTTTCACGGTATGACAAAGCTAAAAAGATATTCATGCACTGAAAGAATGGATCATATCTGTGCAGGAGAAGGGTTGGGTTAATGAGATGATGCTGCAATGGATTTTTAAAACAGTACACAGTTTTATATTTTTTAAAATAAAAATCTAAGTTGGAGTGCATTTTCTGACATGTAATTTTCAAATGATTTAAAATGTGCTCACAACTTAAGCCTGGGAAAGAAACTGTGTCCCAGAACATGCAGTGCACAAAAATATACATTTAGAATTGAGTCATGTTGTCTGAACATAGACGGTATATATAATTATTTATGAATAACAAACTTTTGATTGAGTTGCATAGCTAAATGTGTGCAACTGCCATAATGCTTCCATGCTCTTACATACAAATATCAATATTATTGTCACTGTATGAATTGTTTGCTAGTCATTTAAAGAGTGATATATTTATTTCATGATCTTTATATTATTATTTGACAGCATACAATTGATTTTTTAACACACTTTGATGCAGTTCACTAAGCTCTATAACTGTTAACAATTTCACCAAAATGTTTCCAAAAGTGAAAAAAAGAAGTTGCTGCAATTATACTGCAGAAAAAATGTTTTCCTTGTCTTGATCAAATCCACACCAAAATCTATTAACATACACATTCCTGATAGAACCAGTTCATCTGAAATGTTAATTGTCATAACTTTTTCCATTTATTATGATATTTTTAAAAATAAAACTGTTCCAGAATGATTTGAGAAAAGCTTTTAAATTGATTCATTCCTTCATAGAAATTCAATAATTCGTTTTTTGTTTTCTAAATAAAATCATTCTTACTTCATTCACATTATTTTCACCCATCCATTCCTCTTTTCTAGGAAATGGATATAAAATATATGTTATGGTTTTAACCGTGACAAGTAAATCCCAGTCCAGGGGTTACATTATTTGTCTCTTCACAGGCTTGCCGAGTGGGGAGACATATAATGTAACCCAACAACTGGGATTTCCTTGTCTCGGTCCAAACCCCAATGTAGATTATTTTTCTCACCCACTATTTTCCTTTAAAAAGAACTCTTCATTAGTGTAATATAGTTCATGTGCAAATGTTTACATGTGGCTCATTAATGCAAGTATGTTAATGAGGGGTGTGGTGTGACCATTGCATCCAAAGTACAGTTTATGCGGATGCTATGTTAAATTGACAATAAATAATTAATATTTATTACAAGAAACTTTCATTTTCATCAGTTTCAATTTTGAAAAGTTATATTGTAAATAATGAAACAATACTGGCTACTCAGCTCTACTGTAGTTATACTTAGTACAAGCTGTAACAAATAGTAACATCTTGATTTAGATTATTCATGGGCAATTAGAGATCTGTGTCACTATCCTATATAACTCTCCTTTTCTTTGGAGGAGGTAAAACTGTTTGTGACATGTGTTGTCCTTAGTATTGATTGTAAAATTACCCCAGGTGAAACTGTTTGACATGTTTTATTCTTAGTATTTATTGTAAAATTACCCCATGTATAAAAGACCCTCCATAACTTTCAAGTTCACGGATTCTTTGAGCATTTATTCTTGTCTTGGAAATATGGCAAGTGATACAGTAAATTTGCGTATGGATTAATGATTTCTACTGGCTGGTAAGTGCATTATTTGTCATTAAATATTGTAGGTTTATCTTTCAGATCCAGTGCTGAATGTCATTCTCATGGTTGAGATGAACAAAGTTATGCTCCACTGAAATCCATGTACCTGCTACAGATTGCAGATTTACACAGAGAGTGTGACCTTACTTTGTCTGTCAGAGCACAAGCAGAATTATAAAGTCTTAAACAGCACAGATTTCCAAGAATCACCAATTATTAGTACTAAACATGTTATTTGCATTGCTAATTCAATATACAGTTATACTGAAACGGATGTACATTTCTGACCACACTTTCTGTTGTTCCCATGATTTCACTCTTCACGAAGCAGTACTGGTTTACTCATGTTATAATGTTGCTCTTTTGCAAGAGCAATTAATAGAGCTCCATTTTTCATTATTGTTTACCTTTCTTGTATAGCAAAGGCATCTGTTCCAACTGTATTTGAACATGATTGTATTATTGAATAATGGTTAATATGTTGCTCATTATTTCAGCTTGGTAAAGAAAGTAAAGGAAATGTAAAAGCATAGTACAGATTGCTTTTGATTGCTGATTAAACTTAAATGATGGCAGCCAGATTAACAACTATTCCATTAAAAAATACATGGGACCCAGAAAGGCACTTTCAAAGTGGGATACTCACTCACTGATGCAGTTTAGAATTTTCTTATCATTTTTATATGATATCTGTGAAGTCAATGTACATATATTTTGTTTTAAACTGCCTTCCCGGTACTATGTATGTTTAAATGGAACAGCCCTAAAAACAAAGCTTACAAATATGGAACATGCTGTGAATAAGCCAAATTTGAAAGAATCTGGGGGGAACTCCATTATTTAAAAAAATAGATTATTATATGTGCATGCTTTATATCTTGTACTTGTGTCAGTAATTGGCTTAAAGCACTAAATATGTATATATGTTTATAAATATATGAAACATGAACAAGCATCAAACCATGGGCAATAATTGTTTGTCCAAAAGTATTCACTTAAAATATTTTGGTGGATATCTGGGTAGAAAGTAGTTGCCTATGGGCACAAAACAGTGGGTAGTGGATGTGTTCCTCCTGTCAAGTAACAAAGTGAACAATATGTACATGCATGATAGAATGTTGCCTTTGCAACAGTAAACCAATTTGGATACAATAAATTTAGTGTGATGAATTTCCCAGAAAAATTATTCTTTTGGTAACAAAAATCAGTTGTGTATAAAAACATGTACACTGTTGTTTCATAATTTACTTACCCAGTTTAACATGTTTTGAAATGTATATATTTTCTGTATTCAGTCCAAACAATTTCATTGAGATTTTCTAATCGTGACTGCAGGACATTTGCAATCGCATATTGTACAGTTCTTTAATGTAAGAGTACAGTATACGTGTTAAGTGTTTCGACTGAACTTTTTAAATAATGGTACAATGTACCTCTGCCAACAAAAAACATGTGTTCAGATTAAAATTACTGAGCTACATTCATTGTAAGTGTAAATTTTCTTTTCAGTAAGTATACAGTATTTGGCTTTTAGTTGCTTTATAGACTTTAATTCTCTGCACAGTGATGCAGTTAAAGTTACATTGAGTGTTTGCAAATGAATAATTGAGGAATTAGGCGTACAATATTTATACCCAATACATGCAGAAGCTGTACTCCAATTTTATGATTAGAAATATTTAGAATTGGCTTTTTGTCATAGCCACCATTATATGGCTTCCCTGGACACTATGAAAAGCTTTTTCCCAGCCTACAAATGCATATCATATCTGTCCTTTAGGTCTACAACAGTGATCTATATGAATGGCAAGTTGTACTGTGTTCTTCATAATTTCCTACCATTTCATCTAGTATATGCTATAATAATGTTTTCAAGTAAATAAGATGCTGTACATAAAAGATGTCCTAATTTTCAAAAACAATTACCAGTCTCCCACCTCTATTGACCTCCATTGTGTCCCAAAACTTATTCAATAATTTACACACCTGGACAGCCTCTGACGAGTATATGAGTTATGCTGTGATTTGCAAACACCATTAATTTCATTGTAACCAAAATTAAAATTTATATACTAAGAAGTTGCATTTTTGGTGCTTGAGCTCTTACATTTAAACAAAGACTTGTTTCACATGTTAAGAGGTCTTGTAATAAGTATTAAAGAAAAAAATGAAAAAATAGCAAATAGCAATGTCTGTCTTAGTTATATTTAAAATCTTTTTGATTGCATGATTTCAAATTCACTTTGTATTCAGATGTTGTGGTCTTTAATGTTACTGTGGGAAATAAAAAAATTAATAAAACATTTAACATCATACGATATTTCTTTATTACTTGCTTGTTCATACGACCATACTTATAAGCCACACATTGTCATAATTCTAAGCATCCACAATATGTTTCTTCAGATAGGGAAATAATTGAATCAAAAGAAATTATTTTCTTTGAATTATCTGTTTCCGATCTAGATTGTATATCTACTATCTTCTCACAATTACATTCTCACAATTATAAAATGTATTTTGATAATAAAAATTAAAATAAGTATTAGTCACTAAAGTGCACAGGCCAATAAATAAAATTACTAATGGGAAATGATAATTAAGGCAAAATAATTTACTTTCGTTAAATTATTTTCCATTTCAGGAGATGTGTGTATGTATGTATGTATGTATGTATGTATGTATGTATGTATGTATGCATGTATGTATGTATGTGTGTGTATATATATTACAAGACTACTATTTTATCTGGTGGTCCGGTTGCCCAGTGCCAGGATAATGTGACTGTGGTGCCTAAGTGCTTGACACCACTATAAACAGGCCCCTGGTGGCTGATTGGTTGAAGACATCAACATACAAGCACTGGGTTTATACACTGTCATTAATATTACCAACACGTAAAGCCCATACAGCTACAGAAACCCTAATAACTCACAGAAACCAGGGTAACTCTGTAATTATATTCCATCAGTATTCAATTCCTACATTTGTATCATAGGAATTATGTTAAATAAAGGGTTCATAATTATTGTAGTGAGATCCTCATCTGATTTCTTGACCTTCTCGCATATCATTCTACCATTATTGTTTCTATACTCCACCCTAACTGACACTTCATAGAAAGTCTTTTGACAAAATAATTTCTTGAATTATGTTGGATTGGTAGTCGGCATGCATGACTATAAACAAAATTCCCATGCTAAATTCAATGACAATAACTAAATTTGCTTTTTCATCTACAGATCAGAAGTTACAAATGTAGAAATGGCTAAAAGAACAGCACACTCCTTTCCCAACCATAACCCCCAAGTTGAAACTTCAAAACCATATCTGTCTAATTCTCCCAAGTACAGGTCCTGTAGTGAGTAAAATACGTTGTCTATTTCAGCAGCTTCATACAATGTATATATGCTGTCTTATTTTCATGGTGAGAACAGGAGAATGACTCAAACATGAAGGCAATTAACATGCTTACTGACTTAAGATTGAGAAAATATTATTTGTTGACTAAGTGAATGACATTAATATCAGTCAAATAGAACAAACAATTGTGGTTATTTGTTAACTGAAAGACGCTCGACGATTTATTCAGCAAACTAAATGTTTCATAGAACTAATGCCATGTTTTTGTGTAACACTCAGGTTTGGTTTTACTATATATATATATATATATATATATATATATATATATATATATATATATATATATATATATATATATATATACTGAACTTTAAGTTCAACTCCATGTGTGTTTTGATGTTACGCGTCTAATGGAAAAAAGTTGCCATAAACGCATAAACGTCCACATGATTCGGGGATGACAGATTCTTTAATATTTCTTACAGCATCTGCATAAAACATTAATATTTAACTGGGACACATGTGGCCAAAGTTCAGTTGCATTGACTTAAAGAAGAATGCTTACATCGTTCCTTCAAAACACGTAATACACTAAATGGTGAGCTACCATTGTACTAATAATGACATTAGTGGTTAAGCAGAAAAGAGGTTTTGAAAGGATACATAAATCATCTTCCAATTATAAAAATCTCTTTTACTCTAAACAGACTTTTAACATAAACAAGATGACAATTAGTTCCATTAAGATCTTGTTAAATAAGCACAAAAAAAATTACATTATACACAAAATAAGATAACAGTGTATCATGTGAAAGACACGTACAATGCAAAGCAGAAAGGTAAGTATTATACACAAGTACCACTACTACTACTAATAATGCTATAATAATAATTGAAATCCAAGTATTAGTATATTCTGGATAAATGTATAAATGGAAAATACCACATACTGAGACAAAGATGCTTAAGAAAAGAATACAGGTGAAAACTAGCTCAAGTTGATTCACTGCAGAAAAGGAGTTTTCTGAGCTTTTATGAATCATGTTGCAGTTACATTATGATTAAGCTGAAGAGGCAGACTATTCCAGAAATTTGGGCCCTGGTTATCAAAAGGATGCTCTCCAATGTGTTTTAATCTAAATTGGGAATACTGATGACATGAATATAGGAGATGAGTGCAATTGTCTGGAAAGTGTGCATGTACGATGAACTCAACCATGTACTTAGGGTTTGACATATTAAAAACGTTGTAACAAAGAAGTCACGTTTTATTTAATCCTTGATATAACCAGAAGCCTGTCAAGGATGCTACACATAGAAAATAAGTACTCACTGATAGGAATTCATTGACAAAATAAGGATCATTTTGCACCTTTTTCATATTTATTTTTTGCTATTTACTGGGGTAAAAGCAGAGAGACAGGAATCAAAATAATCAAGTGTAGAATTTATAATGTAAAGATGCATCTTGAGGAGACAATTCCAATGATACCTCGTTGATAAAAATCAATTGAGGCATTTGTGAGAAAATTGTGTTCTTGTGACAGGGTTAGGGTTACGGTTTTCCGAACAGATAGTGCCATTTTGGATACCGTATTCACTGAAATACTTGTCTCACGGAGTCCGATAGAAAGGTATTTCGCTCATGAAAATCGGTCGAGTGGTTTATGAGAAATTGAATTCTTGTGATTTCCCATATATTTATATAGGTTATTGTTAGGGTTACAGTTTTCTGGTATAACGGACCCAGCAATTCTGATGCGCTATTTGATGCAGTACGTGTGTCATAGAGCCCAATAGATAGGTATTTCTTTCATGAAAATCGGTCAAGTGCTTTGGGAGAAAACTGGATTCTTGTGATTTCCCTTATGTTTATCATAGGTTAGGGTTAGTGTTGCAGTTTTATGGTGATACGTAAGAATGGACCGGCGATTTTTATGCTCTTTTCACTGCAATATGTGTCTTATGGCGCCCGATAGATAGGTACTTGGTTCATGAAAATCGGTCGAGAGATTTTGGAGCATTTTTTTTGTCATGTTGTGTTAAGAATTAGGGTTACCAATGTAGTAACTATTTTCTCAAGATCTTGAGAATTTTTCATGCGGTGTGCTTCGCTTGATCAGCCTTGGGTAAACCTATGTAAAGATGGTGCATATGTCTTTCTGCGACCTGCAGCACCCATTATAATGCGAAATGAGTGTTTGGTATTATAGTGAGCAGAAGGATCATCGGAGTTTTATGACACCTGTATCCAAATACGGATCTTAAGGAGATAGATCTATTGATACTTTGTTGAGATAGAGAGCTAGATTTTTTTTGCTAAGTTATAGCCTTTCTAATAAAAATTTGACTGCGTCGTTTCTATATGAATTTCGTCTTTTTCGGTGAATATCTTGGTAACCCTTTGAATTACTTGCTGACATTGGCCCCACCAAATGAGCCCGGTAAAGACGCATGCTGAGACACCTGGCCTTTGAAGGTAGCTTGAGGGCTTATGGAGTTACTTGGTTTCGAGTGACAAACAGACCCTGTACGACATAAATTTGAATAAAGCCCGTCTCCCAAACTAGCACAATAAGACAGTTTGCTTGAGGTAAGTTGCCACATCACCATGTTCTGATTGTATCGATACCGCCTTGGAATTTTGACATGCGGTTTGCTTTGCTAAATCGGCCTTGCTGAGAGAAACATAAGGATGGTTCGTCCGCCTGTCTGCGACATACAATTACCCCATAATAACAAAATGAGTGTTTGGTACTAAGGTAGCGGACGGATCGTCGAAATTATATGATACTTATGTCCAAAGATGCGTCGTCATGAGAGTAACCCAACAAAACCTCGTTCGTGAGAACCTGTTGATGCATTCGTTAGAAAATCGGATTCTTGTGACTTAGGGTTAGGGTTTAGGGTTAGGGGTATGTGCTTCTGGTAATAACGCAAGAACAGACAGGACGATTTGAATGCGCTTTTTACAGCAGTACGTGTCTCATGGAGCCCGAAAGATCAGTACTTAGTTCATAAAAATTGTTTTAGTAGTTTGGAAGAAATTCACATTCCTGTGATTTCCCACAGATGTATCATAGGTTAGGGTTAGTGGTGACATTTTTCAGTTAATAGACTACGAACGGATGGGACGATCTGGATGCAGTTTTCACTACGATACATGTCTCATGGAGCCTGATGGAGAGTTAGTTACTTCATAAAAATCAGTCCTGAGGTTGGATAGGAAAATGGATTTTGTCATTTAGAGTTAGGGTTATATGTGAAGTAACATCAATATTTCGGTAACTCATGGGATTTTGTCATGTGGTTTGCTTTGCTAGATCAGCTTTGGCGAGGCCTAATTAAGAATGGTTCGTCTCTATATCTGTACAGCGCTCCCTATAATGTGAAATGAGTGTTTGGTGCCGTATCGGGCAGACGGATCATCGGAGTTCTATGATACATATGCCCCTTTTGTCATAAGAGGTTTCCTATGTTGAATAAAGGTAAATCTGTAATCGTAGTTAATCATATGGAACTAAGTTTTATCCCTGGTATCGATGACACGTCAAGTACTAGTTCACACCAGTTACACGTATGCAATGTTTTTGTTTTATAAAATGTAAATTAATCTGAAGTTGATAATTCCTATTGAAAAATATGTAACATACGGTTACTGACCATTAAATGTTGTCTTCTGCTAACATCTTCAACACTCCCAGGACTCAGGAATACGATGTTGTCAAGAAAATTATTGTATCAGTTACTTTCATATATATATATATATATATATATATATATATATATATATATATATATATATATATATATATATATATATATATATATATATATATATATATATATATATATATATATAGTGATTGGACATATCTATATATATTTATGCGGTTTGTAAGAAAATTAAATTTTAAAATACATTATTGATCGGATTTTTGTTGTATCGATATTAGTTATGAACAAATATAATTAATTTATTGAATAAATGCAAATAATTACTTATTGGAGAATTTGTAAATGATTAGTGTACAGGGGCTTAGACCTTGAGATTACGCGTCTGTTGAATTAAAAACTGATTTGTTTGGGCCATGCGGCTAGAAAATTGACCGGGTTTATATGACGGCGGGGGGGGGGGGGGAGGCGCAGTCGCCAATGAAGGGTACGAATACAGGTTGGATGATAGTCATTTTCTGAACGTACGTGCTTGCAGTGTTTGTCTACGCACCTTATCACTTGGAAGGCGTGAACTGGTATTTACCTAGGTGCAACGCAATTAGTGAAGAATTGGTGTCAACTATGTTTTTCTGGGTTATGCGGATAAAGATAAAACCAAAACAAATCTGCACATACACTAGAACTAACAGGGCATAGCATACAGTACACAGATGCTCAAAATGTAGATAACAGAAGAGCAGAGAGAGACAGTGTGAGATACAGAGCGAGCGAGAGACAATGTGTGTGTGAGAGAGACAGCACGAGAGAGAGCGAGAGACAGAGCGAAAGAAAGCTTGAGACAGAGCAAGAGAGCAAGTGAAAGACAGCGAGCATGAGACAGGTGCAGAGAACGAGCAAGCGAGATGCAGAGTACGAGAGACAGAAAGTGAGAACGTGAGAGCGAGCGAGACAGAACGAGAGAAAGCATGGGACAAAGTGATACAGGGAGAAGATGGACAGAAAGAGCACGTGGGACAGAGCAAGAGGGAGAGAGGGATTGAACAAGAGAGATAGAGCACGAGATAATGAGCAAAATAGATATAGCGAGAGCACGAGACATACATATAGAGACAGAGTAAGAAAAAGACATATAGAATCTATGTTGGGGTTTGGACCGAGACAAGGAAATCCCAGTCAAGGGGTTATATTATTTGTCTCTACCACGAGGCTTGCCGAGGGGGGAGACAATATAATGTAACCCCTTGATTGGGATGTCCATATCTCAGTCCATAACCCAACGTAAATTCTTTTTCTCACCAATAATTTCCTTAAAAAAAGAACTTCTCACTTTTGCAATATAGTTTACGCGCAAATATTTACATACGGTCAATTAGTACAAACATGTTTATGAGGACTGTGGCGTGACCGTGTCACCCGAAGTACATAGTAGTTATGCGTGAGCCCGCCAAAGATAACAACAACATCAAACGTTGCATAGTATTGAGGTATTATTACATTTGACATATGGATGTTATATGAAATTAACAAGAAATAGCTAATATTTATTATAAGAGAATGTTTCATTTTCATCAATTTAGTTGTAAATAATGGAACGATACTGGGCCCACACCTCTGTTGTAGCAGTAGAGGCTGTTATTATAGCGAAAAGTAAAATGTATCATGTGTTCATGCTTGGGTTACTCACGGGTAATTAGCAATCTGTGTCACTATGGTATGTAACTCTTATTTTTTTTGGAGGTGGTGAAACTGTTTGTGACATACTTGTTTTGTCCTTAATATTGATTGCAAAGTTACCCCCGTGTATAAAACACCCTCCAAATACGGACCCAAGTTGATAATCATGTGCTAAACTTTCAAGTTCACGGATTCTTTGAAAATGTATTTTTCTGTCTAGGAAATATAGCAAGTGCTATAGTGAAATTTGCTTATGGATGTGGCAACGGATAAATGATTCCTTCTGACGGGTAAGTGCAATATTTGTCATTAAATATTGCAAATTTATTTTTTGATTCAACTGGGTCACAACGGGTATGCTTAACAAAATTAGAATAAAGCATGTTTGACAACACATTTCTGTCCGTTACTAAGCTTTCCGTAGTTGTTAAGAGAGCTGGGAGGCTATGAAGTTTATAGGTCTATAGTCTGTGTGCATAGATCAATGTTTTCTGTCATAGTTCATTTCACACAGCATTGAGAATTTTGTCCTATCTGTAGCACAGTAAATTTTCAGGTCAGCGTCATAATTGTTGCAAACAGCATATTTTTCACACGAAGTATCTAAAACTAGTTAGGTAGCTTAAGCTACATTCAATGACGCTGACCTGAAAATGTACCGAGCAATGCGTGGAACAAACTAGCATAATATCAAAATGCTCTACATCATATGCAAGTGTATCTCTGTCTCTCTCAAAATGGGTTTGTATTTTATGTTCTCAAAGACGGATTGATATAAGTTACTATGTTTTTTGTTATATATTTGTTGTTGCTTGATTTTAAAAGAACTACGTCAAGCACAGCAGAATACAACAAGGGTTTCTTTTTCTAAAGTAGTTCTGAGTGCGTGGACACCTTGACTAATACTGTGTAGACTACCTGCAGTTTAAGTAGCCGAGCAGTGAAACCCATTAACTATGTCATCATGTCCAGTAGGAACTGACATGCAGTCACTCTAGAATTAGTACTGGAAGACAATAATAAATAAAAGGAAAACAAACTGTCCAATGTATGGAAATATTCTGAACTGGAACAGCTATCAAATCTATTACATCAAAGAAATGAAAAGATTTCCGACTCTCTATTAAGTTTTATGTTGATTAATACCACAAATGTTGTGTCAGTTAACAATCATGAAAATAAATGAAAAAAAGACATTAAGTGTAAGTGTTTTAGATTTTTAGCGCATCATTAACACTTTTTCAGTCATATCGCTATAATATCTGCAGTGTGACATTTTGTAGTGATATCAAGCAGGGCATTATGCCGCAGACATGTAGCATCATGCCCCACCCAGTCACATTATCCTGTCACCAGGCCGATCAGTCCTAACACTAACCACTTAATATTAAGCGCCAAGCGAGGCAGCTGCTAGTACCATTTTTATAAGTCTCTGACATGACTTGGTCAAATGTCATTCATTCTTACCAGCATGTACAATACCAGTGCATTGTCTATTTACTGAAATGTATTGATTAGGGCTGAAAGCACCCACAGGTTTTGTAGATACAAACAATGGAAGCAGACAGTGTTGTTTTACACAAGAACAAATTTCACTGACTGGAGGATAGGGTTTTCCCCAAGGAATCTGCTGCTTTGAACCAGTCAACTGATTCCTTGAAACCATTTTATGTGCCACTATGATGGCTTTTCCACAGACTGCATCTGGATGGATTGTCTTCTTATAAAGCATGTGCAAGATGAAGAAAAGTTGAATAAAATGTTATATTAAAAAAGGCTTAAAACTAAACCCGACTTTAACATGGAATATGATAAATAAAGAAATGGAACTTCAAAGATTCTTGGCTGCAGAAGTTTCTGTGGCACGATGCCAACAAATATCAAACAATTGCAGCTTGTAATGTATGTAAGAGATGGCCCTGATACCAACAAAAACCAGTGGATTGTTTGCAGGACAGGTTATCACAAGGAAAGATGCACTATTTACAAATCAGAAAGTGCAAAGCACAATACATGTAAATTAAAATGTTTCAGTGAAAAAGTCAAATCTGATAAAGATGTTGTGGGTGATTTTTAGATTGAGTGATCAATAAATACAATGTGAGCCAAACTGAGTTTTGCAAGAATTTGTTTAATTACTTTAAAAAAATGCACAACTGAATTAGTTAAGTAGGGTTTTCAGTATAAATAGGAAAATAGTGAATTAGTACACGTTTTCCTCATTCAAAACTGGTGATGACAGCCCAAGGACCCCAAATAAATATTTTTAGTTCACATTTTTATGTAATACAATATATATATATATATATATATATATATATATATATATATATATATATATATATATATAATACATAATACATTGATATTGTATTGTTTCAAAGTTAATGATTCACATTTTCACATTCTATTCAAAAACGTTTATATTGGGGAAACAAAGAGCTGATAAGTTCTTTAAGAAAAAAAAAATACTTTTGTACTTATACTCAAAAATGCAACCAATAAAAGTTTGTATCAAAGTAAACACCAACTATATAACACAATAAAAATTCTAAAGCATTTATGGTGCCCAGGAGAAGCAATTTAATTGGGCTAATTTTGAACAGTTACAGACTTGTTTACCGATACATTTTCTTGTCAGTATTTTAAGCAGTGTCTGTCAGTATTTTCATTCAGTATTTCTAGCATCTTAGTACATATCACCTATGAAACAGAGCACAAACTGTAGACACTATAAATGCACTATAATTACCATTATGTAGTATTGCACGACATACTGATGATGCACTATTTTGTTGTTGTTGTTGCAGGGTTCAACGCCATTTTCCAGCACACGATAGGCTATACATGGCGGCCAGTATATATGGAGGAGGAAGAACCCGGGAAAACCCAGGAAAGAACCACCGACCCACGAGAAGCTACTGGAAAGCTTTCTCACGTACACACATTGGCTGAATCCGAGACTCAAATCCACGCAGACAGAGGTGAGATGGCAGTGATCCGTAACGTAGAGCGCTTTAGACCACTCGGCGCCCCACACTATTCTGTAAAAACTCCTAGTTTGTAAAGACATTGATATTCAGGCACCTCTGTGTTCTAAGCAAAATCTGCATATATTGACCATTGACTTAAACATGTTTATATTACAGTGATAAAAACCCACAAAGGAATACCTCCACACACCCAAATTCATGCTGTTATTTATCTCTGTTACTTTCTCTAGAAAATCTGTTTTCTCAGCTTCATGCATATCCGTAACATTGAATATAAATCCAAATCTCTACATTGTACATGGTTAAGGAAGACTTAATACAAACCATTATGACATAAATTGTTACCACCACCCATCCCCTCAGAAAATAATAAGTACATCTAGATATGTGAAGGGAATCTTATTTATTTCATAAAATCTGATATCAGCTTTGTTAACATTTACAGTAATGGATTGCTTCTAAATACCTTGCGCAATTTTGGAATCTGGGAACATATTTGTCATTGCATTTGTTAACTTGTCAGCTGTGCTCAATGACAAATTCATATTTATGATCAAATCAAAGAGAATCGCCTCAGCCAGTGTTATTTGCTTTTTGAAATATGTGTTGATCACTGACTTCCTTTCCCTTCAACACTGACAAAACATTTATATTTCCCTTCACAAATGATTCTAATTTTGCATGATTTTCTGATTCCACATGCCGTGAACAGTCATTTCATCCACCATGTGCACAGGAAAAGTCTAAGTTCTCTTTCAAACAATGGTTTAAGGCATGGCCACAGGGTATTATACACTGGTAGAAAATGCTGCTTTCTATTTTTAGACTTTCTATTTTCATGCTAAAACTTTCTTATCATCAACACTTTTCTTCGTTTAAACAACCGGATGCTTTGAATGTTAAAATCAATGATGTGGCACAGACTGCAGACACGGACGCGGATTGAAGAGATGATGCAACAAAACAAAATGGAATAAAACCACTTACAAATTAATTCAAAAATATTAATATAAAATCCATCCTCAAATCGTATTTTCCGATCAATGACCATACTGAGGGACTTTATTCTGTACAAATGCGGTAAAATATGGACGGGTAAACATGTCTGCAGTTATTTCAGATTTTTCAATAAATGCTTCAAGAAACATACAAATCCTCTTCATTTTCATTCTATAATGAACATGTCTGCACAATTAATGGTTCAAAATAAAGTTTTCATTAGTGAATTTCACAGGGCAACCAAAACAACAGAATGCCTACAATGAAAGAAAAGTTTCAACAGTTATAATGTTACTGCAAAAGGACAAGTATATACATGATACCCATGCTCCATTGAAAAAATATATAATAGCTTATCATTTATAATAATTCTAGCATAGTGATGGAAACATTGATCAAATCTAAATATCAGATTTTACCTTCACTGGTCAACTGTAATAGCAGTAGTTACAAACATGGTTTCGATGCTTTTCAAAAATAAATGTTCAGGTCATTTCCAGGATGAAATTACTTTCTTCAAGATTCACATATGATCATTACTGAATGTAATTAAAAAAACATTTTGGATTATAAAACATGCATTTTCTAAATGTAAAGCTGTTCATCATTCAAGACTCTACAAAATAGTCAGAAAAGATGAGCATGTGCAAAACCATGAAATGTATCACACAAAACAAGTTTGACTATATTCATATAAATTGGCATGTAAAGTCATTTCAACGTACATAATACAAATTCTAATTTTACCATGCTGACCTGCACTATGTTGTTATGTGGAAACAACATAATAAACATATGCATGTTATACAATGTAAACATATCCTATCACAGTAGGAAAATAGCATAAAATCTAAGTATTAGAATCTTTTCTTGAAACGAAAACAGGTTAACTTTAAATTTACCTGTGCCAAAAACCAAAACAAAATTTTTCAAACGCCCTAAACTCATTAAGATGATCTAGTTTAACATCAATCATTTAAAAACATTTACAAAAAGGGTTGATTTAAATTTTGAAAAAAGCCTTCAAAATGATAACTGCTGCATAAACAACTGAATTTCTTTAAAATCAAATTGTCTTCTTGTAATTGATAAACCAGTCCCCAATCCTGTACTAATACAGGGGCTCATATTGTTTTTGAATAAATACTAAAAGAGATGACAATTTCCCATTTCTCCTGTGTTCTATTTAAGATCTGAAACCAATGCTTCAAGCTACATGTCACTGTGTAATAATTTCACACCAAAGTTCAGCTAAGCAGTTTAGAATTTTGGACAACAAAATTTGGCTTGAAATGAAAAGCAGTCCGTTTTCTAATCCGAATTTCCTATGAATATACAAATCCTATTTTTTACATTTGCTTTTCTAGGATCAGGTGTGAGGTCCGAGCAATTGCAATTTAAAAATATAGGAATTTGCTGCCACTGTGTGGTAGCGGCACATGGTAGTCACTTACCAGCAGGCCTAGCAAATTAAAACTATGTTATATAATCGATACGAACATGATTTATTTTTTCAAAAATGGCAAATATGGCAAATATTATAATCATTATGTATTTAATCCGCTGACAGACTAGACAAAACTACACCAAATATATGAAACATGACCCGATACTTGCCATTTGTGTTACTTGTCAGATGAATTCAGCCATTTGTGTTACTTGTCAGATGACTTCACAACTCCAACAACGATATCAGAAGTCCAATAATCATCTGATATCAACAACAAACTTCTTTTTAATGTTGTTGTACAAATATTAAATAATATTAAATGAAAGACAGATACATAAAGAACATATACTTCTCAACATATTTAATTCATAAACAATGACAGGAAACCCGTCAGTTTCGCAGCAATCAGGCCAGTCTTAAAAGTGAAAATTTTCATGAATTGCGCAGACAAAATGTCTTACTTTAGTCTTTGCAGTTTCCACTTCAGAGGATGAGTTGTCACAGTGGTAATTTTAACAGCATGAGGAAGCTAAAAAAACATTCATGCATCTAAAGCATGGATCGAATGTGTACAGGAGAATGGTTGGGGTGATGACAAGATGCTACAGTGAATAAAAGTGTTTTATCTCAAGAACACACTTTAGTACATTTTAAATTTGTGTGCGGTCACTGACATGTACTTTTTGAATGATTTAAAAGTTGTCCCACAACCTAAAATTCATGAAAACAAACAGTTCACCAATACATTATTTTAAAAATTAATTTAAGCTGTCCTAATGTTCACTGTAAATTTGGTATATTCAATGTTTTTAAAAAGAATAAGAACAAAAATAATAAAGTGAGATCCATCAGCATTAAAATAAAATTGTTGTTGATAGGTTTTTCACTAACTTGCCAAGACAGAACTTTAAATCCACTTGCAGATTCAGCACAATGGTGGAAACTGTCATCCCAAGGGATATTCTCCCAAAACAAACTGCCAGTGTTCAGCTAAATAAAAACAAATTGTAATACATGAACATCTTGATCAATAATTGAGAAAAAAGATACATACATTGTCCATCTTATAGTTAATCAATGTATGGCCACAATATTGAAGCCATGACTGACATCTGGATAGGTTGACAAAGGAATGTAGAACTAATATTGTTTTATTATATATATTTATATTTATTCACCAAGTCTATTCAATACGTCCTTTTAAATTTAATTGGAAAAGACAATTCACGCCTCATTTAAAAAGTCTGTTGAACTGGCCACCAAGTATATAATTTAATAAGCTATTTGTATGACTATCACATACCTGAACTGCCAAATATACTAATTGTTGCAAATGATTACATTTTACAACAACACTTTTCCTGATCTGAGAAATCCCTTTTTATAATCATAATATCCAAGAGTTCTGTTTCTATCTCTAAATGTTTGCACAAAGACGTACAGTAATACTGCAGGACACACACTTTGAAGTTTAATAGGAAACATGATTATCATATCTATAATTAACATCTGTAAAAAAAAAAGACATGCATTAAAATGGCCAACTGATTTGATAGAACAGAGACCTCTGGTAAGACAATGCTGTTACACCTTGCTAATGAAGAAAGGCAGGCTTAATAAGTAGTTTTTTAGCATGATTATTTAAGTAATGTGATTATCCAAATACTAAATGCTAAATTGGGACCTATCTTATCTTTTGCCCACTACATCTGGATGATCATTAAACCGGCTTAATTGCTTAAGCATGTTAGTCTTTCAGGTTTCTGCAGGTCACTGTTGTTAAGACATGCACATGTTACAGTCCTTTATCTCCTCCAGAAACAGACATTTTAAAATAGATATTGAGTAAATATAATGGGTAACAAATCCAATCGATGATCTTTTACTGTTCTTCACTCTAAACAAACAAATCTTTTTACATTAAGTTTAAACTAGTTGGCAAAAAAACTGCATTAGAAGTTTGAAAGTGGATTTCTTACATAATGTCACCTGTTTACTGTTTATTTCCTGCAGTGTTCTGTGTACATCTGCACAGTATCATCGACTGTCTTAACTTTGCACCAGTACTTGATTTGTTACCCATGTCTCTCGCAACCTTACATCCCTGTTTCAAAATTTTTTTAAATACTGATAGTAAGTGCTGATCAAGAAATATTTTACAAAATAAAGTATAAATATGTACCACGATTACAATAATAGAAAACAAAATGGAAATGTCCAGTTTAACTAATGCCATATTTGCAACAAGTTTGTTGCTCTGGAGCGAGTGTTGGCTGTTTAAGTCAGGGCATATGGTTGTGTTGGTTTTCTTTATCTTTTTATTTGACGAAAGCCATGATGGATATTGTTTTGATGGCAAAGGCAAAGCAAAACTTGGTTACTATAATATACACTTTTTATACCATGTTATAGTATTCTTGCACCATCCCATTTGTTTCTACCACCTTTTAATATTAAAAGGCATCAATAATATAAATAATGCACAGAACGTAGTGATTTCATTATTTATAATTTTTAATCTGATTGTCACTAGGGGTTCCTAAACAGTCAACTTATTGGCATTTTCAATCACCGCTCTGGTGGCCTAGTGGTTATAGCATCCGCCTCGGATGCAGGAGGGCGTGGGTTCGATTCCCGGCCGAATCATACCAAAGACTTAAAAAATGATACTAACAGTTACCTCGCTTGGTGCTCAGCATTAAGAGGTTAGTGTTAAGACTGGTCGGCCTGGTGTCAGGATAATGTGACTGGGTGGGATATCATGCTACATGTCTGCGGCATGATGCCCCAGTGCTAGACATCACTATAAACTGTCACACTGCAGACATCGTAGCGATATGACTGAAAAATTGTTAAAGCTATGTTAAAAATCCAAATCACACGCATTTTGATTTTGAATCTCTAGCAAAATGGTCACCGTATCTCCTTAGGCCAGTCAATGTTCACAAGCAATGCATGTGATGTAGTTCATCCTCTTTAAAATCAAATCATTCCGTAAATTTTGGATTTACATCTTGAACAAATGTATACAAGAGTTTTTCCTGTTTATTTGTTCAATTTGTTTTAGAAATATTAAAACTAGAAATTGCAAATATTGGATATAGACACAGTTTTGGCTGAAATGGACTATTTTATAAATAAGAAATGGACACCGAGTATTCTGTTTGTTTACATCAGCAGCTCCTATTTGCATTGAAATACCAATAATCGGACACTGTTAGGGACCCTTGGTGTCAGTCAGGTTAGAAATTATAAAACATTGAATGAAATGACAAACTTTTGTGAATTTTTTATATTCTTGATGCTTTTTGTTTTTAAAATTGGTAGAGGTTACAAACAAATGGGTACAGATGCTAACAGGTACACAGGTATTCACCCATTGATAATAACCCAGGTAAAATAATGTACAATCGGGTACCCACTAAAAAGTTCAAATCGAGACACAGAAAAATGATTTCAGTTTGAAGATTGTGTTGTGTGTTCATTTATTCATCATCAAAGGGGCTCGTACGGTTCCTTACAATTTATTTATCATACATATACTATATAATAATACAAGGGTGGACACTTCTTTCCTTTCTCATGCGACCTATTTAAGAAACAACGCTGATATTTCAGATTGTGTGCCATTTTTCTCACGACCTAAATGCACCTGTTTTGAGTTCCAGATGACATCAACTCGTCAATACCTCTCGTCAACAGCAACACTAAGTACTGATTAAGAAATATTTGATGAAATAAAATTAAAATACGTACTACAATTCAAATAAAAGAAAGCACAATATAAATGCCCAGTTTAAGTAAATGCCATTATTGCCTCAAGTTTGTGGCCCTGGAGTGAGTGCTAGCTGTCCAAGTCAGGGACGCTGCTCATGTGTTTATTGTGTTTTTTTAATATCAGGAAACCTAAGTCAGATATTTTTTGTCACGGCAAATGTAACACAAAAATGTGCTTACCATAACATGCACTTCTTATATCATGTTAGGAAAAATTGAACAAACTATACAGAATGAAACTTTTCACTGAAATGTTTAAAATTAAGGGTAAAATATTCTGTTATTTTATAACACTGAGAAAAAAATTTAAATAAAAATTCACATATGTAAATGTGTAATTTTTGCGGGATTTTTGTTATATGAAACAGTTCCAAGAAAACAGACGGGTTTCTCGTATCGAAACAACTTGTCAGATTCATTCTATTTTTATACTACATACACAGTGAACCAGTCTAGATTGAAAATAAATGGTGTCAGACATTAATAATAATAATAATAATAATAATAATCTAATTTTTAGAAGCTCTAAGCGCTTTACAACATTAGACAACACCTATAAGATAAAAAAGTATAATAATATTATTACAAAAACAAATACCATGAAATTAGAAAAAAAAATTAAAAAATAAAAAACATGCTGAGAATATTTCAGGTAGGAAACATTATTAGGTCTTTAAGTTTGTTCTTGCAGTTGAGATAAGTGAGTTTTGAGAGCCCTCTTGAATGTGATCACTGTGTCTTTGTGTCTAAGTTCAGTGGGCAATTCATTCCATGTTTCTGGGCCCTGGTATGCAAACGAACGCTGTCCATACGACTTTGTTTTCATAGTGGGAATAATGAGTATACGATTGTCAGAAGAGAAGCGTAAGTATCTTGATGGTGTATACACATGGGTGAGATCGGATAGGTATGTTGGACTAGAGTCTGACAGTGAAATGTAGCACAGAGAACAAATTTTGTGTTTGATTCTGGATCGAATGGATAGCCAATGTAGAGTACAGAGCAGCGGGGAGGTGTGCACTGTTCGTGGTACTCAAAGTATGATCCGAGCAGCTGTGTTTTGAACTTTCTGAAGTTTCTGGAGTAGATATTGAGATGAACCAGACAGAATTGAGTTACAATAGTCCAGTCTTGAAAGTACTAATGAACACACAAGTGTTTTAGTGGCAATAAAATAAACCCCTAAACTGGGATGAATAGATGTGACTGATGGATGTTATACGACTGAAAAACGTTAGGAGAGGGATTTTGTTAAACTTAAAAACATGTTGCACTGGACTGTCGTTGAGGAACAAACCATGGCAGGTCGAGTATAATACAACACTCATCATTTGGACTTTACAACTATTCACGAAAGTTACTGTAGACATGTAGACTACTTAAAGTGAGTGTTACGCATAAACTATCTATTAATTTTTTTGTTGTCTCTACTATTGTACTACGGTATTTACAGTATGTTTTCAGACGGCAACAAATAATTATTTTTTTTGTCGTCCAAAGACATTAAAATCTTTAATTAGGTGTCTGAAAACATACAGGGGAAGATAAATTTGCGCCCCGCCCCCATCCATAACCAAATTACCGTTAGCTCACATGATGTCATGCTGCCATAAAGAAAAATAATTATTTTGTCCAATACTATGGAAAGGATAATGAATGAAAAACAGGCGTGTGTGTGATTTGGATTTTTAACGTAGCTTAAAAAAAAAAGTCATATCGTTACGATGTCTGCAGTATGACAGATTAATAGCAATGTCTAGCAAAGGGGCATCATGCCGCTGACAGGTAGCATGATGTCCCAGCCAGTCACATTATCCTGACACCAGGCTGATCAGTCCTAACACTAACCTCTTAATGCTGAGCGCCAAGCGAGGCAGCTGTTAGCATAAGATGTAGAAAAAATTATAGTGGAGCAAGATCCGAAAATTACAAAGCATATAACTATTATATTTGCACCGCCCCCACCGCCCCCCCCCCTAAAAAAAACGGTGTCCAAAAACAAACTGTAAATACAGTGTAACTACTAATCCAAATGAATTTAGTCGATTTGAGACGAAACCTTTAACCGCTGATCCAGGTAAGTAGCAGACCCGCCTATAACATGGGGTCAGTTGTAGAGCCCATTTTATTTTACTAGAAAGTACCAAAAATCTGATTCGTATTTGTTGAACAGAGGAAATCGTGATTAAAGTTGGTAATTGAAACCTGTTGGAATTGTTATCGATCCCTCAGTGGTTGGGCATCTTGATAATAAAGGTCATTTTTACATAAAAGCAAATAACTTAATTAGACAAAGCACTTTATTGACAGTTATTGCCAACAAGATTTTAAAATGAGTATTCAGCCATTAAACAGATCAGCTAGCCCTACCCCCCTTAGAGGCTTTCACAGTGTCAAGCAAGGATGGCATCATTTCATATAGTCATGGAGGTCCCTCGATAAATTACACTCTTGCCTATAGCGCAGTCTGTTTTTTTGGACCTGTGGTGCACGAGTTATCAAGGGAGTGGTGTATATTGCTCTTTTTATGCTCAGATTATGCTTTGTTGCTGCTTATATTAGTAATAATTATGTTTATACCTTTATAGGGGAATAGCACATGCGAACCTACAACAAAGTTGTTCAGGTTAACATTTAATACAATTTTCTTTGATTGGGTGACCCAGGTAACTGATTGTTAGGACTGACAGGTACCTGGTAGAAATTTCCCAAAATTTTGACATCTCTACATATGGGCGGATATGCAAATAGTTTAGGAATAATTAATCTAATTGAAAACCATACATAATGAAATCTTTCATTTAAATATTTCAATCTAAGGAGAAAATAACTTTGTTGTAACATAAAAAAAAAATCTTTAAAAAAATTCACTAAGTATTGTATTGTAATTTTTTGGGGATAATGTTTGCAATTATTACTTATAAGTGTATTATTGCAGATAATATGTGTTTGAAAGAAAAAAAAATATATTAAATATGCAAATATTAATAATACAGGGACATCAAAAAAGATCAATTTATATACCCTGGACTAAATGTCGCATCTCATATCATGTGGCATGTATTTGGTGAATGGAAAACTTACCAAAGGAGAACTCGCTTAGGGAAAACTAGCCCGAGGTTGGTTGGTAAATTCACTCCAGGCTGACTGAAGAGAGAGAGAGATAGAGTTAGAGAGCTTCTCTGGAGAAGCGAAAGATCTTACTTGTATACTGAGTAAGACTGTCAAATTTATACCTTAAGTGTTCACAAAGAAATCAATCAGTTATCATTAATAATATCAATTCTCAAAGAAGATGAAATTGTCAATAAATACTGGCATGGTTATCACCAATTTGCTTCATGTACCAGTTGCATAAGCTCCAGTTGCATAAGCTCCAGCAGGTGAAGCTTAAAATGTAGGTAACATTGCATGTCGAAATAAAAAAGCGCTGGATTTTATACCTCAAAAGCATATTACATAGTTGATTGAGTGGGCAGGATGCTGATGCATATCTGTGAAGTTAGTGGACAAACAGACGGAGTGAAGCCTTCAGATACTCATATTTTAGTTATTCTAAGCCAGGTTTGTTTCTATAAAAAAGGGCATTTGGTGATATAATTTCGTTATTACTAAAAATATAAGGCAAATATTAAATTCCAATGAAAATAATTGGCATCATTTAAAATAAATAGTTAAATAGACAGTTACAATGTTTTTTTTGGGATGGAGACAAATCTTATGAGGTAAATTATCAGATATATGCTGAAATAAATGAAGCTGCACTTAAGTTGTTACTATCTAGGATATCACAAAGATTATTATGTTATCTTGTTTGTGGTAAGTTTCAAACAAACAAGTCTGATATAATGATATAACACCACACAATGGTGACAATACTATAGTACAAGTCACATGGGTCATGGATGCGCATTTACTCATTTTTAATTAAATATAAATTCTTTTAAAATTTAACACTAATTGTATTTAACTAAAGTCTATTCAATCTTAATTACTGAATGCTCTGCACCTTACCTGTCTCCATGAATCTTCCAGACAAATATCTATCGCTTTGGACTTTTACAATGGTGGCCATGTACTGAACTTGGGTTAAAATAAGAGCATGTCCAGTGTAATCATCACAATCGAGGGTAGTACGAATTTGTTTATCAATATGTGTAGCTTTCATTGTGACATCATAGTGTGCACCATTAAATCCAGATTACACTGGATCACACCTTTAGGTTCATTTTGTCAAAATATATAGGTACTTTAATATTGATTTTGCTGCTGGGACCTCTTGGGGCATAGAAATGTAATTCCAAATGAATATGGATGTATAAGAATCTAAATGAAGTGAATACTTGCTACTCAAAGGTATGTAAAATCAACGTATAAAAAATGGCACCAATTACTGAAATAGCTCGTGCTGAATGCCTACATGTCATATGTGACTTGTACTATATAAACAAAATCAACAACAACAAAAAGTTATTCTGCAATGTCCAGCAATAATAGTCCAACATACACATTGCATGAGTAAACACTTGTTATAGAAATGAACAGGTGTGTGTGTGTGGGGGGGTGGGGGTATATCTGAATTTAAGTGTGATTAAGTCCTAAATGATGTATGTATGTGTATATGATATGTCTTCATGTGGCAGTTTATAGTGATGTCTAGCACTGGAGCAACATGCCTCAGACATGTAGCATGATGTATCTCGGTTATTCGGTAACTGAACAATTCAAGAGGCGATCATATAAAGCGGTATCCATCATTGGGCGATACCTCTAAATTAGTATCTATGATCTTCGGGGCGACTTTTCCTGACACCTGGAATGATGATTTATCCAAGGGACAGGTTCCCCTTGGAGCTAGTCCTACATGTAAGACCATGAAGCTGATATTTATGTTTTGGGCGTCAGGACTAACACTAAAACAAAGCCAACTTGTGCAGTGTCTTACATTGTAGGACTATTCATGGGGCGAGAAATCCCAAGGCGAGTTCTCGACTATTCCAGCAGCACGAACCATTTAAAGTTGAAACTCAGGTCAAAGTTAGGATTTGAACTCAGCCTATCAATTATTGCTTCAAAATACAATACGTTCATACACCATGCTCCTGAAAATGCGCTATATTTGGTTAAATACGAATGTCTTCTCTTGTCGTCGTCTAAGCCCCAGCAAGTAACAATATTTATCTGGTAAGTTACTATCTATTTTATTCGTAATACATTCAAATTCTACGATTGATCGTAGTCGACAGACGCTTAAAAAACATGACATTACAATGACCGGCCCCTAGCTGGAAAACCTGATAAATTTGATAAATAGCTTTTACATTTAATTAAAAAAAATATTTTTATCATTAATCCTTTTATGTGACTTGTTTAGATCAATTTGTACATACTAGTTGTCGTATTCAATGGATATTTTTAGTTTAATTAAGCAAGGCTGATAACCAAGGGTGATCGCCGTTTTCTGAATGCTATTATTCCTGTGTAGCTCGGACAGTGATCTTCAGACATGAACATGGTTCACGACCAAATGCCACGGACATTGCAGTAGTTATTACCGAGGGACGTTCTAGGTATCCTAACGCTACAGTAATAGAGGCAGCGCATCCGAAGAAAACAGCAGATGTTTTCGGCATCGGACGTAGCCCTGATGTGGATCAGCACGAACTCAGTTTAATCGCCATCAAACCCAGCAACGTGATGCAGGTCAACAGCTTTAAGTTGCTACACACGATTCAAGACAAGATCACACAGGCAGCATGCTCTGTAAAAAGTTGAAGCGAGAAGCATGATGATATATATCCAGGTTTGTCTTGACATATTTCCTTTTCTGATGTGAATCAAATGAATGCTAACTTTCCATTCTATTCCAATGGTATATTTAATAAAATACTGAAAGGCGCTTGAAATGTGTCATTCTTATTTAAATACAACATAAAGAGACGAAATGCAGGTAGGATTCCTTGAAAATGTATCTACAAGAAAAACAATTAATTCAATTGTAGGAAGGTGTAACTTCATCCTATGGGTTGCCATAACAAATGGAAGTGATATGGACAGTAAACAAACAAACATAACATCTAAGGTAGCTGTTAATAAAACTGTATTATGCAGACCGTGCAGACATTCAATGGTAGTTGAATGCATACACAAATTTATATCTATTCTGAAAACAGTGCTACCCATCTCAATCTGTCTGATGGGTATCTTAACAGTGGTAGCCATGTCAGTCTGTCTGATGAGTATCTTAACAGTGTTTCCGACGCCAGTCTGTCTCATGAGCATCTTAATGATACTCATGTCAGTCTCTCTGATAAGTATCTTAACAGTGTTACCCATGTCAATCTGCCTGATGGGTATCTTAACAGTGGTAGCCATGTCATCATTGATGAATTGTAGTTAAAACAAGATTTAAAAAAAAATACTATTATGGTGCTGATATTATAGACAGGAAAGCGTTTTGTTTCCTGACTATGGTAAGAAATAGATGTGTAGGATGAAGAAGACGACAAAGGAGACAAAATGAAAATTATATTGGAACAGAGAAATGGATGACGATTTTGGAAAGATGAGAACTCATATTTTATACAATTTACATTGAACTGGATTATCCCAGTATAAAGTGATATTCTCAACAACGTATGACACACAGAAAATATACACCCCGATTACTGTTTGTCAGTACAAAGTGCCTATTATACTCAACATCAAATATCACTCAGTCAAGTACAACCAAATTCCTTGATCTCATTAGATAATGCCTCTTATACTCAACATCAAATATCACTCAATCAAGTACAACTAAATTTCTTCCTCTCATTATATAATGCCTATTGTATTCAATATCATGAATCACTCAGTCAAGTACAACCAGGTTCCTTCTCTCATTATGAAGTAACGATGATTATCAACATTATGTATCAATCATGTATAATAAGGTTCTAGTCTCAACATACTTTCTCATACTAATGTATCAATTCTTAGAGTATCCGAATAGTGCGTCTATTCATGGTACAAGTGGCAAGATAAATTATGAGGTACTTTTCGTCTACGATTTTTGCTTTTGTTTCATATGTTGGTTTTTCCTTCCTAGTGATCTTAGTTCTATAACAAAGAGATGCAAACGTTCCCTTGTTCAGTTAGAAAGAGGAGGTGAACGCTTGCATCATGTAAAGCGACCGACTATGATAAACTATTATATAGATAAAAATATGAAAAGCTTCCGACCATGGTGAAGTAAATTGTTTGTCATGAGAAGCATTTCTGATTTAATCATGACCAGAGTATCAGAAAGAAACAATGAGTATAATTGTTTGTAACGTATCCTAGATGATCTGAACCCTTATTAGAAAATCATTAAACAGATCAGAAACAAACGGTAATATAAACATATTTGCTTGTTTGTTTTGAAACAACATAAACTTTGGATTTATGAAAGCAGATGTAATGTTCTTGCGCTGCAATTCGGCAGTCAGGTGATCAATTCGCGTTGCCAGTGTTTTGTTCCTATATATATGCAGCAACCTTGATCTCAAAGATCACAAGAAGTCATCTTAAAGTTTGAGTTTAATCTCACTTTATAGCTTACGCAAAAAAGTAAGAATTGTTCCTGAAAGGAAGATCATCATATAAATGTAATTTGAATTTTGAATGAATTATTCATCTTCAGACATATTATCTAAAAATTATATTTTGGAATGTATCACCTTCCAATGAACTTTCAAATTATTCTTCCTGATTTTTCTAACTTGTTTATTTGTTTGAATGTTGCAGACATAATTATTTAAACTTTTATTGTTTTGTTTGTTTTGTGTTCGGTATATGGCCCAGCAATTAGCTATGGCAACATATGAAATCCTAACGATGTTGTAGTTGCTAATAGTTCTGATATTATAAAATGTAAACTTTTTATTATTAATAAATTTCATTCATTGTCAACAGTGTCTTTGATTGATTTACTGATTCTGATTGTGATTTAGTAGCACTTTAAGGATTTTTAGCCCCATAGAATATGCTATGTGCAATATGAACAAGTTAATATCGACTTGCGATAATAAAATAAAACGGTTAAAAACAAAGCGGTGAGGTCGTGCGGGTAATAAATAAAGGCTTCTGATAGACGGGGAATGTAAATGGTGTGTGCGTGAATGAATATTTAGATGCCTATGTACTTAGTACGAACGATGGTTTATCCATTGCTTATAAATACTCAAAGTGATACCAAAATATTAATATCTTAGAATAAATATTTACTTCTTAAGGACTATTAAAATGCAAGAATCGCGTTGTAAAGATCAATTTCACAAAATTTACTAATATGGGAAAGAGTTTTCGCAACATTCATATAGCTTTTGATTAACAATATTTGTAATAAATTAAGAAAGCAAACCAAAGAAGTTTTACGGCAAAGTACTTTGAATTGGGCAAAATCCTACGGAGCCAGGCTATTATCAGTATTTCTGAAGCAGACCAATAACCCACAAGTATCTTCAGCATTCATAGGGTAGCTCCTGGATTTCAATTATCACATTTTTATTTTCGATACCTGATCTAGCCCCACCTCTCCCGAGTTGAGGTACCTCAATGAGTCCTTCGGAAATGGACTTATTTCTTGTTTTCATGGCGTGACATAGCAGATGATGAGTTCAAGGTAGCTTTAAAACTAGTAAGATCAAACATTAGCTGTCCCTTTATATGGTTTTCAGGTCGTGCAGATCAATGATGCAAATATAAGGCGAATAATCAGTTTCTACAATAGAATACATGTAACTAAATAACGTAAATTACTTTAAATTGCATAAGTGACAAGTAAACGTTTAAAAACATTGGATACTTCCATTCGTCAAACTTCTATAAGCAGATGTCATATGAGTTCGAAAGAATTGCTCTTAGTTCAACCCGCGCTCCTCTTTATAAGCTACGGCTTTCTTTGCTATAATTGACAACAGTTCAAATTAGACACTGTATAAAATTAAGTAATATATATAACAAATACGATACCAATTAATATGCGAACATTATTTATTTGAGGATATTATGTGTGTACGTACTTTTTGTAACCGTAACACTAGTGTCCTTGTTGAACATGCACCCGCACATAAATGCATGATTCAGAGTGTGTTGGTCAACTTTGTGAGAAAACCGAAATAAGTAACAATTATTTTTTATCTTAGTTTCTATATGATTAATTATGTAGAACTTTTATATGCATACATACATGCATGCATACATTCAAGGATGAATCTAATAGCAGCGTATCAATAATTATTATCTGCACAGAATGGATATATATTGTTGTGTCAATGACCTGGATGTTGAGGCGATTTCTCCCATTTGGAATCAACTGCAAATGAAGGTCCCTGGCTTTGAGGAATGTCTATTGATTGACTGTTGTTTCCTCTGGAACCGCTTTGGAGACCGTGGCTGACGCACACGTTTAATGTTTTTGTGTCATGAAAACATTTTGTAATCATCATTAAGTTCGGAAAATTAATGTGTCTTTACCGCATTACAAGATAGTTTTCATTATTTTTTGCTAGTTTCTTTTATCTCACTTTATGTTAGGTGTTCTTTTTGAATGATCATATGTTCATATTGTTTTGTTTTGACCGTGCTGTTGTCGTCCTTTTACGTGTGTTAATATTTTGTTCTCAAAAACCGTTAATTTTGATTCCGCTAAGTCGTAATTACATTTGGTGTGATCTTTCTTAAGATATTGGTTTCTTGGTGTTAGACCTGTTTTCATCTTCCCCGGATCCATTGACTAATAATAATGTTTGTTTTACACATGTACTACAGATGTGACGATGTTTGTATAATTATTTCACTTCATTACCTTAACAACGTTATTTATTAAATTTGTCTCCAGGGTTAGAGAGAAATGTTGAAAGCAAATCCTCTATCACGAAGCTGCTAATTATCTATTCGGGCTTAGATAAATGTATGCGTTTAGACGGAATCAATTTGCGCATCAAGGCGTTGTTTCGCTCAAAGTTGCAAAAGTCACGTTCCAATGAGTTTATTTTTTAAACCATAACCTTTCACAAGAACACTATGCATTATCTCATAATAATGCTCGGTGCAAAATAAATTACAATCATTTTGTTACTGTATTGCTGCTGGAAAATATACTGTAGTTCGTTTATTTTCTAATAATAAAGTAGATGACGTGTATTATATCTTAAACTATATGTATTAAAAGCAGTGTCATCTAATGAATATAATGTCAGGTTTCTTTTCTCAAATGTACTTTTCATTACAGTTTATTTTTACACATATTAGCTGAATAAAGCATTATTTTGTCAGTTTATGAAAAGAGCTGCATCAAAAAGGGTGTGTTGCTTTATTTCTACGATCTTCCGTTTTGATTCTAATCTTGGTTTCTCTTCTCAGTTCTTAACATTTTCAAATAGAAGATGGAATGTTTTACCTTCCCGGTCATATTTAAAGGCAAAAGGGTATGCTAGGAAACCTTTATACATGTACCAGACGGTGTAATTTGTGAAATATGACATCATTATGTAATGCGAAGTCAGAAAGAGGAGGTTGTGGCGGACATGTTGCAGCCCTCACTGCAACACCCCTTAAAAATAAGTACAAAACAAAAACGAACTCGAAGCGTTTGAACGAGTGACTTTTCATTGCAATCAAATTATATTCCGGAAACGCTTAAAATGTAGACCATTTGTTGACTTCGCCCAATGTTTTCCAGGCAAAATTAGTATCATTGCTTCTGAATATTACACACATAGTCCATGCCTAGTATGTCTTTATGCATAAATCTATAAATGTAATATTACATCGGATTCCATAGACCATACTTAGTACATCTCTGTGTATAAATCTATAGTCTAATAATACATCCATAGTCCATGCCTAGTATGCCTTTGTGTATAAATACGTAATGTAATAGTACATATCTAACCAATGCAACCTATTCCTTTGTGTATAAATTGATAATGTAGTACTACATACATAGTCCATGCATAGTATGTGTTTGTGTATTAATATATAATGTAATATTACATACATAGTCAATGTCTAGTATGTCTTTGGGTATAAATATATAATGTCATAGTAAATCTATTGACCAAACCTAGTATGTCTTTGGGTATAAATATATAATGTCATAGAAAATCTATTGACCAAACCTAGTATGTCTTTGGGTATAAATATATAATGTCATAGTAAATCTATTGACCAAACCTAGTATGTCTTTGGGTATAAATATATAATGTCATAGTAAATCTATTGACCAAACCTAGTATGTCTTTGGGTATAAATATATAATGTCATAGTAAATCTATTGACCAAACCTAGTATGTCTTTGGGTATAAATATATAATGTCATAGTAAATCTATTGACCAAACCTAGTATGTCTTTGGGTATAATATATAATGTAATATTACATACAAAGTCCTGGCCAAGTGTGTCTTTGTATATATATATATATATATATATATATATATATATATATATATATATATATATATATATATATATATACATAGTCATATATATATATATATATATATATATATATATATATATATATATATATATATATATATATATATATATATATATATATATATATATATATATATATATATATATATACATAGTCTCTTAATACATCCATAGTCCATGCCTAGCATGTCCTTGTGTATAAACGTATAATGTAATATTACATATATAATCAATTCCTAGTATGTCTTTGTATATAAATCTAGAATGTAATATTACAAACACTGTCCTGGCCTAGTATTTATTTGTGTATAAATCTATGTTGTAAAATTACATCCGTGATAAAGCCTAGTATGTTTTTGTGTATAAATCTATAATGTAATATTACATATACAGTCCTGGCCTAGTATGTATTTGTGTATAAATCTATAATGTAATATTACATCTATACTGAAAGCCTAGTATGTCTTTGCGTATAAATCTATAATGTAATATTACATACATAGTCCATGCCTATTATGGTTACTCAAGTGCAAACTTCAGACGATATAAAATGAGCGACATAGTAATGCCCTACTTGTCAAGTCTGTAAAATACAAAAAGCACATGATGATGATGATGATTGTGTTGATATTGAAACTGACAATTGTCATATTTCTGTTATTGTTACGATGTATAAACAAACAGTTAAAATCTAGTTGTCATATTAATTATACATTTCAGAATATACTATTAACATCAGTAACGACGATGTCAAATACAACAGGTTTTATTACCTAATTTGCTAGACGATAGAATTATTTTTCCTAATTCAACGTGACGTGTATGCAGTCTTGTAACACAAATTCGTGACAATGAATCAAGGTGCAATAAGAACTATAAGAATTATGTAGAAACACCCTTTCGTGTTACCTGCAAATACACGGAGAACTAATGAAAAATACAATTTCACAAAATGTTGTTCTAATATATAGGGAATATTTGGCCAAATCGCCATTTTAAGCAGCTACTAAAACGGATTCTGAAGTTTCATAATTTTTACTCCGTTTCAAATCTTACATTTAACATTCGTCTAAGCAAATAATTTATTTGTTAAATTTTACAAAGTTTGTTGTTTTCACTCTTTTTTTTGGTTACTGTTAAAAGAACTTAAACAAATAAATATTACCTCAAAAATTCGTACAAAATTTGTGTTTCTTTAATGAGGATCTATGGTGAATTCAGATGATAGAGATCATCAAGCTATTCGTCACATTTTTAGATTCCATTCATTTGACAGGTTTACGGCACTATTTGCAACTTCCATAAATGCTTTCAATGTACTTTGGGAATCGGAAGTTTCGCTACCTCTCTTAATTTAGTTTGCAAATGGACACTGCATTTGTTCCATAAAATATTCACAACTCAACTAATATATTTATCTATGTGTCAGAACGAAAATCTTGCTATTGAAGTAATGCATGCATAGCTCAGGAAAACATCAATACAGATCTTTTTGTTTATATTCTAATAGCCTGTCTGTATGTATTAGATTGATTTGTTGCATTTTGTGTGCACACTGATCGCCACCATAGGATTCCTGAATAAGTACATCCCTCTGCGGCATTTTCCTTTCTACAAACACAACATAGTAGATATGTTTTATTAATCAAGTAGTATAAAAGGCTGTCGTTTTTACCTTTTCGGGAACCCTCTGGGGCACTTCCATCGGTACGAGACTCTACTTCTCTAATGACTGAAGTCACGTGTGTGTGTGTGTGTGTGTGTGTGTGTGTGTGTGCTGGACAAAACGTGCAACGGCCAGTTAGGCCCTGAATATGTCATGGGTGTGTGTGGAATGACTAAAATGCAAAACAAAAATAGTTTGATACTACCCATATATTCTAGGTTTTGTCAACTTATTTAGACGAGACCCAGTGTAAGAATTACATAGTGGTCACGTTATAGCTAGGCAATCAGCAACAAAACAAGATGACAATAAGCAATACAAAAAATCTACTTATGTGTACTTGTGTGTACATATATCATGTAATATTACATGCATATGTTATGCTTGGTATGTATTTGCATCTATACCTGTTATATAATATTACATACATAGTCCATGTATATATCCTGTAATCTTATTTACAATGTCCTTGCAAAGTTTACCTAACTATACTAGACAGATAAATGAGGAAATCATCTGATAGTTATCCAATAGATAACATAAGTGAGCCTTGTTTTATTTCAAGATTTTTAATTTTTGGTTATCACGTTAACAAGATGGGGTCCTACGTCTTATTCTAACTGCAAATTATTCAATAATAATGTCGTTAAGTTGCCGTTGTTCTCAAATCTTAAGTTTGTAAATTGTCCTAAAGGAGCATAACATAAGCATAATGTTTTAGAATTTGTTATGTTATGGTATAGTGCACAATTTTACGTCTGAATTCAGTTTTAAATTTTGTGGTAAATACATTTAGCTAGGTTAACACATTTCTCATAACAATAAGTAGCAGTTAGCATAATTCGTTTATTGTGATTCAGTTATGACTGTCACGTGTCACATACTAAAATAAAACGTTAGATGGATTAAACGAAAGCTACCCACCACGGCAAAGTGTCAGCTTTGACAAAATTCAGAGTGTCTTCCCATAATCTGAGAAGAGAATCTAGGAGATATGGAACTAATATACTCATGATAAGAAAACGAAATTGCATGATATGTGGCATCCTTGATGCTGAAGCTGAATATTATTTTATAAGTGTATACTAACCTGCCTATAAAGCAAATTTTAATTTCTTCTGGAATAAAAATCCATGCACAAGAACACTGTATTGTTAACGTCTAGAAATTAAAAAATAATATGATATTTAGTGAAATTATTCAAGAAGCGTTTGGAATATGATATACTATTATTTTTGAGTAAATAATTAAAAGATATATATTATTCCTTCCCTTGATTTTCAGCTTTCGACATTAAATGTGTTGAGTTACCGTTTAAAGTTGCACATATAGCACTTGATAATCAATATGTGTTATAACTGTAATATATACATTCAAAACGCGTATAGCTGTTTATGAAAATCAACTACTGAATTGAAATGTTACATAGGCACAACTAAAAAGCAGCTATAAGGTTTATCTCTAAATCGTTTTCAAGTGTTTTCATATCCAGATAATCAGAAATAAACCTTGGATATATAAGTTGGTATCCCCTGTTATAAAATATGCCAAACAATAAATACATTATAATTGAATGTTCATGCATATGTGTTTGCCTCTTTGTTTTAAAATAACGTTTATTTTCAGATTTTGTAGCATACAAACAAGATTCTCGCTTCTCACTGCAGGGGGTTGGATGCCTGTTTCTAACAGTTGTGAGTTATATTGTCGTTTCATCCGAAGTTGGTGCTTTCCTCCAAGATATTCGTTTACCTCGAACGTCATGAAACCTGCGACGGAATATAAATATACAATTAACATTAATGCTTAGACAAAGCACGCATCTGCATATATAGATCCATCACAGACGACTCATGATTCTTGGGACAGTATATATTAGTTGATAGCCAAAGTTAATAATGTGGCGGAAAGAGAGCGATATTACCGCAATATGCTTCTCACAATGATACATCAATATATAGAGTAGATTACTTAAGTGAAGATTACTTTAGATGTAACATCATTACAGATTATGAATATGTAACAAACAAATATAATATTGTTTAGTTTTTTCTGAGTAACGTTTCCTGAAATGCATTCACATACCAATTTGTACCACAAGTGTATGTACAATACAGTGTATGGTATTGCTGAGTTACACTTCTTGTCCTACGTCTGCTTAATAATTTTCATGAGTTAATGAAGTAGGGTCCATGATACGGCTGAATTACGCTACCTATACTATGTTCACATAATACATTTCATGACTTTAGCTGAAATAGGGTGTAATATATACAGTGATGTAACAAAGCAACAATGAAAATACGAAGTATCTGCAGCCGTACCAGTTTTAACGATGCACCCTCGCACGAATGTTCTTTGAGGGCATGCGAAGCTGGGTCATTTATATTGAGAGTGTTAAAACGATCTGCTGAAGATAAAACGTCAGTCACTTAGGCAATAATATTATATAGCTATGATTTAAATTTTATATGGCTGCGTTACTTTCAAAACTTTTGAGATTTTCAATTATGTAGATGAAAGAGCGATCATGATAATGAGGATCCAACTAACGAATAGCTAAATTCCACTGTACTATGAAAGTTAGATCACTGCGATCAATTTTTCCATGGACGAGTTATTCTCCTTTAGATGCATTTACGTACCAGTGTTCATTAGTGTTAATGGGATAGAGTCCAATATATTGAGTCCGCAGCAAAGAAAAGAGAACTACGATATATTCATTCCCATTTTCGTTGGTGGGGAAATGATGAAAGTGAAGGACGCTGAAATACATTTTTGTCTCTTGATTCTTCATTTAAGCCATTCAAATATATATATATATATATATATATATATATATATATATATATATATATATATATATATATATATATATATATATATATACAAATACATACTTTAATATAAAAAAGCCAGATTTCTTGCATAACCGTCTTTAATCAGAATTACAATAAACATACGACGATAAAATTCAGAAGAAGTAGGCACATGCCGATTTTTATGATTGTTATCAAGACATCCCTGGATGAATTTGGAACCTTATCAATTGTTTGGAATAAATGTATCATCCAAAACGAAAGTGCTTATAAAGATGCTTCAAAATAAAACAGGTCAATCTGGTCTTTCGTTCCGGATAAGTAGCTGTAATGAGAATGTCTCACTTTTATTTTGTCCTGGCAGGTTGAAGAGTGAGGCGGTGGTATTCATATAGGGATCAATCATTATTCCAGAAGAGCTAAATCTAGAAGCGCCTTAGTGAAAGATCATATCCGTACGACCAACCATTTGCCAGAAGTAATTATTACAGTTTTCAGGATGGCCGTCATTATTTTATGATATTTTTTATTAACGACCAAAGAGATATAATGAGGCGTCTTTTACTGAAAAGCCGTGTCATTTACAATCAACTGCAAAGCAAAAATATGTTGCTGATACCCTCATGGGACAACGATAATTCCTTCACAATTAGTAGTGGAAACGGTCTTTATGAGATGACCGCCATGATGGCTATGTTGGAGGTCAGATTATCATTAACTACCAAATTCACAACGTCAAAAGTGTTTTGATACAAACCCAATTTCATAGGATCATTAATGCAAGAAAAGCATATATATATATATATATATATATATATATATATATATAGCAAACATTTTAAATATGGCCAAAGTGGTGGCAGTATTGGATATGCAGCATGTTTCATTGTGGATGATCTGGACATCAATACAAGTCTTTTATTACAAACCCATTTTGATAATACCATCTTTTCAGGACATTTAGCGACATTTTCTTCAAAGTGGTCTTTGCTGCAGGGACCGACTTGGGTGTCTGAAGAGTACGTTGTTTATTAAGTACCATTCAGAAACTTAGATGAATGTTTGTGTATAAAGAATCATGGCAGTTCTTCGCTTTAGGTGTAGTAGCAATAGCAATATTTTTGTAATCGGAAGATCGAGTAAACATCCAGAAAATGTTGTTCTACTAATTATGCTGTGTCATTTAGTATTAGGATAAGAGCATTGAAACATTAAACCACCGCCGTGTAATTAAACAGCAAAAACTAAAATGCCACGTAGGAAATGGAACCTTCAACACAAACAATTTGATTCTGCATATTCTATATTTCTTAAAAATTTTGAATGTGATTTAATCTCAGTTTTTACTTTCAATTATTTACAAAACATATAATTGAATACAAACATTTAAGCTTATTAATATTAAATGAGCTTTGATATTTCCTCCTCCATTTATTTGCTTAAAGTGTATGTCATACTTTGGTAAATTTAACGGTTCCAAAATAAAATTGGGGCACCGAGTGGCCGAGTGGTCTAAAGCGCTCCACGTTACGGATCACTGCCATCACACATATCTCTCTGCGTGGGTTCTAGTCTCGGATTCGGTTAATGTGGTATGTGATAAATATTGGCAGTAGCTTCTCGTGGGTAGGTGGTTCTTTCTGGGTTTTTTCCGTGTTCTTCCTCCACCATTAATACTGGCCGCCATCTATAGCCTATCGTGTGCTAAAACATAGCGTTAAAGCATACAACAACGACAACAGCAATACAAATAAATGATGGAAACATTATGACTTAATTTATATGTCCAATGCATGCCTTTTCATATTTATATCAGTCAAAGAATAAAGGCCTTCTTGTGACTGAATATGTTAAATTATATTGTATACGATAGATATGATGTGTGGAATGAAACGCTGTTTCAATTCGTTGTTTTGTTTACATTATATGTTATTAGTGAATACAAATATTTATATTACCCATTGGTTGTAGATAAACATTTCGATCTGTGAACGATCAAGCAAAAACCACTTGAAGTAGACAAATTTTATTTGGTGCACATCTTTTGGGTGCATAAGTGGTCGATCGTGTTAGATTTAACTAATTATTGTCGAATTTCACATTTGTTCCACAAAAGCACAAGACGCTGTCGTTTTCTGCTCTCAGTTCATCACTTAGGTATGTTTCTCAGAAATACGAACGAATGAAATAGTAAGACTACTTTAACTGATACAATTGGACTTTATTTAGGTACAAATAAATGTGTTTTTGTTCTCTTTGTATAAATCTACATTTTACCTTAAAATGATTGATAACACGTGTTTTTAAGTGTATCAAAATGACCGATCATCCTGTAAATACATAATGGGTACAATCTTTTGCGTAGAAGGGGGTTGGGCAACTTATGCAATGAATACGAATTGAATATACGTAGGTTCCACATACTAAGTTACATAGAATATATTAATTCTTTTTTTTGTAAACTGAATATGAATGACCTTAAATAAACCAGCAAAACATGTCAACTTCATATGCCTTCATTCGACGACACTAATTCTTGATATTTAGTTGATAACAACCAAACACTACGCCATAATATAACATAAATGTTTTTAACGATCTTTCTTGGAAAACTTTAAAATATAGGAAAGACACTAATGTATTTTACAGGTAGGTACTTATCTAGTCGAATAATATTGTTACGTTTTATCACTTATAAAACGCTCAACATACAGCTTTGCAAAACGTCTTGTAGGCAAAATACCTTAAAACTGACTAGACTCATCAGGACCAGTTATTATTTGTGCGTTTCTGACACACAATTCTAACCTATACAGATGCCGCCTAGCTCAGGTGTTAGAGCATCTGACTAGTAATCCAAGTTTCGAGATTTTCTATACGATCCCAGGACAGTCCAGATCGGCTGCCTAGGTGTTTCCATATGAAGGGACTTAGCTTCCATTTTCCTAGTGTTTTCAGCTGCTTGACTAAGATGGAATCAATATTTTCCTAAACACAATACTGGTAACTGATTTTATAGTATCAATTGTTCGAGGAATAGATCACATACCAATTGCTCCACCTGACAACCCCATATCCTGAATGGCAAAACTATATTTCTAACATAATATTATTTTGTTCTAAGTATTTACATCTTGTATTGTGCATCGTATGTCATCCAAAATCCGAATTTGTTGATTGTTTACGCCTCTGGGCAGACTGTTAATGTAGATAACAATATATGTATGTATGTCTGTCTGTGTGCTGTTTGGGAGATGAGGGAGAATTACCACCATGTTATTTCTGTTATTGTGTTATTGGTAATCCCGTTCTTTTTCTCTCAAGGGATTTTTTTTCTGTGGGAAAATAACGACAGCACCATTTCAATTTGGAGAGGATGTAATTAATATGTTGCAACTTAATCAGGTGCCAATGGGGCGGCTTTATGAAATTTTTATATTTGAAAATAGTAGGTTTGTAAGCCTTATTGTAGCTTGAAGAAAAATACATCATCAACAATAACTACAAAAAATCACCATGCTTTAATTAGAATACATCATGTGTGCATCATAACCAAGAAATTAACTGTTTAGAGTCAAGAGGTTATTGCAAATTTGCATAATTTATATCATAAACGCTGTAGATAAATCACATCGGAAGTGTACATATATCGTTACAACGAAACAGATTTTTGTAGGCTACGTCGTGTAAAGTCACGTTCAAAAGTTGAATTATTTCACATTTCCTTTCTGTCTCACACCAAATGTATGTGTATTGTATCCCAAATGCATGAGAAAGACAAATAAGAAAACAAGGGAAAGCAGAAGGGATTGCGATCAAAGTGTATACCTTGCTAAATTGATGTAAAGAACTTGGTTTAATGCCATTTGATCGTTGGTTCATTACGTCGCAAATGATTCATTAATGTAATTTCATCATTGTTATATACACGCAATAGCATACAATTTAAACAATGTATATATGTTATCATTATTGAGCAATATATATATATATATATATATATATATATATATATATATATATATATATATATATATATATACAATTACATATATATTCATAAAACAAGCTTATGTCCAATGCGTAGCTGATTAAACTCGTTCATGATATTGGATTGCAAAATTACACTTGATGCCTGAGCAATCTGAACTTGACATGTGACACCAATACATTTGCAGAATGATTGTGGCTATTGAGAGAAGGTATCACTAGTATATATATATTATCAGGACATTTGCCTGCCTTTTCAATGAATGCTAATTATGTCCAAAGCGTGTTAATTTGATTCCAACGACACCGGATCGTTACCGTTGAATCAACACTAAGAATTATGAATTGATTGGAACTATGGCGATGTTTTACAGTGATTGGAAAACAAGGTTGAAATAGGAGGAGTTAGATAATATATGTATCTAATGATAGGCTAGGATTTCTTTTCCACATAGGTGATCATTGACGCCTATTTAAATGAACTTGTGTATCAACAGCTGAGAAAGTCTGTTTCAACATTAACGAGCAGTTCATATATAAATTGTCCACGATATAGTTGATGCAAACAGATGAACGATTTTATAGATGACTGTATTATTGGTTCAAGTTGACAAGAACGGCGATGGCTTGTCTGCTGTGCTTTATTTTTCTCTTTTACTTAGGTTGCTTTCATTTTGTTGGTTCCATTGCCGAGTGCATCGATTTCATTGCGGAGAAACGCCAACGCGAGGGTAGCTTTGCGAAACTTAGTCCTATTGGAGTCGCAAGATGTGTAGAAATATGTGAGCAGTTAGATATCTGCTTTGCGGTAAATTACTTCAGACTGAATGCTACTTGCCAATTTCTAAATCGGACTATGCCAGAATCTAAACTTGTGAAGGCTGCAAACGGCTTTCACAAATCTGTCAAAGGTCCAACGAAGGTAAGGAATGACAAGTTAATATTTTCTCATAATTTTATATAATGATGAGAGATTGTGCTGTCTTTCCTATATTCATTTCAGAAACCTATACCACTTTTGTTCGTAAATAAATATTACTTAATGAATCGAATTCTTCGAAAATATTTTGCGAATGGCTTATGAAGTGGAAAGTTCTCTAACTGGAATAAAGTTACTCAGTTAACATGAAAATTAAATAAATGTCAAAGAAATATAAAAATGTTAGGATGAGCTAGCTTGAAAGAAAGTTTGAACCTAAGAATGCAAACTAATTATAAAAATGGTTTTGATACAGTCCCATGTTTCGAAGTTACGATCTTTTGTTTGCAAACCTGACACACAGAAATAAGTCTTCATTTGTTATCAGCTTTATCAGAGAATTTATAAAATTCTCTGCAATTAAGCATTTTAGGACTCTTATTTAGTTAACTGAATTAGAATTTATATATATACAATCTTATTGCCAGTCCTTCATGTTCTTTTGTATTTCCAACAGCAAACGTTCTTTCATTTCCCGTTTGAATGTCGACTGGTTCATATAACTAGAAATGAGCTTCATCACATATTATAAGTAGCGAATATTTAATAATGACTCTAAGACACTTTTATTTCGAAACAAACTTTCAACAGCAGAGAGAAAAAACTGTTGTGTTACAAAAAGAAATGCAGAACACCAACATTTGTTCCAGAGTTTAAAGTTTCCGTTCCAGACTAGCACAAAACCACTATTCCGATCGTTCAATGCTTTTATCCTTCTCATGTCTGATCATTTATGAAGGTCACCTGTCTGGAAGTATCCAAAACTCTTGCGTGCAATCTCATCAATTTGTTTTTAATTATGTTTAGAATGGAGATGATCTTATTTTCAATGCATTTGTCACGTACACGTCATTGTGATCTTGGAAATACAATATGTTTAATTCTTTATATGTAATACTAGTTAGTATATATTATCAATAAGGACAATATTTTATAGCCTACTATTCAACAAAATTACTCGAGTGAAAATATACAAAATAGTCACAGTCGAAATTGTCATTAAAGACTAGTACACTTAAAATGAATATAATTGTTAATATTTTGGTGTATTACAATACTGCAAATATTGTCAATACTTTCAATATTATTGACTGTAGAAGAACTGAAAGTCAGTAAATAATACCGGTTCATGAGTGTGCATAGCTGGCTAAAACCACGCGTTGATGAGATGTAAGTCAATGAATTGTCTGTAATTTTAATCATATAATTCCATGTAATAATATAATTCCATGTAATATTTGTTGTATAGCTTGCAAAAGATGAGTTTAGTTGGAACAATGACCAAGAAACTCCACATCAGGTTTATCGTGCAACATCAGGGTACGTGGTTCGTGACGTTAAAAGTTGCATTTGGTCTCTTTTTGGGCCCTTAAAAAATTGTCAGTGTTTATATGAAATGAAATACTTCGATGAAATTTTACATATATATATATATATATATATATATATATATATATATATATATATATATATATATATATATATATATATATATATATATATATATATAAATCTTAATCCAAATATCAATGTTACAATCCCCAATCATACAATTTTTTTTATCAATGAATCTTATGCATTCGTTCCACACAAACGATTAGATTATAAATAGATCCAAGCCCGTATGTATAGCAATATTATAATTAACACACTTATGATACTCTGCAATGTCAATGAGAGCAGTGAATTTTGTTTACTTTTAAAAAATATAACATTATATATAGCAGCAACATTAACTAAGGTCTTTTAAAAATATGAATATCATTAGATTTGTGTTTCTTTGTAAATAATTTCTGTTCTATGCGAATAATCAATTTGCTGCAGGAATCCATAGACAATGATCCCTGCTACCAAAAACTGTGTCAGTGGGACGAAATATGCATGCGCAACTAAACGACCAATCTAGCTGAATGTTACCCATGTAAGTAAACAAGGATGTTTCATAGAATCCATGGCCTTAGTGACTGTATATATATATATATATATATATATATATATATATATATATATATATATATATATATATATATATATATATATATATATATTAAAAATAACATGGCATTTAGGGTGCTGTTATAAAGCAAATTGATATACCAATAATATTGGTATATCATATTCTGATCCTCACATGGCGCAATACTACTCATATTCTCGCAACCGTGTGATGTTGGTTCTAGGTCAGTGATGAATTTCCACACATTATTCATTAGTGACGTATGAAAATAAGGATAAAAGTGACAATAATCCCCGTTTTCTAAATGAATTTACTATGATACACAAGTTCATCGCAATCCTTTTGTTTTCCTGTTACCCCCTAATCAAAAATCTTGAGTGGGAGAGAAAACGTTTTTCGGTTGGATGAAAACCTTGACACTGAACTTACACCGATGACAGTGTTCGTCATAATGGTATGTCTTCTAAACAATCTTTACGTCAACGCACATAAATCCGCCATCATTACAGACTTTCATCATGGCATCCAAGCTTTGCAATATTCTCCAAATAGCGTTGATTTAGCTGCAAAATCGTTTTCACTGGATCCTGTTGTAAAAATGTTTTCTCGGTCAGATGAATTGGAAGACACCATGTGGTTGACCGTGAAGTATTCCACTAAATTAGCAACATATTAAACTAATATAAACTGACATTTAATAATTGTGAAAATCAGAGCAAAAAGTATGTTAAGATGTACTGATATTGTCATGGGTGATTGCAATGACGCAATGTTCGCTAATAAAGAACATTGTGTTTTTCACACATCTTTCTTCTTAACTTTGTGTGATATGATATCGACAAAGGCTTTAGTCTGTTATGTTCATAAGAGACTGAAAAACGAAGTTCAATTGCAATTTGCACGATGCAAGTGTAATACTATTGTTAGTAAATTAATAATTGAAACCTTCATGGGTTTGCTTCGGGGTTAAATTGAGATATTTTTTATCGCATCCCCTCATCTCATACATAAGTGTGTCGTCTTGGCATATTTTAAAATACGGTCATGCTGAGAGATAGAGAGTGCTTTCTGTAGGATGGGAAAGGTATATATGTAAAAGGAAACATAGTTCCCATGTAAGAGGATCTAGTGGTAGCATTACCACAGCAGCGATACAATACATACCGTCACTTTAGATGTATCAATGTTTCTAACACTAATACTTTTTTAATATCGCATTTTGAACTATTCACCACAATGTAAAATTTTAACATCGATCACGATATTCATGATTTAAATCTTCGGAGGAGTCTCGACATCCATGTCTTTCCTTTCTAAATCCATAAAGCCATTGTAGAAATAAATACCTCCTTACTACAAGTGTTGTACGGTATTCTTCCGACATCTATTTTTGTTTAAACACCATCAATATTTTCAAATCTTTCTAACATTTTTAAGATTGTTAGAGAATGTTAGCATGAATTGTGTTTTATCATGTTTAAACAGTGTGCAAACCCCCTCCTGATAAATCATGGACGATCAATGACACGATAGAAGGGGAAGTTGGACAGAACTACACTTACAGATGCCAAGATGGACTAATTTTGAAAAGTGGTCAGAATCCGACAGTCACGTGCCCACATGATGGTAGCTGGACATCGACAAATGTTTCTTGTGGTAATTGAACAATACATTTCATCAGTAATATTCGCAATAATAAACGCCTAATATTACCAATTTAATAAAACCAATTCACGCAACAAATGTGTTATAGCATGATATGAACCTTAAGTTATGAAACGCGCGGAATTATTTCAAGGCTAAGGCTGCATAAATACAGATTGAATGTCTGTATGAAATGCTACAATTAGTTGATATGGCTTAGGTACATATTAAGGTAATCGCCACAAACAAGATCGCCTAACGACACGGATTATAACATGAATGCAGTTTTGCATTTATTATATACTCGCTCTTTTGTTGCTCTAAGTAGAGAATGCATTAAGTTGAGATGCTTTCTATAATTTTTCATTCATACCATCTAGGAATATCAGCAGGCATAAGTAAGTGAAAACATCACTTACAGATAAATATAATCTGGGCATGCGAATGAGGCAAAGCATCTATAGATTGAACATCAGTACCGAACGGTATATCTATCAATCATTTATGAGTAATCAATCTTGTAAACATATCGAAAAACGGAAGTTATTTAGAACAAGTGAAATGTTGCAGTCTGTTGTGCAATGCAGAAATAATAAAAGTAAACGTGCATATGTAAGGACGTGGATTGTGTACCATTGGTAACGTTCGTAATGTATTAATCCATTCCCACAACGTCAACTATTATGGCAGCATTAAATACCTCTCCAGAAATACATTGTCATAATTAATGATGTTACTCATTCATGTCGGCGTTAGGCTCCACTGTACTTACACGTACATAGACTATTGTTGATAGTGGCCGTGGTACGTGTACCCGAGCTGGTTATCAACACTAAAATGAGAAACTGTTTATTTGCAAAGAAATGTGTGTACCGTTCCATGTTTCTCATCAGTCAAGAGATCAAAAAAATAATACAAAAGTAACTGTAAACTTCTTAAGAGCAAATTAAGTTTGTTCTAAACAAAAAGGACGCACGTATAGCGGTGTTTTCTTGGAGAAGTAGGTTGTATATTTGTGAGTTCAAGAATGTTTAACTATAGCAAAAGAGCCATAAATGCTATATATTGTAAATTAAATAATTATAAGTCTTTACCTAAATATATAGCTTTTTTGGATTATGTCGAAATAGGAAAGCAGATTTCTGTTGAATTTTAAAATTTTAAATTGCGACAATTAAACAGTGAAACCCTGCCAAAACAAAAACATTACATCAAAATAACACACCATGCAAACAAAACAGATTAAACTGATTGACAATAGCTTCTATTTGTATGGTACATAGCTAAGGCATACTTCATATCCAGAAAGAAATTACTATAAGACAATGTTTCATTTCGATCGCGATGTTTAATAGTAACTTGTTAAGGATTTTAACCCTTTGAAAGGGTTTCAACTCCCGTGTATTTCATCATTAAATCCATACAGACAATTTAGTTGTAATTATACCTCATTCCTATGATAGTTGTACTATATTCTTCCGAACTGTATATTTGTTTGAACCAGATTGTTACAGAAGGTTGGCGTAAAGTATGTATTATCATGTTTGAACAGTATGTACAAACCCTCCTTCGAAATCGTGGACAATAAATGAGACTGTAGAAGTGGAGATTGGACAGAATTACACCTACAAATGCCAGAATGGTCTATTAGGGAAAAGTCCTTTGAATCCGGCAGTGAAATGTCTACAGGATGGTAGCTGGTCAGAGACAAATGTTACCTGTGGTAAGTGAACAATACAATTCAACAAACACATAACTATAGTAATATTCGCGGTAGTAAATCTTATATTGTTTACAAAATACATTCTTTAGTAACATTATGTTACTTCACGAATGTGGTCAGAACATCACTTGACCCTCAATTTATGAAACTTGCCTAATTATTTCAATCTCCTTCTCGCCAAAGTTGCAATAATACGTATTGAATATTCGTATCAAACACTACAACTAGTTTGATATGGCGTAGGACTAGATCCATATAATCGTAGAAAACAAGTTCTTTTCGTGCGAATCGGGATAAAACAGGATACAGTGTTCGTGTTATATACTTATTGTTTTTCGCCATGAAATGTAAATTGAATCTAAAGTAGATTGTGATACATCAAGTTTCATTCAGAGTAACGAATAATATCAGCAGGCAGAAGTAAGTGAAATTGTCAATAAACAGTAGTTCCATTCTAGGCGTGTGATCCAACGTTACATAAAGAGCGACCTATCGAACGCTATATCAGTAATATATGGTTGCTGAATCAAATATGAATATCATAAGACGGAAGATATTGCGAACAGTCAACAGTTAAAGTTTGAGCTGTACGATGCAGAAATGACAAAATGCAATTGTGCATATGCAAGGATGTTAACTATATGCAAGGATGTTGACTATATGCAATTGGTCACATTCATTAAGTGCTAATATATTCCCAAGCCGTCAAATATTGTGTTTGCAGTAAATAGTCCTCACAAATGCATAGTCCTGGTTTTTGATGTTGTTCATCTTTCTATCTCCCGGTCTCCTTGGACTTGCAGGTGCATCACATTTTATTGATAATGACACGGGACCAGGTTATCAACAGGAAACGTACAGACTATTTGTTTGCAGAGACATTTGGATGATTTTATCATTCTCATGATTTTTGTAAATTTGTTACATATTTATGAATCAAATGATTTTGAACTACAACAATGAACCATCAAAACAATTCCTTGTCTCTTGTGAATTAAATAATTATAAGTATGTATTTATATATATATATATATATATATATATATATATATATATATATATATATATATATATATATATATATATATATATAGTTAATTTGCATTATCTAATAAAAAAGAAACAATGTGCATTAAGTGAAATAAGTTTCTAAATGTATTACTTCAGCGTCAGTGACATCTTGGCACCCCATAATACTAGTCCCGAATTAATAAAGTGTGTTTGCCATTTATGAAGTTTTGACTTTTCCACCACACATAAAGCAAAAATTTTTCAATCACTAATGTATTTTCCATGCATGACGTTCAAACATGAATACATTTACACTGCACGGAGTTTCAACATTGAGAAACAGCATGGGACAAGTTACTGCATCATAGGCAGCAAATTTAACGTTTTCTTTTATGAAAATGTTCCATAATTATTCAAGATTTGTCACAGCAAAAAACTTTCAAAGCACTCAGCAACAGAAAAATTATGATATTTTCCTCACATTTGTTAATAATTTATATTAATTATACATAAATGTTTTTAAAACCTATCACGAGACTGATATTTCATATATACACACCGTGTAATGACCATACGTGTTTTCTAGTCTTGCAAGTGGGAAGTCATTCTGAATGACCGAGATTACCTTATATGCTTATGCGAGCACGTACATATGCCATTCATGAATGCTTGGTATCGTAAAGAAAAATATTCAAAATGTTTAAACATGTTTAGATAAAGATTTTAGTTGCAATTTATTATCTATATTCTTAGTTTTTGTTCAGCTTAAGGAGTAAATATCGATAAGTGAAAAGTGAAAGCAGACCGATTTTGATAATATTAGCTACTCGTTGTATATTACATAACTAGCATAGGCTGCATATGGAAAAACCACACTAAACTGCTATAATTTAATATTCCACGTCGATCGCGATGTTTTATATTATTGTATGAAGAGATATATCAACCCGTTGTAGCAATTCTACTCAAATGAATTCTCTCACTGCAATCATTTTCCTAGTTGTAACTACTTTTTGCTAGAGGACATGTAATATATCATTTTGACTTGTATATTTATTCGAACCCTATTCATTTATCCCGTGCCTTTCTATCATCCAGACAATGGTTACAAAAAGTTAGTATAAAATATGTATTATCGTGTTCAAACAGTGTGTAAAACCCCGCCTGCGAAATCATGGACGATAAATGAAATAGTAGAAATGGAGGTGGGACAGAACTTCACCTACATATATCAGGAGAGAGCATTCAACAAAGGTGGATCTAATCCGATAGTCACGTGCCAACATGATGGCAGCTGGACCTCGTCAGATTTAGTTTGTGGTAATTTCACAGTGCATGTCATCACATAACTACAATGTGATCTGGGTTAATGAAACCACAAAATATTTTCATTATTATATTATTTAATAGCACCTTACGACATACAAATAAATGACATCATAATTCATGACATCATTTCAGGCAAATACATGATGTCTGAAACATCGGAATTTTCTGAAGAATTGGTTCATTACCTTGCATTATTGAATAAAATTAGTATATTTTTGATACAATCAATGGATCTGATATCCTTGTATTTATGCTCATAGTCATAAATCTCGTTGAGCTATTTTTATCTTCTGTTATCAGGAGCTTGGAATATGTTCAATTAGTTTAATAAATTTCTTATTATAAGAGCATCCACATACGATGTCCTACATATTTCTTTATGACGTTACCGTCCATAACACAATATTGCATTACATTAAGGTACGCCAGAAACAAACTTCATTTTCATACGCACATCCAGGAATTAAATGATTTTTTTCATTTAAATTGTAATTTCTATTGTAACAAACGCATACTCGTTTTAATCCTTTTTTCTTCAAAACAAAATAATCAATAATTAAAAGCATATTTCAACAAATAAGTAAGAACGTTGATTTCAGAAGATCGTTTATTCAACGGAAACAAAACAGAAAATAAACACTCTTATTGTCGTTGACTGAAAATGTACGGTCCATGTTTTAAACAAAGACACAAACAGGGCTAATGAACTATTCCTCGCATACTTAACTTCAGTTAACATACTGCTATCTGAATATAAAGGTAATTGCATGGTACCACCCTAAGTGTTTAAACACGTGCTACTGAAGGCACAAAGGTTGCCATATTGTTATGATTAAGCAAACCATTAGACATATCATGCTTGTAAACAAGACAAATGCCTATATGTAAAACTATTGCTAATGAAGCACTTCTGTTATTTGGCGATTTATATATATATATATATATATATATATATATATATATATATATATATATATATATATATATCCACCATCTTAGCAGACACACACATATTGCATATTGAAGTGCTTTTACATTTCAAAGGAAAGTAGTTCGTCCATGTAGTCCATAATGCCGTAACGTTCTATCAATTAATACCTTTTAACATTATCTAAAAACAGGAACATGCATTCTGTATGTTTCTTGCTGACGCTAACTTGTGACTGAAGTTATGGTGTCAGCTGGAAAGCACTTTGATCATATTGTACGGCTAGACAGGGACCATGGAGAAAAATATAGACATTTGACGGGCAATCATATCCAATTGCACGTACCGGAACTGGAATCGAACTTGGGACTGTAGACATGCAATTTCAACGTGTTATAATTATTTTACTCTCCATGCCTCATCACATTATATTGCAACTCCGTATATTGCAATTGTAATTATATAGACATGTGTAAGGTATTTTAATGAAACTGAAATTTTTCCCTGAAGAAGGCACTTATATGTTTATTGTAGCGAAATCATCATGTTGAAATGATCTTTGCAATTCATAATCCCAATAAATTTATACTTCTATGAGACCTCACAGTTTGTAGTTTTAGTACATATTTGAAACATTTAAGGACTTATAATACTTTGGAATACTTTGCATATGGCATATCCTTTTTGCTTCTTTCCCCAATCTTGTATGTTGTGCTAGTATTTCATATCGGTTCCAATATTGAACTAAGAACTCCTGATGAGATTTAGTATAAATATCATATAAACATAAACCAAAATACATCGACATTAAATTTAAATACGTTGCATCATTCTTGCTGTCAAGCTGTCATGAATATTTACTTTCAAAAAATCGACATTGCTGCTCATTAAATGGAACCTAGAAAATGTAACGGGTTTCAAATCAATTATTTTATATTTATCCGTGACATGGATTTGGAAGCTAAATATAAGAATGTGTCCTGTTCACAATGTAACCTATGAATACGATGGGTTATGGGAGAGTGTATCGTATTTAATATAGGACAATACTCTTTTGGGTCTCAAAATACAAATAATACAATTGTTATCACAGTTTTATTGCTTTCAGGTAGAAACACTTAACTGGAAAGGTCGATAATTGGGTATATTCAGCTTCGTCATGTGGACGAAGATGTAGACCAGTGGCGATTGAAATAGCCAGTTTCGGTTAGACGGGGTAAAGACCAAAACACAACTCAGGAGATTTGGTACATTAGGATTATTTAACTTGATATTTCAGTCCTATTGGATGCTATCAACTGGCGATCTCCAAACAAGATCGTGAATAAATTTTTATATATAACACAACTCAGCGCATTGAATCGTGAGACGTAGAAGTGTGTAATGTTAATTCTTGGGGATTAAATTTGAGGTAGAAAAAACGAGTAACAAATGATGGAATAATGGATCGATCTGGGCAAGAAATGTAAGCAATGAAAAAAATACAAGTGACTTATTTAAGCCCAAAAATATACTTTAAATTGTTGCAGGTATATATTAGATTTATCGTTATATGTATGTATGTATGTATGCATGCATGTATGTATGTATGTATGTATGTATGTATGTATGTATATATGTATGTATGTATGTATGTATGTAAGGATAGCAGAAGACACTTCCTTAAAGATGTTGACATTGTTTCTTTCTCATTTAGTTAAACAGAACTGGACACAGGACACAATTTATCCAAACAACATTCAAATGTCTGAGGTAATCAGTAATGAGACTGGAATCGATTTGTTGAAGTGCATGCAACACTGTGACGATACAGAGAACTGTTTGTCCTTCTTTTATGATAACCACACTGGTCACTGTGTGTTGTCCTCTTTATTCCGACGAGAATTACCACAGGGGTTTCAGCTTTCTGATGGACTGGTCTATTACACAGGCAAGTATTAGATCGTTGTCATACAGACGGATTGGTTTATTGAAGACTAAAATGACATAATATTATGTTCATGGAAAAATAGCAAATTTAGATAATATTGCTTTCGATTTATTCATTTCCCATTATCTACGAGAAGTTAGGAAAACAATTCAAACACTGCCAAAATGTAATTGTTTGTGATCACTCATATTTTCTGTTTAAATATCCAGGGTAATGGATTGTGGAATCTCACCTCTTCTAGTTCGCTATATCGTGTTTCTCCCTGTGTTATAAATTAAGCGTGATTTCAATACCTTTCATGCAATTTTGTATATATTTTGGAAAAATCCTAAAGCGTCGTAGATTGCAAGTACTCAGATTGACAATCTTTAAAGGAAGCTTGCCATACGTGGTAACATGATTTACCGCATTTTAAGTAAGGGTGGAAACGACTGACTTTGTCATTGTTCAATTTTTGAATATTGCATATTAGATCTCTCAATTACGGTATAATTATTTATTAGATTTAGTTTTCAATAGATATCATCTTTATACTTTTAAGGAAAAATCAGTTTTACTAGTATTTAAATTACAATTAGGATAAATGATGTGATAGTTAGTTGGTATAAAGATCAGTAGCATTTACTATGGACACGGTCATTAAACAAATTATGAAATGCATGTGATATGAATTATAAGAATGTAACCTTGGGCGGCACCTACTTTTGCGTCAAGTACCATTCAGAATATGCAAATTTCAACGATGCGATGAAAATATGCGAATATGAAAAGGCTAAACTACTTGTGATTACAACCCGGACTCAGATACTGATGCTCACATAATTATTGGTCATGGTAAGTGGCACGACAACTAATTATACAGAGCAATATAAAATTGCTGTTACATTTTGAAAACTTTCCCCTCGAAAACAAGCTCAAGCTTAAAGTCTGAAAAAATGTAAAACGTTATATGACATTAGCACGAAAATATAATAGTATTAGAATTTGAAACCGTCAGAAACGCAAGAAGTTGACATGTAAGGACGACATCGCATACAAATTCACTGGTACATGTGACGATGGAGGCTTCACGTAATTTTCAATCGTTGTGACACTGAGTAGCAATACTACCTTTTGAGTTTTTTACACGATGACATAAATGTAAAAAAATGACGGTGTGTATGTAACACGTGACAAGTTGAGTTGATAATGAAACAACAAACACTTTAAAAATTGAATGATCTTCGCCACTTGAACACGGTTCTTGTTCTTGTAGGTTTTAACACTATTTTTCAGCACACGATAGGTTATACATGGCGGCCAGTATTAATGGTGGAGAAGAACCAGGGAAATCACCGGAAAAAACCACCGACCCTCGAGAAGCTACTCGCAAGCTTTCTCACATACCCACATTGGCCGAATCCAGGACTCGAGGTGAGATGACAGTGATCCGTAACGGAGAGCCCTTTAGACCACTGGGAAACTCGGGGCCCCTACTTGAACACAGTGTCCGACCGTTCATTCATTTTGCAGCGACTCACTTTTAAGCAGCGACTCACTTTATGTTTCCATTATAGGACCAATAATACCTTTTTAAAGAGAAAACTAATTATGTAAACGATTGTAACCACTTGTATCCATTTTTGAAAGTATGTCGAGTACATGCACGAATAAAATTGCCACATAAGCTGACATGTAACTAAAAATATAATGGAATAGCGTTTGGTGAGCATTTGGTATCAGTACAATGCTTGCTGTTGACATATCTTATAATCGTTGTTTGATAGCATATCGTATGAAAATAATTGTTGCAAGGTTCATATAGTTTAAATATCTTCATCCAGATTTAAAGTCAGGAATCTGTTTATCAAAATTGGTAACGTTTTCTACAGGAGCTGGTTTCTAACAATATTGTCTTGCAAATGTTTTATTTGCTTGCATGTTTTAGTGACGGATTGTACATAATGTAAAAGCATGTTAGTGATTGACTGCAAAAGAATATTCAGACTTATATGTAATTACATTTTGCATGAAGTTCCAATTGAACGCCAGTGGTGTTCCAATGTTTAATGCGTTGATGTGCCTGTAGTCTCGGGTGTGTAAATGGGCAAATGTCCTCGAATGTGGCGATGTGCTAAAAGTCTTTTGGTGTATCACATTAATAAAATCCAACATGTTCTTGTCTGGATTCGCTATAATTACACATGAATATTTTAGTCAAAGGATTTTATTGAGCACCCTGTAATTCCGGTGAATAAAAATAACTTGAATACAAAAAATCTACAACGCCCCTCTGGAAACCCTGAAGATAAAAACAATAAAACTGATTCTGCTAAAGGTGCTAATGCAAGAATGATGACCAAGTTTGCAATTACTAGTTTCTTGAAATACTCTGCGAACTAAATGTTTGCTATTAATAATGATCAGAATATTTAAAATAAACTTATAGAGCAATATTAGTATTGGTGTTTACGAATGAAATGTCACTGGTTAAGTACATAATCAACTTGATTTTGGACAAAAGCACTAAACAGAGATATACATATCTTATAATCATGCAAAATCAGCTATACAAAATATAAATTCAATATACATAACACTAGTAGAGACGGAAAAACTTGTACGCCACAAGGGGATATATTTAGCACTTTCTCCAAGTCCCTATTAACTGATGCATGTCTTTTGGTTTTACTAATTCGAATACACATTAAATTCAAAATCTCTTGATATTATTTGTTACATAAGCCAACAATATATCTACCTTGCAATAAGTGAACAGTTTAACCAAACAGCTTCGAATATCTATCCATCCATCCCACCAATAATGCATGCATGCATGCATACATAAAAACATATGAATATCAGTATGTGCGTAGATGTGTACGAAGCGTGAGCATGATACATACATAATAATATTTATTATTTACAAAGGAGAGGCACTTAATCCATTCTGGAATCCGGGTCAACCAAGTGGAGGAATTTATGAGAACTGTCTTGTTATTTGGCAAGAAATCGGCGCTGGTGATATAGTATCCTCCTACAGTGGACCATTTTTATGTGATAAAAGTAATGTGTAATCTACACCTAACTCATGTATCCTTCTATTACCGCAATATTACCTTCGTGTTATCTTTTCTTTTATGCTGTTTACTTTTAAATAACTTGGAGGTAAGATCAAATATTTGTTATGTTATGGCTGTTTCCATATTGCGTGTGTATATATTTTTTATCGCGCATTGTCCGTCAGTCAGAATGTGCTATATTTTAGTTCTCGAGAATCGTTCAGCCAATTATGATCAACCTATGTCATAAATTATATTTGATGTGACCAAACATAAATATAATAACACCAAGGTGGAAAACTTGCTATAAATTCCTTCAGATCGACTTAGCCACCTGTTTGATATTTTCCACATCTATGGCATAATTTTGACCAAGTTCTATTACACTTTTATTATCACACATAGCTATTTTTTTTAAAGAAAACGGGACGGTAGTATTTGTTAGGAGGACACCTTATCAAAATATGTTTAAGAATGTCTTTCTGACATTGGTAGTTGTATAGGATGCCGCTTGAAACCAAAACGGGATTTTTTTTTGTGTTAACAATTGACTGAGGAATATAGCTATAAGAGAAATTAATATGAGGTCGGCATTGTCGTGTTTTGTTGACTTTTTCTGTTGCATCATTATAGGGACACGGGTAAAGTAACATTAGTTCAACATGTTTGCGGGTTTGTCAAGACAATGGGAAATCTTGCGTGAAACATTTTTTCATAGGTTTGGTTCTTTTATAAATTTTGTATGGAGCTCAAGAGGTGGGTGAGATTTAGATATTTTGGATATCGTAAACTTTTCGGTCCTCAGTATACATTTTTACTTATATTACTCTGAGCTAACTGTAGTTGTAACATCCTGAGTATCTAGTCAGACAAATTCAAATTCAACACTTTAATAAATGTTACAAGTTTACCAGCCCTAGCACCTAATGCACCCTATATTTGCTCAGTGTGTCTCTTTTAAAAGGTGTTGTTGAAACCATATGACAACTCCTCCATTCCACGCACGGACGAAGATCTGTTTACACTACCATGTTACGTTTCGTAAGAGAACTGAAATTGTGATTGTTTGACGACCTCTATTTTTACCAATTCATTGGCAGAAAATATTGTTGCACAAAGCATTCAATGTCAAGTAATTGCCTTATTTGCTTGCTAAATTATTGTTCATAAATTATGTTACAATGTTATGGCATTATGACGCAGATTTTCATTTGTCCATATCTTATGAAATGAAGACCTTTGCATATATACATACACGCTCGCTCGCACGCTAGCATACTCACACACATACATACACACATACATACATACATACAAACATATGCACATACATACATACTTACATACATACTACATACATACATGCATGCATGCATACATGCATGCATACATAAATGCATACATGCATACATACATACATACATACATACATACCTCAATAGTATCAATCGACATTGTAGATAAACCCTTCAACTTGCCTATGAATTGTCTATGTCATAAAAACTATTTGTAATATACACAAAATTAAAGAAATTAATTTGTCACCAAAATACTGCAATATAGTCTCTTACTTATTTTCTGCTAGTTTCTTTTAGCTTACTTGAAGGCAAGGTCCCGTTTGCTTTTGGTACGATCCTAGAAGTACTTTGTTATTTTGGTTTGGCTATGCCCTCTGTCAACATAGTGTGACCCGTCTAGAGATAGTATTTTCAATATGTTTAACAAGTTTGTAACTTCTCTAAACTTTTAAACTGTAACAACAGAATCAGCCAAATTTGTATCTGCGATGTTATCTTATTCAATATGTTTGCTTTCGTTGTAGAGCGTGTAAAAGTTCTTTTTTATTACCTTTTATCTGATGAGCCAAATATGATCCAACATTGTAGGAATGTTACCTTGGATCACACTAAAACTGAAACTAGATTGCAATCCTAGGGGTTGTTGTGCTTTCCGTACCAACGACGTGTAAATATTTCTTACTTCTGAACGGCAAGGGTTTGTGTTTGATAAACATGGACAAATATATTTTTAATACTTTCTCCTTGCAGCATGACATTTGGTAGTAAGATAGCTAGCATGTGAATAGGGTATACTTGCGCATCGCCCCACAATTTTGATCTAAAATGTACAGTTTATATCTTAGGAATTGTATTTTTAGCCATTGCACGCGAGGTTAAATATATCACACACACTTCGTCCTCTGCCTTTAAAATCATGGTTCCAATTTGCAATGTATGAGAAGTTTTAAAACTCTTTATTTGTGTTTGTAATTTGAAGTATTAAAAGACAGAGTATATTCTTGTTTGATCTGGCCAGTTCATGCTGTCCATTTGTTTGCCACATTTGTTGCAAGTGATATTTAAACATTCGAATTTCACTATCTAATTGAGTGCAGCTTTTCTGTGTTGTTAAAGCCTTATTTCTATGTATTCAGTGTATAATGTATGTACTTTGCAACAAAATATGGAAACACATCAACCAAATACTCTTTGCATGTGAACACAAGGTTTCTTACTGTATTTTTAGCTATACTGTGTATTGTATTTTCCTTTTGTTTACTGCACATGATAGTAACACACAATTATTCTATATGCTAGCCTCTTTATATTGTTCGATATGGAGAACGCACAATTATTGTGTATTTTACTTCCCTTATCCTCTTCATGATAGAGAAGACAAAGGTGTTGCGTAGTACACTTTATACTAAGCTAGTGAAGACAGAGAAAAATAATGGATAGTATTTTCTCAAATATTGTTTGAATTGAAAAACACATTGTTTCATTTATGATTATCTGTTTTGCAAATATTGTTGCACCCTCTGATAGGTCAATCTGAAAGAAATTTGTTCTTACGTGAAATGAGGAAACGCTTTTGTCACAGATATTTGCTTTCCACTTGATCCTAGAAAACGGTTTTGCATTATTTGTTCCCTCTATTCCCTTTATTCAAAATTCGATGTGAATACCATTCCAGATTGTATGCCCTTTCTTTAATCTTTTTATTTAAGGCAAAATACAAAGCGTTTTATTAGTGGAAATTCATAAAATTTTAAAATTGTGGCAAGGTCAGAGCCAGTTACAAATTTACACTTGGCTAAATTTCGGGTACCCATCGCAGCAGAACTGAAAGTGCTGCAACAACATATTACTATGTTCCCATTAATCGTCTGTCATTTCTAATGTTGCACAGGATTGTATTGTGTGTGTTGTTGTATACTGTAGAAACGTTACTTTGGAAAACAAATCGAGTTTAAGGTAATAGGCAATCAACTGAAAAATATATATACTACTTATAACGTTAATTTGCATCGTAGTATGGTGGTGGTGGTCATAAATGGACTTTGCATTTTCGCATATGATTGTACCAAACGTGTATTGAGCCATTCCATGTTGACTTACATATCACTATATATACAGCTCTTTGCCAATAACTAAATGCCCTTCTGTCTCCTTTCGATTCATTTATCTTTAACATAGCTGTTATTTCCATTTATGTGATATATCCTTTGTATCCATTCATCTGATTTTTTTCCTTTAGATCTTTGGTCGGTCATGTATCCATTAGATCACCTCATCTGTCACCTATGCCTCAAATCCAGTCATACATTCCCTATCACCTTCCACACATCCATTTATCACATATTTGGTACACTTTACATATAGTAGTGTGTACAGTTTAATATTGTTTTATATCGCACATTGCTATCATATCACTTGATGTGCTTCTGATTGGTCCAAATATGCACATGATATTCTTGCGCAAAATTCTCTTTACTGATTGGATGCGATTGTTCGTAATATTTTCCTTTCCCCGTCTTCAAGAACATTTTGTTTTTTGTATTACTCTTGAAGTTAGTGACTGGTAATCATGCAGCACTATGAGGTATTTCATTAGGTTTTACCTCTTTTATGACGCTAAGTCCACATACATAATAAACAAACGATGATACAAGTGCGATTTGCACTTACATTATGTGAATTCCGATACTATTTAAGTTCATCCAAATTACATCGTCCAAAGCACTGGAAGATGTTAAGGTCAAAGGTATCCGCATGAATATGTCCAATCACCTTGTATTAATAATGATGAACAATGCTTGTACCAGATAGATTCCTCAATATTATCGTTTTATGGTAATTTCTAAATGTTTTACTTGCAACATAATTATATGCTAAAATGTGCAATATTCATACTTTATGCATTTGTTTGTATCCCCATTTCGTAAATGCTGCATCAGAATGTCAAATTAATATGTTTTCACCTGCGAATATCAAACAACGTCTCTGTTCTTCAGAAACCAGCCATGTCTGTAAAGAGGATACTCGAATACACTTATAAATAAGTCATGAGTCTGTAGTTGTCGCTGAGGCATCAATTATATCTTGAAGCATATGGACTTACCAATATCATCACGTGTATCTTACATATAGCGATTTAAAATATTGCTGTTTATCAACGTCATCAAATCATACATTAATTGTCTTATCTGTTTCCTCTGTCAATAAAAACCAAGAAGTCTTCCGGTCATTTATTCATTTCAGGACATAAAGCATCCTTTAAGACACAAAACGTTGTGTTTTCTTCCAACATTTTAATTTTCTATCTGCATTTAAGGAAGTTCATAAGTATCTTCCACATGTAGATGAATATGCATGTGAGCTTTAGTCAAGCATTTAATGAATCCATAAGTCTTTCTAGGCGTCATTTTCTTGCCACAATTGCGAAGAATCAAGTTGGAAAATCAATGCGTTTCCTATATGATCTGGCAGTGAGTCAGACTTGTAACAGACAATACAAAAGTTGTACCGCTCCGGTGGCCTAGTGGTTAGAGCTTCTGCCTTGGAAGCGGGAGGTCGTGGGTTCGATCCCCGACCGAGTCATACCAAAGACATACACAAATGGTACTAACAGCTGCCTCGCTTGGCGCTAAACATCACGAGGTCAGTGTTAGGACTGGTCAGCCTGGTGTCAGAATAATGTGACTGGGTGGGTCATCATGCTACATGTCTGAGGCGTGATGCCCCATTGCTAGAGATCACGTTAAACTGCCACATTGCAGACATCGTAAGAATATGACTGAATTTTTTTTTAAAGTTACGTAAAAATCAAAATGTATTATTGTAACGTTATTATGGCTAGAACATAAGTCGGTAATTACTATTGCACTATTTGTCACATTTAGTCGTGAACCATGTTCAGGTCTGAAGATCAATTTCCGAGCAATCTGAAGTGCGATGAAAATGATGGTCCCATGTCCGTTGTAGCCAGTATTCTGGGTGGTATTTTGGACATTTTTTCTGGACATGTAAGTATCGGAGTAGAATCAGACATTCACCGTGGAGGAATATGTTATCATGCCAAACAGGACGTTGTTCACACCTATGGCAAATTGACGGGCGAAGTTGTAGATAAAGTTAATGATTTTTTCTTAAAATTGTCCGGTCGTTCGCTGTCGAATGAGTCAAGAATGAATAAAATATCCGCTAACGTAGGGCCACAAGCTGTTAATAATAATAATAATAATAGTAATTGCGGTTGTTGGAAAAGTGAATAGAATGTTGTAAATACTAATTTTCGACATTTCGTTCTGTCTTAGTTTCTAAAATAGCTGGATTGTGCATCGGATTGCTTATTAAAGAAATATTTTGACCATGACACAGCAAGTTAGCCAGCATTTCATATAATGCATCATCATCGAATGATGTAACAAACAAGATGGAACATATGTAATACGAAACACACACACACACACACACACACAAACGCAGAGAAAAACAATAAACCCTGTAGAACAGCTAAGTCTTTACACTGAATATCAGAGCCAAATCGATTGAGTTAGTTTCGCTGCAGACAAGTTTAATAGAGGAGCATTTTTAAGTCAATATAACGAGTTCAGAAAATACATAGGCAATGCAGTATGAAGCAAGGCCTAGCCTATAATCTCATTGCTAAAGATTTGATAAATCATCATCCAGGACGAATATATCAAAAGTGCCAAGGCAAGAGCGATACATTTAAGTAAGCATATCTTGTACAGCATCATGTCATAGAATCAATACTTTTGCAAAAACATTTGTATTTAGACATGAATGGACTTGTTTTTTAAACTCCACCATTCGAACCAAGACAGAGAAGCGCACGGACATACATAAGTCATGTTAAGAATCTGCCCATCACGAGACTTCACATCTCCAAGACTAAAAGCGATATAGTAGGTGATAAGAAAATCAAGCTGAGCAAACCTGGTAAAGATCCAGCAGCAAAAATAGAAGCTGTACAATTACTTTTGGGACCACATCAACAAACATAGGAATAGAGGGAAAAATGGTTTCAGGCATTATTTAAATATGAATGTTTCTTATGTAAGCAATGCGACACTGGTGACAAAATGATTTTATTCTATCGCACAATAATATTTGGTACATTTTGTTACTGGACGATAAAGACAGACGAAGCAATACAGGTGTCATAAAACAAAACACTGTACCATAACTATTATAAATACATGTCATATCATTATAACGGTATTCGGCATAGCCGCAACATAAAAGACAAATTTTCACTTTTTAACATGTAATCCGGGGACAGCAATATATGTAATCAGGTGTGTCGCTTACGTTCCAAATCATCAACACAAAATTTACACAACACAACTCGAATCCTAATTTAGATCAAGAATATGTGTGGATATTATTATAAAATACAATTCTCAGGAAGAATCAGAGTGGTAATAATACACCCAATCCTTATCCTCAATATTACCTTTCTTGACTTTAATATGATGCCATTTTATAATCAAATATTTTCCTGTTCGAAGAAGAAGAAGAAGAAGAAGAAGGGAAACAGAGAGAGAGAGACAAACATAGAGAGAGAGATGGCAGAACACCTTGGCTTCTTACTTGTATTTGTTGTTGCTGTTTTACCCATAGTAATTGGTGTCCTAGGTTTAAGGGTCGTAGTAGGTGTTGTGGTTGGACGTGGCGCTGAACATATGATACATTAAGTGAATAGAATATATTAGTGTATGCCGTCATGCTATATATTCTATTACAATTACAATACCTCATGATAGTTAAATTTAGTTTAATACCCATGTAAAAATAAAATCATTTACGTTATTTTGACATTTTTATATAGTTGTTAGAATTTTAAGTATCCTAAAGACGTATAGTTACCACAGTATGTGAAATAAATGCCTATAGTTACCATATTATGTAAAATAGACACGTATAGTTACCATAGTACGTAAAATAGACACGTATAGTTACCATATTATGTAAAATAGACACGTATAGTTACCATAGCATGTAAATTAGACACGTATAGTTACCATAGCATGTAAATTAGACACATATAGTTACCTTAGCATGTAAATTAGACACGTATAGTTACCATAGTATGTACATTAGACACCTATCGTTACCATAGTATGTACAATAGACACGTATAGTTACCATATTATGTAAAATAGACACGTATAGTTACCATAGCATGTAAATTAGACACGTATAGTTACCATAGCATGTACATTAGACACATATAGTTACCATAGCATGTAAATTAGACACGTATAGTTACCATATTATGTAAAGTAGACACGAATGCTTACCATACTGTGTAAAATAGAAACGCATAATTACCATAGCTGCCCTCCATTTCTCCTCTTCTTTCAATCCCACCCCTTTTCTTCATCTAAAGTTTTCCTTTAGGAAACAATGATATAGACACAATACGTAGTTGGTAAAAGGTAACTGTATGCAGTCCGTGGGGAATATTGAAAACAACGAATAGATGCGTGGACTGGTCAGGAGGGAAAGGGATGCATGCTCAAAATGTCAATATTAGTAAAACATGTATATCTTGTACAAACAGATACATCAGGTAAAAGAACAGTTAAAAATAATAAGGGATTTCAAACATGTGTGTCTTAAATCCATATGGGGACTTGCATCGCAATAAAGGTTTTAATGATTTAAAACATTCCCAGCCTTCGAGGCAGTATCCATACACTACAGCAGAGATGTCTAACTTATTTAACCCGAGTTTGGACGCAAATATGTATTTACTTTCACCGTTTAAGAACTCTACTTCTTAGTGATAACTCATTTATTTAGGTTAGCAAAGCAATGATAAGACATGACAATGATATATTCCCTCGTACTCTTCTTAACTAGTTTATATCAGACTACCCCTAGTTGTAAGGATCGTATTGTACGTCACCCATTTCAACGCACTTCACAGACGTCTATCTTTTCCTGAGATACTATGATACATAATCTCAGGCGAAAATAATATATTTCAGACCAACATCAATAGAATATAATAAAGTTTTAATGTACAATGACATCTGAAAGCATTAAGGATTCCTAGAGGTTTTCTTTATTCTTATCACAATCTTCCTGTTGAAACGGATTTTTTTTTCGCAAAAGCCAAACTAATCAAATTGTGGAAAATCATGTTCTTATCATGACACAAATGTTTTACTTGCGATTAGAAGTATTAGATTTAATGGACGAATGCTTTACAATACTTAATTTGCAGTGTTAATGTACAGAACCTTTAAATGAGTATCCAATAAAGATTTAAAACTGGTTTGTATCCTTTAAAACCTTTGTCCATAAAATTGGACATAATCACAGACAGAATACATGATATTACAGGAGATTTTACATTCATTTATTGTAATTTTTACCATTATTAAAACAATAAGAATAATACATTGGTTCACGAATTTAAAAATATAAATATGGTACTCTTAGGTTCTTATTATTCTACTGCTCTTTGTCTCGTTAAAGAGTAAAAAAATCGACTTTAATGAATTTTTTTAAGCATGATGTGTGATGTGATGTGATTTTGATTTTTAACGTAGCTTTAAAAAAAAAAGTTCAGTCATATCCACCCAGTCACATTATCCTGACACCGGGCCGACCAGTCCTAACACTAACCTTTTAATGCTGAACGCCAAGCGAGGCAGCTGTTAGTACCATTTTTTAAGTCTCTGGTATGACTCGGCCGGGGATCGAACCCACGACCTCACGCGTCCGAGGCGGACGCTCTAACAACTATGCCACCGGAGCGGTTTTTAAACATGAATGTAGTGACACATGATTCCTTCTTATTACGTGTGCTGTTCTTTGCAATATAAAATTAGCTTATTGAAGTATCTATGGTCAAAAAGAGAGAGAGGGAAACAGACATACAGAGAGACAGAGAGAAAGACAGAGAAAGAGAGGGAGAGAGAATGCACCAAAACTGCATATTTCATTAAGTTATTGTAATTCTATACTTGTATCCTTTGTCGATGAGCGTGTTTTGGGATAGTCGTAGGGTCTTTCCTTCAACAAGAGATAAAACTTTCCTGATCTTACTTGATGATTATACAAGGTAGAATTTTTCTGATCACTGTCTTTTTATTTTGGTTTGATTTTATATCATTGCCTACATGTAACATGGGTAGTTGATGTTATTTTGGGACAGTCCTGTGCATTTTAAGGGTAGTCATAGGGTCTTTATTTTGGTAATAATTATCAACATGCGGAAAAACTTAACTGAACTTAATCGATAAGTATATAATGCAGGATTTGACTGATCACTGTCTTTTTTAAGGTTTGATTGAATATAATTGTATACATGTATCATGGGTGGATTATAATGGTTGAACTATGGAATTTCTAAGTGATGCATAAGTTGATGGAAATAGTCAAACATAAAAATGGTCGACAGATTTAGGGTGCTAGAAACATTGCCTTAACTTATTGAACAGTTTTGTCTTTAATATTATCAATGGAATAGCCTATAAAAATACTGAGTACTTACACATTATTGTCAACAAGTATTAGCCGCTTGACTTAGTATTAGGTAAGAAACCGACAGTTTACCATTTTTCTGCTAAATGGCTTGTTAAATGGTCAAATGCAACAATAGGTTGCAGATGTGACTTACATATATTGGGATTCCCTACCATTTGACAAGTGTAACAAGATATATGGCACTTATAAACACCACTTTTAATATTCGGCAAATTAAAACGATTCAGGATCTTGTGATAAGTCGTATTGACCCCAAAATTACCAGCTTAAGGAGATTAATGGGCCAGACAATGAATTTTCTCTCTGTACGACTTAGGTACGACAATTTGATTGCTGACTGTCCACTCTTCACTAGCAGGTACATCATGTTTTCTCCATGTTCTCATATTGACCCCATTTTTCACAACGTAACAAACTGGTACTTGTGTGACTTCAATTATTGAAACCCAGTCTTGTGTCTTCTCTGAGGAATAGTTGTTGGGGAATTTGACGCACATTAAATAGTCTTGCATGCTTATGAAGTTGCGATTTCTATTATTCTGTGAAGACAATTATATATATATATATATATATATATATATATATATATATATATATATATATATATATATATATATATATCTGCTGAGTAATTAAGTCATTTAAATTATGTAATTTACCTTATCCACTGTTCCAAGGCACATGTATTATGGATAACAGGTAAAATTTGAAATTTCATCTCAGGTTCATAAATATAATGGTTTTGTGAAGGGCAAATTATTAGAAATAACAAATGAGCAAATACAATATAACCCTTTACATAGTTGTTTGCTCTAGCAAGTGCAAACATCTTATTGCCCGCAAATATTTCTCCAAAATGAGGTCATTTTTGTACTGTGTATAGTGGAAAGAGAAATGTGTTTCGGCCAACCCAGAATTTGCTAATTCCTCGGAATTTGCAACTATGAGTGAATGTCCAGTCCAAAAGCAAAATTGTGTGAAAAGCTTTTTTTATTTATGTTTAATTCGTGTGAAAGGAAAAACAAAAGGGATTGGGAAATAAATCTATGAAAACAATGTGACAAGACAATCCAGGTATTTGCTGCTTATAATTGCATACCTGTATGCTAATTTGGTTTTAGACTAATTCAACTAACAATAATGATTTATGAATGCCGGTTTACATTAAATATTTATTTTTTGCTAATACTTCCTTTGAAAAGATAAACACAAGACTGTGTACAGTGTTTTGTTTTTGCATTATTGCATAGTTATATTGTGCTGATAGTTTTGTGTCATATCAATATTAGCCTATATTCTAAACGGGACAAAACAAGATAAAATCACAGATCAATGAAGATGTTTATGCGGGGTAGGTAGGGTGGATGCAATAACAATCTGAACTGTGAGTATTCTTAAACAACTGTACAAGTTTGTTTTAAATTATGTGTGTGTGGGAAGGGGGGCATGGGTCTTACTCTCCTAACATAATACAATCACATCTGTAGAAGATACATGAAACATTTGTATTGACCTTTTTAACTCCGACATTCATTTCATATCCAAATGTATGAAGTAAACTAAGGAATCAATTCAGTAGTTGGCAACTTGCAAGATAAAATGACGCATAAGGAAAGTAAATCTAATCACTTACAAGCAGACCTATACAGCTTGCATTGATGAAGAAGAGAAATGTCATTACTAGAATTATGAATGCAAACAACCATTTACAATAAAGAAGACTAGAAAACACACACATATAATTATGGCGGTAATCCCTCTCCATACATACGAGCATAAACAGTTGCGGGAGCACGATTCAGTGCAGGTGGATGTACTTTATATTCAAGTGTCCGAAAAACAACTTTACCTTCTGCGTGTCAGTGTATAGAAATACAGGATGAGAATGTAACCGTTAAGTCTTAGGCAGAAGACATGTTCATTACGCATATTTATTGCTGATGTTGACAACCGTAGTCACTAGGCGTGAAATAAATCAGGGGAGACAACTTGTTATTTGACTGTTTCAATATTGAATAGATTTTTTCCCCTTGAACGTCCGCTTAAAGGTTTAATACTTGAAGTGTGATGTGGTATCTGGAGGAAAAATTATGTTCGTCTCAGTCTAAGAAAGTGAGATATTTGACGATAAATATAAGCGTTCACTGATCGCAGATACAGTTTTTAGAAATGAAGTGGTATAATTTAACAAGAATATTATTCTCATGCAACCATCGTGCCAGTTGTATTAGTTGTTGTTGTTGTTGTTATAGGGTTTAACGCCATTTTTCAGCACGATATAGGCTATACATGGCGGCCAGTATTAATGGTGGAGGAAGAACCCGAGAAAACCCCGGAAAGAACCACCGACCCACGAGAAGCTACCGGCAAGCTTTCTCACATATCCACATTGGTCGAGCCCGAGACTCGAACCCACGCAGACAGAGGTGAGATGGCAGTGATCCGTGACGGAGAGCGCTTTAGACCACTCGGCCACTCGGGGACCCTGTTGTATTAGTAAAAGCGTGGTATGTGAAGAGAAAAAACTCATTCAATGGCCACACATGATTTAATAAGAAAGAGGCGAAATTGTATAATTGTAATGTACCCCGGCGTCAAAGCGGGCTCGCCTATATTCATGTAACATCGAAACTACAAACTATTCGTCTCGTTGAAATAAAATTTATGTTGAAGAACTAAATATTTAAAACTCATGAAAATGGAATATAGGTGAAATTTCTAACGTTATAATAATATAAGAAAGCTATGTTCTACATTTAAATACTGAATTTACATTTTAAATTTGCTTTATATACATTATAATTAATTATTTAACCTCTGAAATATGAATGCGATACCAATAATTCCAGAATAAAAACTGAAGAAATAGTAGAAGAAACTGAAATCAAAATTAATGTAGACACCCATGTTTTGCTATATTGTTTCTTAAACCTGACTCTTACAAGATTATGTACAAGCCAAACGAATTAGGGTTTCAGATGTTCTGTTGTCTCGTAGCTTCTGCCCTGGCTTAGACAGATTTGAGCTTCTCAGTGCCTTAAATACCATATACCTGGAATTCAGCAGGAAAACAATTGTCAGTTGCAAGACTGTTAGAAAAGTGTTGGATACAGGAGAACATATATAACTGTTGGAACCCTCTCCCCAATACCTCGTCTTGATACTTAAATCAAGAGGATAACTAAACAGATATATTCGGTGAAATTAGAATCAAGGGAATATACACTTTTGAAGCCTTATCTAACAACCATTGCTGAACCCCAATATGGCAACTAATACCGCCCTCCATACGGCTCCTCTATACTGCACCTATTCCGCCACTACAGCGGTAAATAGGACTCTATCTAGGCTTCAATAATGCAATTACACCGTTATGTTGGATTGGGACACTATGGAGGTTATGCGAACTTAATAATGTAAAGATCTACAGGATTATTGTTGTGACATACGATGGCGGTTATAAGGAGTTGACCAATGATAAAAGCTACTGACCAATTACATATTTCTGCCCAGCACCTACAACTATTACGTTTTCAATTCATGCATGCAGGAAATAGCCTAAAGCAACATTTTGAAAGTAAATTGCATACATTAAGTCTCTACACGACAACACTTAAGAAAGATAACTCTGCCTGAACTAGACAAGGGTAAGTGTTGTCATGTTACAGGAATATGTTTTCCATGTTTTCCACGATGTGCATCTAACTTGTACAAAATCAATGAAAAATACAAAACATGATTTAGGTATGAATTAATATGACCTGCCATCTAACCAAGATAATCAACCTTGAAAGAACTTAAATCTCCTACATAATGCACCAATACCAAGTAGTTTTGATGTCGATTTCTAACTATAATGTTCCCTACATCTTTAGATTCGTCCCCTTTGGCTTCCGCATTTGGTACCATTGTACCTATAGCCATCCACTATTTTGTCAATAATTTTTAATTTAGATCCAGACTGTATAAGTAACAACTGTATTTCTAACTAGTCAAAAGCAAATTTAAAATAATAGTATTGCTCCAAAAAGATTATAAGGAGACTGTTAAAAGTTTTGACTTTAAATGAAAAATGAACTAATAAAATTATTATTTGAATGGACAATGCATTTGTTTATTTATTATGCATGTTAGTTAGATGTATGTTTAGAGAGAGAGAGAGAGTATGTTGTCCAAGTTGCAATATCCTATTTGAAGTTGAAAAAGTACGAGTCAGATGAAAATTTGTCAGTAAATTTTTGACACCCACATTTTTTATTTGACCCCCAGTACTGACACCAAGGCTTTTGTTTACCCTCAGTTTTGCACCCGTGGGGGATACACTGTACTGTCAGCAATTATATCCTCTATCAATGTCAACGGAAATGTTATTGAGTTGCTACAACTGATATTGTCATACTTATCGTGTACTGGCAAATCAATTTATTAGAAGAAATGAAAAGGTATTTCAAATGAACTATGAGCTATGTTGTATTCATATAAGTACTTACTGAATTTCGTATTGGTGATACAGCCAAAATTATATTGTTTCATAGTATTTAATGCACTGATAAAAGGTCCGAATGTGTTTTATTATGTACCTCTCCTACCTTTAGATTTTATCTAAAATAAAGGGCTTGATAATGGTTTAGCAGACACAGAACCTAACATATGGGATATGTATATATGTCCCAGTTTTATGCTGTGTGTCTTTGTAAGTGTGTTTTGGATTTTTAACGTAGCTTTAACGGTTTTCCAGTCAGATCTACGATGTATGGTATGGCAGTTTATACTGATGTATAAGACTGGACATCATGCCGCAGACATGTATCAAGATGTCCATCCCAGTCACATTATCCTGACACCAGGCCGACTAGTCCTAGCACTAACCTCTTAATGCTGAGCGCCAAGCGAGGCAGCTGTTAGTAACATTTGTGTAAGTCTTTGGTATAAATCGGCGGGAGTTCGACCCCGCGACCTCCTGTAGACGCTCTAACAATTTTGCCTACGGGAGAAGTCTCCCAGTTGTAGGAGATATCATCCCTTCAACCGAAAATCAAAATCATCAAGGATGAGGGACTGATTATCGGGTTACCTCATATCGTATATATCTTAGTGTTGCATGTGTGTGTGTGTGTGTGTGTGTGTGTGTGTGTGTGTGTGTGTGTGCACATTTTCATGACTAGGTACATAAAACATAGATCTCACATTTTGTATGCTTGTATTCTAGAATATTTTCGGCATCTGATCGTGATCATTTCCGGTAAATTAAACATTATTATGCTCTGAATAAGAAATTAAAAACTAGCAACCCATCCCGCCATTAACAATCGAAAGGAAGTATTTGTATTTTGGTATGCGCTCAAGTTCCTCCAGGTTACGCCAGAGGTGTAATTTGTTCAAGCGTCCTGACATGTGAAATATGTGGATGCTCACTGACAGGTGAAATCGGTTTATCCTTACTGCCAGGGTGGCAAAATCAGCGATGCACAGTTATAGTGGACTGCTGAGCACTCCTATCGCTTCCTCTATGACGCATACCTAGGGTGTTTAATTTGTCTAAGCATGACATGACCTAGCACTGTTGAAATTAATATGGTGCCATCTGAATGCCATGTCTCAATTCGTAGATAAAAATTATGTGTTCGCCCTAACCGTTGGATAACTGCATTATTTAGTTTCGTATTCTTTGTATTTGTTGATTTTCTTTGGATTGTTTTAAAACAATTTATTTGTGAGTTAGACCATGGCCAAAAATTAGCGTGGCTAAGGTCAAAAGACAGCGATTGTATTGGGATAGGTCTAGAAAGAAGACGGGGGTGTAGGTCTAGAGACAACACGTGCTTATTAGTCCAGAAGAAACAGATGGTTATCGATCCAGAGTATTTTCGTGGATGTAGGTGCAGTGAGAAGATGCGAGTAGATCCAGGTAGAAGACATTGGTATAGTTTCAGAGAAAAGACATGGGTATAGGTTCTAAAACAAAGATATGGATATCCATCCAGAGAGACGACATGGGTATAGGTCCAAGGAGATGATGTAGCTATATCTCCAGGAAGTAGACGTCAGTATAGGTCCTGGGAGAAGACGTTGATCTAGGTTGAGACAAACGGATGGATATCGATCATTAGAGAAAAAGCGGGTATAGGTCCAGAGCGAATATTTGTGTATAGGTAGGGAGAGAAGTGACCGATTGCTCGATAATCTATATCATAAATTTTGAAGAGAAAATATAATAATGTCTAGACTTTCAAGTAATTGTACACATTTAGAAGTTCGCCTTGATAGAAGTTAATAATTCTATATCATGTCCACGTTTATGCTAAATGATATTACACACGGTGTTATTCATTCTTTAATGTGGGACACGGTATTTTTCATCCTTTAAATTAGTAAATGGTGTTATTCATTCTTTTATGTAATACACAGTGTTATTCATCATGTAAATTAGTACACGGTGTAATTCATTTTTCAATGTGGGACACGGTGTTATTCATCTTTTGTTTATCCTTTCGAAATGCACTTTGATCTTATTTTCTCAAATTAGTATAGCCAGTAAAGTGTAAAAGGTATCTTTAATAAGCAGCCAGCAAAACAATCAACCAACATCTTTTGTTTGGACTAAATATCACGATCATTTTAATCTATGATTTGAATTATGCATGATTTGGAGACAGGTGATAGGGATTCACAACAATCTGAGCAATCATATTGTTTCAAACAAAGGCTATTAAACTGCAAAACAAAACCAACATTTTTGTTCAAAACCGATAATCATAAATTGTGTAGGGACCAAAAGTTGAAACTTGAAACTTATTATTGATATTTGAGTCTATATAACCATGTAATGCAGGTATAAATATATAAGAAGTATTGTATTGATAACTGGTAAACCGTTCAGCAGATTGCCAAATATGACGTGTTAGTTATCATTAATTATCCAAAGACTTATTCGAATGTGTTGGGATGAGCAAGTGATCCATGATTGTAAGATCATCTACATCACCTTGGGAAAAGAAGATTTTGAAATCATTATCTGGTGAGGAAAAATAACACGAAGCCTACATAAATGTTCGTGAGAACATTGCCTTTTTTTTCGCAAAACCTTCTCATCTAATTTGTAATCCAGTTTTATATCTGCCATACCTAAAACTGTATTAGACGTTATTTGGACAACACAGTGTGTCCAAAATTATGAGTAGCAAGGAAAACCTTTCTTCTCTCATTTTCCTTCTGCTAATGGAATAAACCCTATCAGAAGATGCATGTTAAATAACATATTACTCAGAAGAGTGCGTTCAGGATATTTGTTCCGCTTTTACCAAAAAATGCCATATAATCCTGTATATGGTAATCTATTCCACGAATTATTAGGCTAGTGAATGCAACATACACCAATACAATATGCATTGTTCTTCGCTTTTCTCTTCTTCGTGTAATCATATTATATTTTAATGATTCTTACGTTTATTATTGAATTATGTAAAAGTCTGTATAGCTTTTCCACAGGAGAAAAGAATAGCACAAACTTACATTAAGAAATCCGGATAGTATCCATAGTTATAATCAAGGAAATCTTTTTGAAGGTGCAAAATGTGAATATTAAAATTAAAATATTTTTCTTTCACGGATGTTGGCTTCTTTATTCTTGTTGATACAGTACTAACAGGTATTTTCTCATTAGATTTTACTCCAGTTCGGTTCATGGTAATATGCAAATAATCAAGGATGTGTGGTTTGTATCGATATATAATGGATTCATACTATTCAACTCCGATCACCTAAAACACACCGCCCAATGCACGTAATGTTAACGGTGCATCATGTCCATATAATTATGTACAATTACCAGATAGACGGACGAACCATATCAATAAATATTAAGTATGAGGTAGTGAAAGACTTCACTAATAATAGTTTACTGGAGGATGTACACCATGTCTCTAACATAACAAGAAAATTCAATGAAAATTTATATTTAGACAAATGTTAAACATTGAAGTCATGGTTACTTTGTTGTTGTGTAGTTATGTGTATATGATAAAAGTAAATCTCATACAATTTACAAAATTATTTTTTGTATTATCCAGGCATGAAAGGAATGGCAAAGCAAATCAATTTCTCGTAAAATTGCAAATGTTCAATTCTGGCTGAAATATATTGACTCATTTTGCCTGCATCAGTTTTCATATTAATGATTCATTTCGTCTATTTGACACATGAAACTTAAAGAAAGTTCCATTGTATTTATTTGTGCACAACTCCTAACAAAAGTGCTATAAATTATAATAAGCTAGACAGCCGCGTTACAGACTAATGAGAAAGGTACTCAAAACATTGAATTGATGTGACGCAGTTATGACTGACTGACTTAGAAATAACTGAATATCAAAGTTAAAACATCAATTGACAAATCAATCACAAAATCTTCAATTAGGATAGTAATAATGGATGATTGTAGAACGCGCGCGCGCTTGTGTGTGTATATGTTTAGAGTCTAAAAAGGAAAATGCATCTAAACTGAAATACTAATATTCTCTAACAAGAAACTTTAGGTTTTATTTAAAGTTAATTTATTTACAAACTTTTATAATATATTTTGGGAGTCGATAGTGACAATAGTATGAGACATGTATAGGTTTATATATGAGTTAATGATGAACTCGGAGAGAGAGAGAGAGAGAGAGAGAGAGAGAGAAGAAGAAGAAGAACTTAAAATATAATTGTCGGTACTTTTAAAATAGTTAGACATAAATGCAAATTGAAATATTTCTTTGGTAGAAAATATCTCCAATTATGTAAATACAACAGTTTGCGCAAATATGAGATACAATGAGAGGCAAATCCTTGTTCAAGTTTATTTTTAAAAAAAGAGAAAGAATTAAATAATCATGATTTAAAAAATGTATTTTCCTATTCAGAGAAATGCACCATATTCTAAATGAATGTGCCTGCTATATTACAACATTTTTAGTAGATGTGTACCCTTTTTTAATTTTCAGGCCATAGATAAAATGATGAAACTTAAAAGATAAAAATATGTAATGCCTCAGTTCATGCAACCCTTTTAACATCGAAGAAAAATGGCTCTATTCGTTTGCACAATTGTAACTTTCCAGAAATATATAAAGATTCCCGATCGACAGATAATGTAAATGGTGCGTGTGAATGCATATTTAGATGACAAGGCACTTAGCATGAACGACGGTATACCCATTGCTTAAATAGTGATAGCATAAATGTTATATCTTAGAATAAATATTTACTTCTTCAGGAATATTAAAAGGCAAGTGAGGTTTATTGTTTCAAAACGTTCCTTCATGTAATGAACATTATATTTAACTATTTAACTAATTATTGGAGAATTTCACATTTGTTCCACAAAAAGAACAAGACACTGTTGTTTTCTGCTCTCGTTTCTTCCCATATATAAGTTGCTAAGAAATACGTAGAGGTAACATATGAAATAGTATAACTATTTTAACTGATACATTTAGTTAGATTTAAAAATGTATGCTTTGTTGTTCTCTTTCTATAAATCTACAATTTACGTTAAATTGATTGATAACCTGTTTCTCTAAAATCATCTTAAATATATAAAATTGATCGCTAATCATGTACGTTCATAATGGGGACTATCCCTTGCGTGGAAGGGGATGGGGGTAATTTATACAATGAATATGAATTTAATAATATGTAGGTACACCGACTAATTGGCATTGATTATATATTTTTTTACAAAGTGAATATTAATGACCTTAAATAAACCAAGCAAAACCTGTGAACTTCATGAGTGTCTTTATTTGATGACACTAATTCTAGATATTTCGTCGATAAAAACCAACACAACGCCAGGATTACTCTATTTTTAAAGATCATTCTTGTAAGACATTGTAACATAGAATAGACACTAATGCATTTTACAGGTATTTACTTATCTAGTCCAATAATACGGTTGCGTTTTATCAATTATAACACGCTCAGCATACAGCTGGGCAAATATCTTGTATGCAGAATACCTTAAAGCGGACTCTGCTAATCCAGAACCAGTTATTGATTTTGCGTTTCTGACACACAATACTAACCTATACGGCTGCCGCCTAGCTCAGTTGTTAGCGCGTCGGACTAGTAATCCAAGATTCGCGATTTTCTATACCATACCAGCCAGTCCAGGTCAGCTGCCTCGGTGTTTCCATAGTGCTATTATAACCAACAAAACGCTAATAATCATCATTTAGTTTTTAGCTGCTTGTCTAAGTTGGAATGACTATTTTCCAAATCACAATATTGGTAGCAGTATAAATAAACTCTCTTGATTTTGTAGTAAAATAAAGCATTTTCAATTCTCCTAAAATGGTGTGGACCCAGTCTTTATAGTATCATTCGTTCGATGAATAGATCATAGATCAAATGCTTCACCCGCCAAGCCCCATATCTTGAATGTCAGAAACAGCCATAATTATATTTCTAACATTATAATATCATTTTGTTTTAAGTATGGAACTTGATCCAGTCGCCTTTTTGGTTTAACTTTATGATATTCATTACTCTATCATACATATTCTATCACTATTTTTCTCAAGTATGCATGGCGACTAATAGTTCCGTCCATTTCAGTCAATTTCCGCTTTCAATCGTCACACTTGTTTCAGGGTCATAGTTAAGTCTCTTGCAATAAGGAATGTGAATTTAGGAAGGCAGTTTAAAAACACAAAGTCGGCAAGTGCAATAATAAGTCACGCAAAATTAATTTTCTGACATGAAACGCGACGATCCTGCACTTTGAAATATTTGCCTGAATGCATTATAAATGAGCATTTTTGTAAATGCAATTCGTACCGACCATTTATCAGTTTAGTTATATACTCCAGGGTCGAGATGACGATATTTAGCAGTTGAGTTATCTACACATGGGTGAAGATGAAGACTGATTAATAAGCTGCTTCTGTAAAGTAAACAATAATATTAACTGGCTGATTTGGCATTGAAGAAATTTTTAAGATTTACGTTCCTTTTTAGAAACACATTGATAGGGTACTTTTAATACTTCCAATTTATATCTTGTCTTGTGCAACTTAGAGCATCCAAATCCAAATATGTGGATTGTTAACGCCTCTAGGCACTCTATTATTGTAGATACACCCACACCCACCCACACGCACACATACACACACAGATATATATATATATATATATATATATATATATATATATATATATATATATATATATATATATATATATATATATATATATATATATATATGTGTGTGTGTGTGTGTGTGTGTGTGTGTGTGTGTTGTTTATGAATTAATGGAGAATTACCACCAAGCCATTTTGTTATTGTCAATCCCGTTGTTTTTCTTCCAATGGCACGACTTCTTTTCTGGGGGAAACTAATGACAACACCATTTCCAATTGAAGAGGATGTACTTATCATTTTCCAACATAATCAGGTACCTGTGGTTTCTCTGTTGATCTATTAGTTTGATGCCTGATCATCCAACCATGTCGAAGAAATTACGGAGGGTACGGGGCGTGGTGCGGACTTATGAAACTTTAATATTTGAAAATAGTAGGTTTTAAAAACGTATTATAGCCTGAAGAACAGAACAGCAGCAGCAACAAATCCAAGCTTTATATATATTGCTGTATGTATGCATCGTAACCAAGAAATTTACTGTGTAGAGTCCAGAGGTTATTGCAAATTTGCATAACTGATATCATTAACCCTGTAGATAGATCCCAAAGAAAGTGTACTAATATCGTTACGACGAACCGGGTATGTTACTTCGTATAAAGGCATTAACAAACTTTCATTAGGCCAAAACTACTTTCCTGTCTCACTCCGTAGTTCATCCCTAATGCATGAGAAAGATAGAGAAGAAAAAAGGGGGATTATTGATATTTTGTCGTTGTTTTATTATGTCGCTAATGATTCATTAGTAGATATTAATCATTGATGTATGGAAATGATAACATATAGTTCTAACAATGTTATATATATATATATATATATATATATATATATATATATATATATATATATATATATATATATATATAGATAGATAGATAGATAGATAGATAGATAGATAGGTGGATAGATATATATTCAGAATTAAAGCTTTTGGCCTATGAGTGACGATGGAACTCATTCATGCTATTGGATTGAAATATTACCCTTGATGAATGAGAAATCGCAAATTATGTGACACCAATACATTCGCACAATGATTGTAGCGATTGAGGGAAAAGATCACTAGTATATATACTATACGTATATTTTCTGCCTTGTTGACAAACGATTATCATGTCCTAAGGGTGATAGTTTGACTCCAGTGGCATCGGATATGTACCGTTGATTATGCACTAATAATTATGAATTGATTTGAACTATGGCAATGTTTTACAGTGATAGGAAGACAAGGTTGAAATAGGAGGAGTTAGATATTATCTGTATCAAATGTAGGGCTAGGAATTCTTTCCCGCATTGGTAATCATTGATGCCTGTTAAATGATCGTGTGTATCAACAGCTATGATCAGTTCATATGTAAAGTGCTCATGATATATATGATGCAAACAGTTGAATCAGTTTAGAGATAATTGTATTACTGGTTCAAGTTGACAAGAAAAGCGATGGCGTGTCTGCAGTACTTTATTCTGCTCTTTCACTTTGGGTGCTTTCTTTTTGTTGGTTCCGTTGGCGAGTGCATTGATTTCATTGCGGAAAAACGCCAACGCGAGGGTAGCTTCGCGAAACTTAGCCCTATTGGGGTCGAACAATGTGTAAGACTATGTGAGCAGTTAGATGTATGCTTTGCGGTAAATTACTTTAGGCTGAATGCTACTTGCCAATTTCTAAATCGGACTATGCCAGAATCTAAACTTGTGAAGACTGCAAAATGCTTTTACAAGTCTGTCAGAGGTCCAACGAAGGTAAGCAGTGCCAAGTTAATATTTTCTCATAATTTTCTATAATGATGAGAGATTGAACGGTCTTTTCTTCATTCATTGCAGGAACCTATGCCACTTCTGTTCGTAAATAAATATTAGTTTAGCAATTGTATTCTTTGAAAATAGATTGTGAATGGCTTATGAAATGTAAAGTTAGCAAGCTGAAATGAAGTTACTCAGTTGAGAAACCCCACAGAGGCCCCAAAGATAGACTCAAAGAGGCCCAAATAGACCCAAAGAGACCCAAAAGAGGCCCAAGGAGGTCCCAAAGAGGCCCAAAAGAGGCTGTTCTGATTCTGGAGATTTAGACTGTATTTTGCAGCGTAATGTGTGACAGAATGTCAACTAACAAGATTAATTGTCCATCGTATGACATAATTAAAAAAGGTGAAAACAATAAAACAAGAAAAAAGAATAAGGGAGTTTAAAGGAAAGTTTGACCATAACAATACCAAAACATTTAAACATAATTTTTTTGGCAGTGGAATTGCTCGTCCTAGGACGTCAGTGATAAAAGAACATGGAACCACACAGAAAAATAAAAAAATGAAAACGATGGATGAACGCATTTAAAACAAAGTTTGAACCTAAAATTGCCACAAAGAAAAGGACATGGGATGCGGCTTTGAATTTTGAGCTCTTGACCCCTTCTTTGAGGGTTGGGACACACATAATAATAAATTATTACCCGTGATAGGACGACAGTTATAAAAAAAAGTTTCAACATCAATATGAAGAAAAGGTAAGAGAAAATAAAATGGAATTGGGATGAACGACCAAGAAAGAAAATTTCCACGTAAAGATACAAACAAAACAAATTGTGATGTCTCGGTGAGTTTCAAACCAGTGACACCTTGTTTGGCAACCGGATTGTCCGTACTAGTACTGGAGTTATACAAGGCTGTATCAACATAAAAATTAAAACAAGGTAAAAGAAATATATAAAAAATAAGGATAAGCTAGCTTTAAGGAAAGTTTGAATCTAAGAACATAAACCAAGTATAAAAACGGTTTTATTCTAATTTGCGACCTTTTCTTTGGCAAGCTGGTCACAGAGAAATAATGGAACGATCAAAACAGTCAACATTTAATTCTTCACTTGTACTAAGCTATGTACCAAGCTCAAAGTATTTGCTCCAAGTTTTTTAGCATTTGGTAATAGATACACTTCTCTGAAGTTTAGGACGCATATTTAGTTCGCTGACTTATATCTTATATAGATACAATCTTATTGCCAGTCCTTCATGTTCTTGTGGATTTCCAACAGAACACGGCCGTCATTTCCCTTTTGAATGTAAACTGTTTAATAGAACATTAAATGAGTTTCATCACAGATTATCCATAGTGAATATTTAATATTGACTCGAATATACTTTTATTTCGAAACAAACTTTCTACAGCAGAAAGAAAAAAGTATTTTACTACGAAAAGAAATGCAAAACACCAACAGTTGTTCCACAGTGTAAGACCAGACCATCCCAAATTCCCCGTTACGATCGTTTACTACTTTTTTCTTCTCGTGTCTGATCATGTATGAAGGTTACCTGTCTGGAAGTATCCAAACCTCTTGCCTGCAATCTCATCCATTTGTTTTCTAATTATGTTTAGAATGGAGAGGATCTTGTATTCAATGCTTTGTCACGAATACGTCATTATGATATTGGAAAAACAATGGTTTAATTCTTTATATGTAATAATAATTAGTTTATATTAGCAATAAAGGACAATCATTTGTACACTACTGTTCAACAAAAGTACTCGAGTGACATTATATAAAATAGTAACAGTCGAAATTTTATATCAAGACTGATAAACTAAAAATGTAATTCATTGATAATATTTGGGTGTATTACAGTACTAAAAATATTGTCAATACTTTCAATATTATTGATTGTAGAATTGCTAAATGTTAGTAGATCATATCGGTTTATGAGTGTGCATACCTGGACTAAAACCACGTGTGGATGAGCCGTAAGAAAGTGAATTGTCTGTATTATTAATAATATAATTCCATGTAATAATATAATTCCATGTAATATTTTTGGATAGCTCGCACTTTTAACATAACTAAAACACATCCGAAACTGCAATATTGCATTACTGGACGAATTGATACAATTGTACTTCATCCTGTTATACAATGCCATAAATTTAGCCAACGGATTTTATTTGTAGAAGATTTAATGGGATTCACATGAAATCAAAAGGTACAAAAGCATGATGTCAGCATTGCTACGTATCATACGAAAACCAATTGCATTTTTAATGTGAACATTTATCAGGAATTGGTTCTATAACATATAATTTTTGACGGAATCTTGACAATAGAGCAAAAGATGAGTTTAGTTGGAACAATGACCAAGAGACTGCAAATCAGGTTTATCGTGTAACATCAAGGTGCGTGATTCGTGACGTTCAAAGTTGCATTGGGTCTCATTGCGGGCCCTCAAGAAATTGTCATAGTGCTTACATTCAATGCAGTACTTTGTTGAAATTTTACAGATATGATAAAAATAGTGTATATTTAATGTTTCCATGATTAATCTTGTTAAGTAGTATTTATATACGAATTGGTGCTGATAATTTGTTCTTCAAAATAGTCGATGATATGTACTTCATTGTTTTCAGTAGCAATAGTTTTTTCAAAGTACAGTCTCGTGCTCTCTCAGTCAATATGTTAACTGAATTGTATTATCGCAATGTATGTTTGATACAACGTTGTCACTAATATTGAGCTTAAAATGCACAATTAGTCTTCGTATTTTGTAATATAGCCTTCAATGCCAAAAGCTCATTATTACAGTGATACTCCTACTATTACTAATAATAATCATAATAACAATAATTTTCATATAGGCAGAATTACTATATATTTTACGGCGAAAATACAATGCGATCTTTTAAAGCAAAAGACATAAATATACGTTGATTGCTTGGGGGAATGTACGTTTTCTATTAATTCATCTTAAATGAATACTATTCTCGATGTTACCAAAAAATCTCTCATCAATAAATCTCATGCATTCTTTGTACAGTGCTTTCAAAAGATCGAACCTGGTATTTATAACAATATATGAACTAACACAATTATACTACAATGTAATGTCAAGGTTTGTCTAGGAATGAAAGCAGTGAAGTTTGTTTGCTTTTAAAAATGTCAAATGATATAAGAGAAGGACTTTAATTAAGTTCGTTTAGAACTATAAATATAATTAGTTTCATTTTTTTTCTGAAACATTTTTCATATGCAAATAATCAATTTGCTGAAGGAATCCTTAGACAATGACCCCTGCTACCAAAAACTGTGCCTGTGGGACGAAATTTGCATGCACAACACAACGACAAACCTGGCTGAATGTTACCCATGTAAGTAAGCAAGCATATTTCTTAGAATACATGGTATTAACGACCTTGTCCATTAAAATAAGATGGCATTTAAAGTGTTGGAATAAAGCAAAATTGATAAAATAATGCTACTGGTTATCAACTTGTGATTCTCCCATGACGCAGTAATGCGCATCTATAAACATTCACACAGCCGTGATCATTTGATTCTAGATCAATGATGAATTTCCACACATTAATCATAAGTGACGTATGAAAATTCTAATAATCTCTGTTTTATGAATGTAATATGGCACACACTTTCATCGCAATCCTTTCTGCTTTTCTTCCCCCCTCACCTCTTATGCATAATCGATGAAAACTACACTTAAATATCTTGTGCAAGAGAGAAAAAGATTTTGGATTGGATAAAAACCTTAAGACTGAACTTTCACCAAGTAACTTACAAGAACACGGTTCGTCATGCACTTTCCATGGGATTTATCTGCGCTGTTTATAAAATCAATGATAGAATGTTGCGAAACTTGTCGACATTATACGTTAAATTTCTCCGTAACATGATACACATACGGTGATGTATTTAATGTTTTGTTGTTGTTTCTTAAACCTATTATAACGTTCTAAAAAGTATTAATTAAATATGAAAATGTCTAAAGGCCCCCCTCCTCTCTCTCTCTCTCTCTCTCTCTCTCTCTCTCTTTGGACCATCGTAGGAAGATAATGGCGAAAATCAATGAAAAGAAGAGCGTAGAGGAAACAATTCGTCTGTTTCCGCGAAATGGAGCTTGTGGTTTATTGTATGTAAAAAAAATGAATAACCTACTTTTAAACGATAACATTAGCTAAACATTGTTCGTGATTAATTTTACGCTCATGAAAAGAAAGGTTCACTGCCTGTCACAGTGAAAGAAATTATTCTTTCTTCGTTCCCAATATTTTCAACTGAAGTAAAATCTATGTGATAAAAAGATTCTCAGAGGGAGCAACTCGACACATGTTACAAGAGGGACCAGATATGTCTGAACAAGATTTGCACCTTGTAACCCAACTGAAGAGGAAACAAAAGAGTTTTGATCAGGACAACTATTAATAATTGTTTGTTCAAAAATAATCCATTATCCAGAGTCCTGTTACTGACTTGGCTAGTGTCACCAGAAATATACGTCACCAAGGTGGTGCTGAAGGTTGAGGGACATATGCGAGCAACGCTTCTACATAGCAGTATCTCCATGACATCGCACATAAACCAACGAATATTGCAGACTTTCAATATATCATCCGACCTTTGAAACACTCTCCACATAACCATGATTTAGCTGCAAGAGGTTTTTGATTGAATCCTGTTGTAAGCATTTGGGCTGGGTCAGATGATTTCGAAGTAGCCATTCTATTGGCCGTGACGTCTTCCATTATATTAACTGCATATAAAATTAATAAAAACTGCTATTTAAAACTTGCAAAGATCAGAGTGAAAAACTGCGCAGTGGTGCACTGACAGTGTCCTAGGGGCTAGCAATAGCGTAATGTTCACCAATAAATAACATTATGTTTAGACACAAATATTGTTAAACTTTTAAAGGCACCAAGTATTTCTTTCTTCTTAACATTGTTTCGTATTATATGGACGAAAGGTTTAGTCTCTTGTGTTTGTAGGACACTAAAAAGCGACAAAAAAGTGATGAAGCAAGTTTAGTTGCAATTTTTCACGACACAAGTGTCATACTATTTTGCTAATAATTAAAACCTTCTTGGTTTTGCTCCGGAGTTTTATTAAAGTATCTGTTTATTGTATCTCTTCATTTCATCCATAAGTGTAACGTGGAGAGATAGAGAGACAGTGTGGGTTGGGTGGGATGGGTGAGGTATGTATATATATATATATATATATATATATATATATATATATATATATATATATATATATATATATATATATATATATATATATATATATAACAAATATTTACCATGTGGGAAGATTTAGTGGTAACATTACTAAAGCAGCGGTGCTATATATGACGTCAATTTGGAGATATCAAGGTTTCTAACACGAATTATTTTTAATATCACATATTGAACTATAACTAGACAATAACATTCTAACATCAACTACGATATTGAATAGTGTATTTTGAAGCTTAAGTCATGATTCAAATCTTTGGAGGAGTTTCGAAATCAATGTGTTTCCTTACTAAATCCATATTTCCATTTTATAAATGAATACCTTCTTATAACATGATTAGTATATCTGTTTGAACAACATTAATTAATTTCAAGTCTTTCCAAAGTTTTTAAGATTGTTACAGAAGGTTAGCGTGAAGAGTGTATTATCATATTTTATCAGTATGCAATCCCCCTCCTGAGAAATCATGGATGATCAATGAAACGATAGAAGCAGAAGTTGGACAGAACTACACTTACAGATGCCGAGATAGACTATCCTTGAAAAGTGGTCAGAGTCCGACAGTCACGTGCATACATGATGGTAGCTGGACATCGACAAATTTTACTTGTGGTAATTCAACAATACATGTTATAGTAATATTCCTAATAATAAAAACTTAATATATTGGTCACAAATTACATTTTTTAAGAACATCATGTTACGTAACAAATGCGAATATAGCAAGATATGACCGTCAACTTATGAAACATGTCAAACTATTTCAAACGTCGGCTGGCCAAGACTGCACAAATATAGATTTACAGCAATATCAAATGCTACAACGAGCTTGATATGGCGTAATTATAGATCTATGTAACCATAGCAAAATAAGATCCTCTAACGACCAGTGATAAGATAGGAATGCAGTTTTGCCTTTATTGTATACTTCCACTTTTTTCGCTCTAAGTAGAGGTTGAATTAAGGTATAATGCTTTCTACAAATTTTATTCACATCATCCAGGAATATCAGGAGGCATAATTAAGTAAAAACATCAATAAAATAATTATAATCTGGGCTTGCGACAAAACACATGTAGATGGAACATCAGTATCGAACGCTATATCAGTCATGTGTGACTATTTAATCTTGTAAGCATATCGAAAGACGGAAGTTATTGAGAACACGTGAAAGGTTTCAACCTGTTGTGCAATGCAGAAATAATTTAAAAAATCATGCATACGTAAGGACGTGGATTCTACACCATTACTAGCATTCGTAAAGTGTTAATCCTTTCCCACCAAGTCAATTATTATGGTGGCATTAACTACGTCTTCAGAAATCCTTTGTCATAATTCTTGCTGTTGCTCATCCAGCCGGCACAAGGCTCCACTGTACTTACACGTGCGTCACCTATTGTTGATAGTGGCAGTGTATGTGTACGCTAGCTGGTTATCAACAGCTAAAAGGGACACTGTTTGTTTGCAAAGAATTTTGTGTACCATTTCATGTTTTTTATCAGGTAAAGGATCACAATAATACAAAATTAACTGCAAACGTCTAAACAGCAAATCTTGTTTGGTCTAAACAAAACTGGCGTCTGTATAGCAGATTTTACTTAGAGATATATATTGGATAGTTGTGAGTTCAAGAATGTTAAAACTATGACAAAAGAACAAAAAACTATATCGTGAAAATGAAAATATTATAAGCCTTTAGGTACAAAATTGTGCATTTTTATTATCTTGAAAAAGGAAAGCAGAACTTTGTTGAAGTCTTAAATCACACTTATTAGCTTCTAAATATCGGCAGTTAAAATGTCCTCTCCCACCCTTTCTCAAAAACAAAACAGATTAAATTGGATTAATTTAGCTTCTTTTTTATGGTACATACCTAAAGCAGGCGTCATATCGAGATACAAAGATATTATATTATAATGTTCCATATATAACGCGATGTTTAATATTAATTTAGTAAGCTCTATTTTAGCCCTATGTAGGAGATTGAAATCCCATGTATTTCATCTCTAAGACATACTTACATTTCAGTTATCAATGCCTCTTTACTATAAATGTTGTAAGATATTATTCCAACCCATATATTTGTTTGAAGACCATTTATTTGATAAACATTTATAAGATTGTTACAGAAAGTTGGCGTGAAGTATGTATTATCATGTTTGAACAGTATGTAGTAACCCCCCTAAAAAGTCATGGACGATAAATGAGACTTCAGAACTGGAGGTTGGACAGAACTACACCTACAAATGCCAGGATGGTCTATCAGTGAAAAGAGGCCAGAATCCGACAGTGACGTGTTTACAGGATGGTAGCTGGTTATCGACAAATTTTACTTGTGGTAATTGAACAATGCATTTCAGCAAAGGACATTAATATTAGCGTTAATAAATGTTGTTATATTGTTTACAAAATACATTCTTTTATACCATCAATTTACGTCACAAAAGTAGCCTGAAGAACATGTATATTTGTTTCAATCTTCTGCTCGCCCAAACTTCAAAAAATATAAACTGAACATTTGTATCAAACGCTACAATGAGTTTGTTATGACGAAGGTAAGCGTAGCAACAAGCTTTTTCTCACGCATCGGATAAGTGTGAATGTAATTTTCTTGTTATATACTCTTTCTTTTTTCACGATGGAACGTAAAATGAATTTAAAGAGATTGCGATTCAGAAAGTTTCATTCAGAGTAACGAAGAATATCAGTAGGCAGAAGTAAGTGAAAAATATCAATGAACGCTAGGCAGAAGCAAGCGAAACTATCCACACAAAAAAAAATGGTTCCATTCTGGGCGTGCGACATAATACTAGAGAATGAGAATCCATATGGAACGCTATATCAATAATGTTACCGTCTATGCTTAAAAGAGCACGTGCAAATGCCTCACATGAATGGTTGCTTTAGTAAAGAGATTCGATTCGAAAGGGTTTACACTGTTTAGAGAAAGAGTTTGATTAAAATTTATTATCTCTAGTCTTAGTTTTTGGCCAGTTTAAAAAGCAATAATTAAATCGTAAATCATGATATGTGAACAGTGAAGACATATTAAGTTTTATTATGTAAGCTTCTCGTTTTATATGTCATACCTATCACAGCGTGCGTTTAAGAGAATAAAAATAGAATACTATAATTCAACATTCCATGTGGATAGCGCTGTTTTATGGCATATTATAAAGCTCTGTTTCGACTCAAATATATTGCCTTGCTACAACCATTTTTCTAGTTTAGTTATAAATATATTACGCTAGAAGAAATATAAGATATTCTTCCGACTGGTATATTTATTTGAACCCCATCAATGTGTTCAATGTCTTTCTAACAGTCACAAGATTGTTACAGAAAGTTAGCTTAAAGTATATATACTTCTGTTTGAAAAGTGTGTAAAACTCCTCCTGATAAATCATGGACAATAAAGGAAACAGTTGAAGTGGAGGTTGGACAGAACTACACATACAGATGCCAGGCTGGTGCATTCTACAAAGGTGGATCTAATCCGACTGTCACATGTCAACATGATGGCAACTGGACTTCGTCAGATTTAGTTTGTGGTAATTTAGCAACGGATTTAATCACATGATTAAAAGTTATTTCGGTTATTACAACCACAAAATAGTTTCCTTTATATATTATTTAATTGCACTTTTCGACATACAATAAATGACGTCAAAATTGATGGCATCATCTAAGGCAAAGACATAATGTCTGAAACATCGGAATTTTCTGAAGAATTGGTTCATTACCTTGCTTTATTGAATACAATTAGTATATCTTTGATATGATTGATGGATATGATATCTGTGTAATTAAGCTCATAGTCACGAATTTCGTTGAGCTATTTTTATCCTCTGTTAGCAGAAGCTTGGATTATGTTCAGCTAATTTCATACATGTCTTATTCAATGAGCATCCATACACAAAAGTTTACATAATGCTTCATGACTTTGCCGTTCCTTACACAATATTGCGGTACATTGAGGTATGCACATCCGAGAATGAAATGAATCATTTTTAATTAAAATTTTATTCAGATATTTAGATTAATAAAACCACTAATACGTCGTCCTGATTAGATTATTTAATATCACTTTATGACATATAAATAAATGATGTCATAGTTCATTACATGATTTAAGAGAAATGAACTTTGTCCGAAGGTTCCGAATTTTATGATGAGTTTGTTGATAACCTTACTTTGTGGACTCCAATCAGAATATTTTTCAATTAATCAATAGATCTGACGTTTGTGATAAAAAAGATTTGATATTTGTGATCAAATGGTTCTGATATATTTTATCAATAGAACTGTTATTTGTGATCATGGTATCAAACGGTCTAATAATACTAAATTCATAGTCACGAAACTCGTCGAGCTGTTTTTATCCTCTGTTAGCAGAAGCTTGGATTATGTTCAACTAGATTCATAAGCTTCTGATTAAATTATCATCCATATAATAAGATTTACATAATGCACAGTATTGTACTCCATGACGTTACTATCCATTTAACAATATTGCATTACATTACAGTATGCAAGAAAAAGACTTCGTTTTCATACGTACATCAGAGAATGAAATGAATTTTTTAAAATTAAATTTCACCTTCTACTGAATCATAGTTTTTTCAAAATCAAACATTCACTAATTAAAAACATGCTATAGGCAAATACATTAAACATTTTATTTTAAAATACCGTTTATTCAAGGAAAACAAAATAGAAAAATATACATTCATTTTGTCGTCGGCTGAAAAGTGATTGTCCATGTTTGTAAACAAAGACACATACAGAGCGGTAGAACTACTCCTCGCATGATTTAACTTATATTGACATAGTGGATCTGAAAATAATTGCATCATACCACCTTCAAATATTTCAACATTTATTTATCATCGAGTTCCCCATAGTGCTATCGTCTGATAATAAGACGTGCTGTGCTTTTGGCAGACTGTGATGATTAGGCAAATAACTCCACAGATGACGCTGGTAAACAAGATCAATGCCATTCTTTAAAAGCTTTGCTAAACAAGCATATAATCTGATTACCGATTAATCTGATTGCCGATTGCCGATTCACTATGCACTTATATATATATATATATATATATATATATATATATATATATATATATATATATATATATATATATATATATATATATATATATATATATATATATATATATATATATATGTGTATACATATGTATATATATGTATACATATATATATATATATATATATATATATATATATATATATATATATATATATATATATATATATATATATATATATATGTATACATACATATATATATATATCCACCACATATCAATGTTCACGTTTAACACACTATCTATATATACTTGACCCCTTTGGTGTGCTTTTTAAGAATTCTTAGATGCAATCAAGCATATGTTTTCATTGTAATTCAATGTAGAATTATTCGCAAAAATGTATTAAAATGTGCTTTTGTACAACATAATATTCTGCTCATCTCTGCACTCATGTTGTCGAACTCTTCAGCTTCAGATATTATTGCACTTGGCAAGGTGACTGAAATGGCCAGTTTGCGTTACACGGGGTGAAGAACAAAATACAACTGAGGAGAGTTGGTACATTATAATTAGATAAAGTGATGTTTTCGTCCTTTGGATGCTCTCTACTGGCGATCTCTAAACAAGATCGTTAATAAATGTTTACAGCGCAACAGAGCGCAGAGAAACGTGTGACATATTAGTCTATAATGTTATTTCATAGGGATTTCATTTGCAGTAGAAATTATAAACGAGTAACACAAGTAGGAATAATGAATTGAATTGGGCAAATGTATGTATATATGTATGTATGTATGTATGTATGTATGTATGTATGTATGTATGTATGTGTGGGTGGTGGTGGTGGTGGTGTGTGTGTGTGTGTGTGTGTGTGTGTGTGTGTAAGAATAGCAGAATACAATTCCTTAATGATGTTTACATTGTTTCTTTCTTATTCAGTTAAGCAGAACTGGATACAGGACACTATCTATCCACACAACATTCAAAATTCTGAGGTAATCAGTAATGATACTGAAATTGATTTGTTGACGTGCATGCAACAATGTGACGACAAAGCGAATTGTTTGTCCTTCTTTTATGATAACTACACTGGCCAATGTGTGTTGTCCTCTTCATTCCGACGAGGATTACCAGAGGATGTTGAACTTTCCGATGGACTGGTCTATTACACAGGCAAGTATCAGATCATTGGCATACTATATATATATTTTGTGCACATCGACTGATTTGTTAATTCGGAAAGGTAATTAACTAGTCAAAATCATGGAAATCGACGATTTGTTAATTCTCAAGGGGTGTTTACTATTCAAAATCATGCGAATCCAACGTCTTTCAGTAAAAAGCACCAAAAAATAATATTTATTGAAATCTGCAAGAAATTTATTTTTTACTGACAGACCCTGATTTCTAATTAATCAAGCGAGTATTATATAATGTACCAACATGTGAAGGTTTTCAAACACGACAAGCAAGTACTTGAAAACTACATCAAAAAAATATTTACACAGTTTCTAGATGGTCCAGTTGATCCAGTTGATCTGGTTATTGATGTATACGGTAACGATGATTTTTTATTGACACAATCGCAGCTGGATAAACTACAGCGAGAACGTATTTCTGTGGTCACGTGTGATAAAGATCAGATTCTAAATTACGCACACTCTTGCATCAAATCTGATCGACTAAGGGCATAATTATCTAACTCATCACAATATTCCCACGAGATCGAACTGCAAGATTTTACCCAGAGAACTCTGAGAGAAACATGTTTGATTTTATTAAACAGATAGGTGAAAACGATTCTGTGTCAGTGAGGTTATTTTCGAGTTCAGATAATGAAAAATATGATCAATTTGTACGCGTTAACGGTGAAATATACCGTAAAGAATCTCTTCATGAAACAATGAGAAAACTTGCTCAGAGATACTCAAAAGATACTGACCGATTACTAACTAATTGTTTCACTGTCCCATCAGTTGCAGCCCACGCTGTCAGAGAAAAGAATTCCTGGAAGCCAACCCGAAGTGAGTTTCTTGAAGATGTACAATTAAGTTGTTGTGAATACGGACACAGCGGATTGTGGAATACCAAGTATAATTACAAGGAAATGATATCAACTGATATGGTTGCGTGTTATCCAGGAAGCTTTCTCGGGATGGGAGAATGTGAATGCTCTGGATACTTTAAAAGATTTGGACACCCCACGAACTCGATGACGCGAGTGGCCATTAATGGACCATTACCCGATTTTGACCTAACAGGATTCGCTCGTGTAGTGTCATTTGAATTCGCTAAGGGTCTTCATGTTATTTGTTATGTTTGGTTTTGTCGGCATTTTAGTGAAAAGCGCTGGGCACCAATAGTGTTGTTAGGATATATGCTTGATTGTAAAATACTGATATCGTTGACGGTCAGTGAGGCAATTATATCATATCGGGCACAGACTGAAGTTTGGTTACCGACACTTGAACTGGTTGATTACGAAAGTGATGATTACGATACATTAATCACCAACCTCGAAGAGAAAAGAAACGCGAAGGATCTTGGTAGAAGAATAATTGGCAAGTTTACTCAAGGCGGTGCACATGATCATAAACGACATTATGCACGACTAATTATGAACGGTGCTGAATACGATTTTATAATCGCTGATGCAACTGCAAGAGATATATTTGTAAGTCGAGAAAACGCTTATTTATCTGACGGAACTCGGCTGGGTACAAATGTAAGTTATACTAATGGCGAGTCACCCCAGTATACTCAGTTATGATCTTCAATGCTAGCTTATGTTTCCATCAATTTGCTATAGATGATAAATAGATTCCCTGACACTGCAGTTAGAGTTGCAACGGATTCGTTTTACATCAACAAGAAATACCTGAATTCGGTAACTCGCTTTACAATTGATGATGCATCATGGGGTTCGTGGAGAATAAAAGAAGAAATGGTATATGATTATTGTGAGTCCGCAGATTTTGAGATCAAAGACAGCTATCATAAATCAGAATTAATAGAAATGTCGAGTGAACCATCTGTGTACGTTTCAGTATCCAGACACAAGACTGTTTATCTCAATGGGCCGGGAGGGTCTGGTAAGACGACTCGAGCGATTGAATTATTTCGGAACTCAGATCTGATCGTGTTAACACCCACACACAGACTCGCGCGAGAGATGAAACAACGTGGGGTTAACTTATGAACTTATCACGGCTTTTTCAGATACAAGGGCGACACATGGACTCCTGATCGAATGGGAGAGAAATATATTCCAAGGATTATAATTTGGGATGAAATATGTACGGTACCGTTAGAAACATTAAAAACATTTATCGATTGGTTATTAACAAAAAATACAGCTGTGATAATGTGTGGCGATCATGGCCAGCCACCACCTTTTGTTGGTCCATCTCCACATTTGTGGTTAAAAGATTTTGTTGACCACTACGAAGTTGTGGCTGATGATTATAGATCTCTTGATGCAGAATTAAAGGAATTTAAAACATTAATCAGACTACAACCGAATAAAATTCAATGTGAAAGTATGCGTAAAATAATTTCAGAGATTTCAATGAGCGACTTTCTGCAAACGTGGAGACCAAACGACTTGATAGTGGCAAGTAGAAAGATAGTCAGAGACACACTTCAACAGCGGTTGTTTCAATTACAACAGGAGACGTTTCCGACGCTGCCAGTGCCATTGTGTTATCGACCAGCTGATACGCGACGGCAAAATATTGACATTGATATACCAGGACAGACCGAGAAACAAAATCTCGTATTAAATGATGTTGTTGCAGTTGATATCAATGTTCTTGAAGATGCCCTGCGCGTTGATAAATCCCCGTGGACGCTAGGATACTCAATGATGATTCATTCATCTCAAGGATTGACTATCTCTGATACAGTTGTTTAGATCATTGATGATCGTATCGAGTGGTTAAACTTAGTTAACGTGGCTGTGTCCAGAGTCAGAAGAATATCTCAACTGCGAAGGATTGTTTTGGATGAGTCAATGGCTGATGAAATTAATAATGAAAACAGCAATGATATAATAAAAACAAAATTAGCCGGTTACAAACAAAGTGACAAACAAATAATCGAGAATTTGATCTTGATGTTGAATTTATCATTGAGACAACAGCAGAATAATCACTGTGCGAGCTGTAATTGTATAATGTTGTGGCAGTATTTGAGTAATAATCCAAGACAATTCACCGTAGACAGAAAAGATAATCGTCTTGGTCATACACGAGAAAATATGATGCTGACCTGTCTTCAGTATAATCGGCGTCGGGGTGCTAGTTAAGTGATCTGGGTGGTAATTGTGTGTCCTCGGGAATTACTTGTAATTCTTCACGTGTGAATCCACGTTAAGGAGCAGTCGAATCCAGTCTGTAGATTGCGGGTCTACCAGTAGATCTAGTTATGTTAGATATCTTGAGTGTGGTAATACTTGAGATAGGATCAGTCGCTCTTTTTTTACCCTTTTCACGTTGACCTGGTTCATATAAATATCTCACAGTGACATTACCCAGTATTGGTTGTGCTGAAAAATCACGTTGTTGTGGTATATTTTTTTTTTGGTAATTGCGTTGATAGGTTTCATGGTGGTTGTTCGAGTTATTTCATTATTTAACGCAGCTATCACACCTGGTAATCTTGCAACCCATTTGCGTCATCTCTTGTCCTGAATGAATTCCTTCGCGTATTGATATCCAAATAACCGCTCAGCAAGTGTTCGATTAAATCGCTCAACAATTGCCTGATCACGGTGAATTGCAGTATGTCCTCGTCTGATGGTGGCATTATGTTGCTTCATCAACGATGATACTGGACCCTGAAATTCTTTGCCAGGATCAACTTGTAACAACTGTGGCCATTATAGAGGTCCTCGTTGATAAATTCGTTTAAAAGCATCGGCTACTTCAGCTGCTGTCTTTGTTGACAGCGATTCTGCATCTTTGTATCTACTTGCAACATCAACTACAGTTAGCGCGTACTTGTATGTTATTTGACGTATTTGTATTTTAACGATATCATGTGGTAAAAATAACATATCAGCCTGGTGAACTTCATTAGGAACACTAACATCAAAATGTGCAAAGTGAATTTGTTTAGGCGGTGGTTGGTAAATTTGCCATATTGCCTGTTTGGATAACCACTTTTAGCAGTAACGCGTGTAACTTTTGCTGCTTCAGCGAGTTTACTAATTGCTGCGCTACCCTTCCAGTATCCTCTTGGTGAATAATAAATCGATCCCATTATAATTAATTATCAGCACCTAGCGCTAATTTACCTTTCATTGCGGATTTTATTAACCAACTAACTAACCTCTCCTTGAAAGATTTATCAGTGATGGAATTTAGTGCATGAATTAATTTACATCTGCGAGATGCCTATCTTGTAGATTTTTATTTTATAAGCTACATCATGAGCATGACACGCCTTATCGATAGCGTTTATCGGATACTCACCTGGTTTTGGTTGATCTTGGTCATCAAGTCTGATATCAAGTCTGGTTCCAGGGCCACAGTAATTATATCCAGGGGGCTGTTTTTCTCCTGGGTATTTAACCCACGGAGCCCCTGGCAACTTTGTTAATTTTGCAGCAATATCACCCCCGTGTTGCCTTTTGTTTACTTGACTTTGGCTTTGACTTTGTTTTGGCTTTGACTTTGGCTTTTGCTTTGGTTTCTCACCTGACTGCTTGGAGATAAATTTAAATTTCTTTGTACCGCATCGTTCGCACTTGCCCGTAACCGCAGATCTGTTATTTTGTTTTTGTAATGGTTGTTAGATCACTTGTTGGCGTGCGCGCCCTGCATTTCACACAATATAAATCCATATTTATTGTATATTATTCTAATGGAAATCACTGACTTTTCTGCTACAAGGAAACGAGAACCAGTTAAGCATCATGCTGCGCTACCAAATTCTGTTCGTATGATTATTATAAGTCCATCTGGGAGTGGTAAGACGCAGTTGTTACTTAATTTAATAATGAAGTGGATGAAGTGGGACAAGTTGTATTTGGTAGCACCTTCAGTTGATGATCAACGATGCTACGGAGTGTTAAAAGATTTTAATGAAAGTGCAAAATCGTTAAATAAACGCGGAGATGATGTTGTTGAATTTATAACTGACATTAATGAAGAGCTTGACGGATTTATTAATAATTTAATTGTTTACGATGATGTAATGCTGGATAAGCAGTCCAATCCTGCCAGGATATTTTCCAGAGGCAGACACAAAAACACAGATGTGATTTATGTAACCTAGCGGTATACACACGGATTTATAACAATAAATTTACGCGATCCTAGAACACGGTATCGAGTTGGTGTTGATAAAACATTTTAGTTCATAGCAGCAGGAAGGGCGACAACAACGAGTTGGTTCATATTTTGTAATCGAAGCGCCATTAATGGGTTATTCAGACAGAAACCACATTTGGACTAACATAGGAGGACCTCCCAAAGAGGCTTATCTTTTGATAGTTCCTCTTGAAACGTAGTCGACGTTATTTCCGGTTGAAACCCCTCCTTGAGGAGACCTTATTTCGACATTTGGAACCTTCTAAATTTTGTATGGTTCGCCCTCCCTGCTGCTGTGGGTACGACTGCCTTTGTGATTGTTTACTATGGACACGGTCATTGAACAAATTATGAAATGTATCTTACAGCGCCATCAGCCACATGTGATATGGATTATATGAATGTAACCGTGAACGGCTCTTATTGCTGCGTCAAGTTCCATAACTTACAGGCAACGTTCAACGATGCGATGCAAAAATGCGAATCTGAAAAGGCCAAACTACTTGTCATTATGAACCAGACACAGATATATGTTGCACAACAAGTTACTAAGGGTGGTAAGTGGCACGACATCTAACTATACAGAGCTATAGAAAACTGCTGTTACATTTTAAAAGCTTTCTCTTCCGAAACATGCTCAACCTTAAAGTCTGAAAACGTTAAAATGTTTCATAACATTAGCATGAACATACAATAGTGTAGGAATTTGTAAGAGTCAGAAAGGCAAGAAAGGGACACGTAAGGACGACATCGCATACAAAGTCACTGATGGAGGCTTAACGTCGTTTTCAACAGCTGTGACACATACTAACAGTGCTACCTTTACAGTTTTTACAACGGAGTTTGAGGATGACAAAAATGTCACAAATGACAGAATATGTAACACGTTGCATCGAATAACGAGTTGAAAATGAAGCAACACTTTACAAATTGAACGATCTTCGCCACTTTTACACATTTGATGTCCGTCTGTTCATTCATTTTGCAGCGACTCACCCATCGCTGTAGCTGTGTATTACCCTTTATAGGTTACATCTTGCGTTTAAGTTTACAGTTTAGGATCAATTAGACCCTTTTAAAGAGAAAACTAATTCTATGAACGATTATATCCATTTTTGAAAGTATGTCGAGTACGTGTATGAATACAGTGGCAGTTTGGACACTTTGGCCGCAATTTCTAGACTGAACTGTGTAAATGTATGCCACTAAAACATTGGAAAGAAGACGAAAAACCTGAGCAGAACTCTAAGACTTTGTATGTGAATATACAGCCAGAGAAAGACAGATATCCTGCATGTCTTCAGCATAATGCCCTAATTGCTGGACATCACTATAAACCGCCACACTGCAGACATCGTAGTGATACCACTCATATTGTTAAAGCTACGGTAAATAATAAAACACAAAACACAAAAGCAACATATCCATTCCGTAAGCAACTCCAAGTATGACATCTATGCTTTCTTGGAGAATAGGGGAGTGGGTGAGCAAGGGGTTTAATTACTTCCTATAGACGATTCCAGAATATCATTACTGAAGTGCGTTGTTGGTGTTGTTGCTATTAAGTTGATTTTGACGTTATTTGAACTTCTTGACAGGACAAGACATGTCTTAACCAAAGCTACATTAACAAGACTTCCAGCTTGTCTTAAAATGGCCGAATAAATTGACATGTGACTAGGAAAAAATGGAAGAGCGGTTGGTAAGCATTGTGGATCAGTAGGATGATTACTGTTGACATATCTGACAATCGTTTTCGATTGCATATCTTTGATCTTAAACAGAGTATCAGAAATGAGTGAAATACAACAAACATGTTATTCGCATGGAATACAAAGTGAAAAGTTGAAAATAACTTACAATATTTGGGATCAAATCCCAAATAGTCATACAAGTCCTATCTAAAGTCCAAATATATGGATTTGCAATCGAACTCCAGTGGTGTTCTAGATAAATTCCAATGTTTAATGGATTGATGTGCATGTGGTCTCGAGTGTGTCATTGTGTCAATGAACTGGAATGTGGCGATGTGCTAACAGTCTTTTGATGTATCACAATAATATAATCCAACATTTCCTTGTCTATGGTTCCAATTGAATGATTTAGTGTAAAGTTTTAATTGAGCACCCTGTAATTCTAGTGAATAGTAATAATTTGAATAAATAAATATACTCCCTCCCTCTGAAAATCCGGAAGAAAACAACAATAAAACTGGTTCTGTTAAAGATGTTAAGGCAAGAATGACTAAACCTAATGCAAACAAAATTAATACCCCAACACTTCATCAATATCGTAATTACAAGCCCTTCTGAAAGGCAAGAGTGATGACCAAGATCACAATTACTGTTTTCTTGAAATGCTCTGCGAACTATATGTTTGCTATTAATAATGATCAGAATATTTAATATATACTCATAGAGCAATACTAGTACTGGTGTCTAGGAATTAAATGTCAGTGGTAAGGTACATTATCAACTTGATTTTGGACAAAAGTACTAAATAGAGATATACATATCTTATAATCATTAAAAATCAACAATACAAAATAGAAATTAACTATACAGTACACTAGTAGAGACGGCAAAATTGTAAGCCAGAAGGGGATATAGTTAGCATTTTCCCCAAGTCCGTCTAGCTGATGCACGTTTTTATTTTCCTAATTCGAATACACATTAAATTCAAAATCTCTTGATATTATTTGTGACATAAACCAACAATATATCTACCTTCCCGTAAGTGAACTGTTTAACCAAACAGCTTCATCCATCCATCAATCCATCCATCCATCCATCCATACAAACAGACATATGAATATCTGTATATACGTAGGTGTGTACAAAGCGTCAGCATGATACATGCATATTAATATTTATTATTTACACAGCCTGTACATATATTGGTTTGTGGGATGGAACTAGTGATGGACACTGGGTAAACTGGAAAGGAGAGGCGGTTTATCCCTTCTGGAATCCAGGTCAACCAGACGGAGGAATTTATCAGAATTGTGGAGTTATTTGCGGGGGCATTGGCGTTGAGGATGCATATTGCGACTACAAGGGACCTTTTCTATGTCATAACAGTGATGTGAACTCTACCGTCTACTACACACCTAACTCAGGCGTCCGTCTGTTGCCACAATATTACTTTCCTTTTGTCTTTTCTGTTTTACTGTTAATTTTTAAATAACTTGGAGGTAAGGTAAAATATATTTCTGGTATGGCTGTGTCCATAGTGCGTGAGAATATAATCTGTTATCGCGCGTTGCTCGTCCGTCAGAATTTGCTATATTTCAGTTCTCGACAATCGTTCACCAGTTATGATCAGCCTATGTCCTAAATCATTTTTGTTGTGTTCTAACTTAAATATAGTAACTTATATGTGGAGAATCTTCCATAAATTCCTCCCAATCGACTAAGCTACTGTTTTGGTTGTTTTTGATCTATGGTATAGGTTTGAAACTTTTCATATCACACATAGCCATTTGTTGAATAAAATTTGACAATGATAGTTTTAGGAAGACGCCTTATCAAAATATGTATGAGAATGTCTTTCCATCAATGGTAGTCGTATAGGATGCCCCCTGAAACCAAAACGGAAACCTATGTTAAACATTGTCTGTAGAAAATAGGTGTATATGGGAAATTAAAACGAGGTCGCCATTGACATATCCTTCAACCTGTCTATCAAATTTTTCTGTTATAAACGATATTTATAATCCACACCAAATTAGGGAAAATAATTTGTCCCCACAGAAACTGCAATATATGTCATGCCTTATTTTCTTCTAGTTCTTTTTAGCTTATTTGACTGTAAGGTGCTGTTTATCTTCGGTATGATCCTGGGGCACGTTTTGTATTTGCCTTGCCGTCAACCGTTTCTGTTCCTTTTTATTGGTTGGTGTGACCCGTCTTGAACCTGAGTAGAATTTCTCGAAATTGACTCAGCTAATTACTTGTTTGTTTCTATATATGTAATACATATTTGTTTCAGTTCGCATTAAACTTTGCACTGCATTACATTTTCAAATGAATAATTCCTGATCAAAGTTGACAGTAATGTTACTTGGAAAGACACCTTCCAAAGATTTATTTGAGATGGTTTCTCCCTCAATATTTTTACTTTCGTTGAAGAGCGTGTTAAATATTTGTTATTACCTATTTTATAACTCTGACGAGCCTAATTTGATAGAACCTCGTAGGAATATTACTTTGGACCATACTAAAACTTAAACCATATTGAAATCGATGGGGTTGTTGTGTGTTCCATACCAACGACGTTCAAATATGGTTTTCTACTGAAAGGTAAGGTATGTGTTTGATACCAATGGACAAATATAGTTTAAATGTTTCCTCCTTGTAGCATGACAGTTGGTAAAAATTAGCTAGAATTAGTATAAGTTCTATAACACGACGCCCAAACATTTTCACCTAAAATTGGCAGTGTGTATCTTAGGATTTGAATTTGTAGCCGTTGTCTGCCAGGGAAACGATTGTATTTTAAAGTCCTTGTTCCAGTTTACAATTATAAGATTTATTAAAAGTCTGTATTTGTGTTTCTAATTTCAAGTATTAAAAGGCAGAGTATATTTTTGTTTGATCTGGCGGGTTTTGGCTGGCCTAATGTTTGTCCTTTGTGACTCAATGTATTTTTAAGCACCCGAAGTTCATTATCTATATGAGTGTAGCTGTTGCATTTTTCTAAAAACTTGTACGTATATTTTCGGTATATAACGTATGAACTTCATAACATAGTATGGATATATAACACTTAAATACTGTTTGCTTGTGCCCAAAAGTTGTTTTTATTGTATTTTCTTCTATACTGTGTTTTTTCATTTCTCTTAAGATAGAAAATACAAAGTATTGTATATAGTATTTCTTTATTGTTTGATATAAACATCACAACATTATTGTGTATTGCATTTTCTCTTATACTTTTCATGACAGAAAAGATAAAAGTGTTCCGAATTCTACTTTCTACTATGCCAGTCAAGACATAGAACACAAAATGTTTCGTATTGTATTTTTTCCAATATTGTTTGAAATAAAGGAAACACATTGTTTCATTCATGAATGTCTGTTTTGCAGATATTGTTGCACCTTTTGATGGGTTATAGTTTCTTAAATGAACAGAGAAAATACTATTGTCACACATATTTTTCTTTTCACTTGATCCTAGAGCCAATACTGTAAATTATTTGTATTCCCCAAACTACAAACAGTTTTTATTAGTCGAAATTAATAACTAGGTACAAATGTAGCAAGATCAGAGCCAGTTACAAATTTACACTTGACTAAATTTTGGGTACGCATCGCAGCAGTAGTGAAAGTGCTGCAGCAACATATTACTATGTTCCTAGTAACCGTCTGTCATTTCTAATGCTACACCAGATTTTAGTGTGTGCTTTTGTTACACTGTATATACGTTAATTTAGAAAACAAATTGAATTAAAGCGCATAGGCAATCAACTGCAAAATAATGTGGTAAGTGTAACGTTAGTCAGATCCGTTCAATTGCAAACTTGTTTAAACATGGGCTTACCATGTTCACAAGAGATTGTATCGCACAGTGCATTGAGTCAGTCCGTGTTTATATATATATATATATATATATATATATATATATATATATATATATATATATATATATATATATATATATATATATGTGTGTGTGTGTGTGTGTGTGTGTGTGTAAGGACAGAACGATTAAGCTAAAGTATTAAGATTGAAGTTTTCTCTAAATTGTATTAAAAGTAATTTTCCATTAAATGATATTGAAAGTAATTTCCACTAAAATATATAAAGATAAATTGTATATATTTGTGTAATATAACTGTATGCTATTTTATAAAGATTGCGCTTTACTAGCAGGTGCAGAAATTCAAAAATGCATATCGCTCGTATCTAAATGTCAACAATTTTCAGCATAAAATACATTTCGCTCGTATCTAAATGTCAGCAATTTAGATTTGGGGAGAAGCTGATGAAAAGACAAATTATTATATCAATAATTGATGAGTTGCGCAGATATTTCACACGATGGCCCTTGGGAAAGAGTATAGGTCTTGTTCTGTCTCGACTGAACGAAAGCAAAAACTGTATAAATGGAGAAGCGGGCTTACGAAGGGTTAGTTTGTTCCCTGAGTCAGAACGGATCTGTCTTTTCCTTACAGATAATTATCATCTGTGTTCGCAAACGTCTTCAAAGAATGGGCACTTTTTAATATTTGAGACTTTAACGGTAAAATTAATATTTTTTCCAACATTTTTATTTGTTCTTTATATCTATATTATAATATAATGGAATGTTTGATTGATTTGTGGTATGTATTATTGGAAAAGATGAATATGCTACCAACTTCATGTTTAGATGTAGTTTGGAAATACAAGATTCTTTAGGTAATAATGAATAATGTTTAGCAGCCTATTGCAAATTAGTATTCTATTTTAAATTTAGTAAAATGCATTTCATCTAAATGATTGTTGCATTAATAGCAACTATTGAATTTTATACTCACTGGATATCATGAATAAATCGAGATTTAAACTATCTGTATTACATTCTAAAAGGCAGATATTATACAATGAAGTTGGTAAGCTCGATGGGAAAGTGTAATCTTTTATGTATTTCTTGTATTTTAACTATAAAAGCCTGATAAATGTTCTTTTGAATTTAGCATTATATATATCAATAAAAAAGTTCATTCCTCGAGTCAGAACAGGTCTGTCTTTTCCTTATAGCGATTTCGTACCTCTTTCCCTAAGATGTAGCCGTATCTACACGGTTATTGGTGACAAAAAAAGTTTTAAAATTTTACAATAAAATGCTACGTTATCTACATTTACGACTAGTCTTGTTAGAAGATTATCACCAGTATAATATGACTCTAGACGCTTGTCGTCGTAGACATTCTACGGATCAAGGTAATTTTCTGCGTGGTTTTTTAATAACAGAAGCACTTAACATTTTTGATTATCTTACTGTGCTTTTGTGTTTTGTGCAAGAGTGATTTAAATATGATTGAGTGCTAGATATGAGGGTAACACGGACTGTTGAGGAAAGATACGTATTCTACCTGGATAAACGAGTTGAGGTGTATATGTATTGGGAGATGGTCGACAACGTTCTATGCAGTGCTGAGTGCATCGGGGACACACACAACCTAGTCTCACTCGTTTAGCCAAATAGTTTTCGAGATTATGGGCATCTCGGCATAACTTTTTGTATTTGTGATAAGGAATTGTTGGTTCTGTAACAATGAAAGGGGTAATTTAGCGGCACGAATATATCATTCGGCCAGTCCAGTGTAAGGATGGGTTAGAAGTTGATGAAAAAGCCCTAGAAAGCTAGGAATCATAGCAGAAGAGGGTACAATACCCGTGAGTAATTGTGCTAATATTTCCTCAGTGAATAAAAGGCAGTCTGCAATATTAACAACGTGAAATAGGGAATTCGGATTATTATATAAAGTCGTGTGTTTGTCAATCGATAAAAATAAATGCCTAGCTAAAGTGACGTGGATTTTATCCATATGGAGAAAAGATCCTCTCCACCTGGATTCTGAAGCGCCTGTAACACCGGTGAAGAGTCAACCACTTTTTCGAGTACAGGGGATCGCAGAGCAATATTCTTATTCGTACATAACATTAATGTGATTGAGTCTTCCGTCCTTCACTCTTTGCCTTAGCTGATCCTAGTCAAAAATGTATTGCTTTAAAATGAATCAGAACTGTCCCCACCGCACGATCCTTTCTGGAATATGTCCAGTGTTACAGTGCTAATTTCGACAAAAATAAAACAAAAGATATATAATTTGTGACCTAATTATTTTCTTATAGAAAAGTCATGGAGTGTCCAAATAACGCAAGCACAAAAGGGCTGGCTAAAAATTGAACGAAGTTTATACGCGGATACATGATCAACAGGAAACAAGTTTGGAATGGTCAGTTCAGTTACAGTTTACTTTTCTGAGCTTAAAACCTGTCCATCTCACATGTAATCGTGATCGAAGATAGCCCGCGACATGAAGGTTATCAATCATTGATGGCCCAGTAAGGTTCCAATATGAAGAACATAGGCTAAGCTGAAGAATATCAACAATTACCCATTGAACTCCCGTAGTAATTTCAAGACGAAGTATAGTTCGCGCATTCGATTGTGAAACCCATTTATAAACTTGTACAAGGGCAATAGTAAATGTCTTGATTAAACCTGAAACTATCAAATGATCCCAAGTGAGTCCATCGGAAACAGTAGTAAACCAATTGGGAGGAGAACTCGTAGGTAGAATGGTATACTGGAAGTTAACGGTAGACTGGGCTTTTGTTGCTTGTGCAAGTAACAGTGCAGTCGAGAATACTCTAAAACGCCATATGAGCCAAACAATTGCCAATGTGTTAAGAATAGATAAGGAAAAACTAATTATAGTCATAATATGTAGGGAATCGAACCAAGAATTGCTGTCAATCGCGATTTCACTACTCAACATGGTTTTAGCTAAAGACGAAAAGATTATTTGATCACTTTTAGCACTTGCAGCTACTTTCTTAAGACTTAAATCAATTTCCTTATCTGTAGCATAATATTGTGACATTTGATGCTCATATCGTTTGAATTCAGGTAAGGAAATAGTGAAGGGATTGTCAAAAGAGGTGTTACCCACGATGGCTGCTAAATGCGTAGAATATAAAAATTGTTGTAAAAGTGCCAAGTTAATTGGGTGAAGCTGAATAACATCTGTCGAATTGTCGTAACGAGCAGTGATGTCTCCGTCATATGTCATATACGTAGTAACGATTGCACAGTGAAACGGAATATTCATAATAATAAAACGACAACCTTTAATAACCGGACGCAGATTTTCACATTGAGTATTATATCGTCAATGAGGTAAGCTAATATTTGATTTGATGAGATATCGAGAATATGTGGTACGAATCGGTTTGTCATAAAACGAAAGTTACAGGTCTGCGGGGTATTATCCTTATTATCTAGAAGAAAAAAAAGCCATTGATACATTCAGGCTGAGACAAGGGTTTTAGTGTAGGACAGATATTGCAGTGTAAAATGTTGGGTTGATTACACTAGTGTTGTGTAAAACTGATGTTCATCAGAAACAAGCATCATATCGGGTAAATCAAGTAATTGTGTAACGTGTGTTGATGATGCATTAATTGGCAACGGAAATGATTGAATTCGATACGTATCGAACGTTCGCTGTCGGGACGAAATTGGAATCTGTAGCCCAATATATAGGTTGCGATCCTTACACGTCGCTATAAATGACCCAAACTGATAATAATACCGTTTATCTTTCGGCGTTATTGAATAACCCGGATAATCGGTAGATATAATGGTCTCGATTCGATTGGTTGATTCCGGTAAAACATGAGGAGAAATCAATATAACAGGTAACTTGCCTGCTGCCAACTCAGCTGTTTCTAATTGTAATTTCTCTAATTCATTTGAGTGGCAATGACTTCTTCTGATTTCTGACATTGTTGACGTATATTTTCTTCATTTTGAATCATCGCTTTCTCTAACAGAAGAAGCGTTTTCGGGTTTCGACCAATCGCTGTCAATATATTATTAAATCAATTATCGACTTGTGAGATATAGGAGGAAAATTCATTTCCATGTCGAGCAAGAGCGCCTAGAATTTTATTATTCTGCTTCGTCAGCATATTTATGTGACTTGCTAATGTGGCAACGTGTCCTGTTGTGGCCAACTCAAATAGGTGTTTACCTATTTCACCAATGAAAGGCAAAATTGCCCTTTTTGACACATTTGAAGGTTGAAAAACACCTTCTGCTATTAATTCATTAAATTAATGAGATTGCTGTATTAAACTGTGCATTCATTGTAAGACGTATTGCATTTAATTGCTGAAGAAGGGAATTTGTGTAGCTATAGTTTACATACTTAACACAATACTCTATAGGTTCGACTGCAATGTTCTCTGGAAGCTGTAAGTGTGGATCCACTTATCGGCTGAACAATATACTGGTGGGAGAGACTGGAAAATAACTCCATAGTTCAATCTTTGCTTATCCACTGCAGACCCTGAGCAGCAGAGAGGGCGAACAGACTCTAATTGGTTCTCTCGTATTTCGCCAAAATAAGCCCTCCTTAAAAATCGCAAAAAAACCCCCAAAAATCGGGATATCCAGCATAAGACAACCCTGTCAACGACGAATTGGCTTACCCATCTATCGCTGATAAGTTTTTCTAATCGCGATACATCGAAGGAAATTACGCGATTGTGTCGGTGCCAAGTTGGAGGCGCACCCTCTCTGCTGCTATTAATTAAAAATTATTGTTTCATAATATGGTACATCCGGAATCTTACACAGCTAGACTAGCTAGAGAGCGTCTAGGAGCAATCAAAAAATGTATTCCTGTCAAAGACGAATTCAGAAAAAACTTACAGGCGCGGCAGGAAGCACAAGTTGAGTACGCAGCGCAAACGGAACAGCTATTTAAACCCGTCACTGCGGTACTAGCACCAAAAGCGGAACCTCTTCCGAAACAATTATCGATGAAAGCTATTAATGTTGTTGGTGAAAAAGCTCCTAGTGCAATTGTCGATGTTGCTGGTAGGGCGTTCTCGGCAATTATAATACAATGTTCAAACACATATCCGACACAGCAATGAACCGGTTCCCAAGGATAAATCAGTGCGTGATTATCAATTTTATTCCTATGAAGCGCGACAACCAAATCAACGGGGGTGTCTCGAACTTCAAGTTCATGATACAAGTAGATATTTCTTGCCGCTGAGGCTTTTCTTGAAGTAGAAGGTGAACTTGTAAAGGCGGATGATACTGCATACGATGCCAATTCACGAGTTGGTTTTGTCAATAATGCGATTATGGCCTTGTTTGATAGCGCCACATATATCATTGATGGAAAAAATATGGAATCGATTCAGAAGGGTATCGATGTTGCTACAACAATAATTGGTCCACCCAGATATTCTGATGATTACACAAGATCAGCTGGTCCATCGATGATGTTTGCTAAGGATATTACCAACAACGCCGATCATATTCAATATACTAAAATACGGACCCCACAAAATACTGCATCTGATCCACAACCAAATGATTTTGAACACGCAGCCAGACCAGGTGCTGCTTTTGATATTATAGGAAGTGTTAATGCGACTTACAACTTAGGATTTGCAACACGCCTAGCAATGTTGTCAGGAGATAATAGAAGTTTTTCGTGTGCGATTCCACTGTCTCACATCTTCTGATTTTGCAGGGATATTAGAAAAGTTATCTTTGGAGCTGGACACACAGTTGTGCTCGTAAGAAAAGGTGATGACAATGATGCGATCTGGTGAGGAGCTGGTGTTGACGATGCTGGTAAAGTAAATATAACAAAACTCTCACTGTGGATGCCAGTATTAACTCCATCTGTTACAGAAGAACCGCAATTACTCTCTTTTATGAATCAAGGTGGTAAATCATTGTTATCATGGTTAACAGTAACCACATACGCCATCCAAAGTACCATCAAAGATATATTTACTTGGCATATAGCATCACAGCAAGGTGCTTCTGCGCCACGACATATTTTTATTGCGCTGCAAAATAATGATCGGTTGGGTAGTCAGGAATGTTCGCATATGATATTTGACAAACTCGACGTTACCGAGGTTTCGTTGAGAATAAACGGAAAACAAGACCCGTCCGAAGATATATCATTAAGTTTCACACATAATCATGTGGCACGCGCATATCATCGTTTGCTGACATTCCTGGCACGTAATATAAATATAGATACTGGTTTGAAAATATCACAGTTTGATTTTACAGCGCTATATCCGATTTATTACTTTCCGCTGGGGCATCTTGATTTATCCAAACAATCTGTCGTTGATATACATTTTCGAGCTCGTGTTCGTAACTCACCAGTTCTCGCGGATGGTCCGCCAGTTGTTTATGCTCCTTACAGAGCAATTGCGGTTATCCTCAGCGATAAGGCAATGTCACTTGATGGTGCTAGTTGTCGAATGAGAGTCGTTGATGCACTAGTGGAAAACATGTAGACAATTAGACCAATCGCGTTAATTATAAAAATGTCATATAGTCACGTTAATGTCGCTCTGACTCCTGGTCAGGCGAAAAAATTACAATCGAAAAACGCGAGCGCATGTGGGACAACGATAACACTAAAGCAAGATCAAATTGTAATTGTGGCCCAAACAAGTTATCGTTGACTAAAACTCAACTAAAACATTTCAATAAAGCGAAGCAAGTAAAAACCGGAGCTCAACTTGATTTCGCTCCAAGTGCCATCAAGGACTTGATTAAAACCGGTGGTATTTTTCCACTTCTCGCAGCAATACCAGTGTTGATAGCTGCTGCTGCTCCAGCTGTCGCATAAGCAGCTGCGTTAGGTGCTGTTGGAACCGCTGCTGCAATGGCATTAAAGAAAGCGACTGGACGCGGATATAAAAAAGGGAGCGGGTCTAAGACTTCCAGGAACTCCGCCCTCATGGTACGGAAAGGGTCTAAGACTTCCAGGAACTCTGCCCTCATGGTACCCCAAACGCCATTGACGCCGACGTCAAATTTTGATTTACTCGATGCCGCTAAACAATTAAATATCAAATATTTCCGAGGTGTTTTTATGCGAGATCAGTTACCGCCTGAACCAAATAGTCCAGAAACTGGAATTATTAATCTCGATAACAGCGATTGTCCAGGAACTCATTATGTTGCTTACGCGATACATCCACGTGGAATTGTTTATTTCGATTCGTATGGGTTTCGATTGGTATGAATTTCTAAAATACGTACATAGAGCACAAAGTTCTCCAGTGCAAAGCACTTTTGCTCCCATTCCAGTTTGGTATTCAACGCTACCAACACAAACATTAAACGATCCACCAATATGCGGCCGTGAAGTAATTAATGTACTTGACGCGTTATCAAAATCAACCAAACCACCTCACAAAGTCGTGCACGAGTATACCTCGGAACGATTTAACATTTTAAACAATCCCTAAAGAATAATGGTAGATATTTATGGAAGATCTCGTGATCATATCAGGCGTAAAAATCTCGACGATGTAGATTTATCAAAATATGCGACCAAAGATGAGATTGATAATCTTTTAAACCTGTCCGGGATAGACCCAGGTGAGGTTGTTATTTTTCAGGACCGGCATGGCAAGTTAAAAGCCAGCAATATCGGATGAAATGATATAGTTCGCAGGGTTCTTGGAGCTACCTCGGATAACTTCCATGTGTTCACTGACCGCGGTAGAATCAGAGACTCGAGTATAACAGTTGCAACTCTCAGAGACGATATGCAAAACGTTGTAGTGGATCGTTTAAAAACCACCGGTGACACAACGACAGGCGAATTCAGCATGAATGGAAACAAAGTAGTGGTGCTAAGAGACCCAACATCCGACGAAGATGCCGAGACAAAAACAAATATGTTGACGTCATCGCAGCTAATCGTTTAAAAAAACCGGTGACATAATGACAGGCGAACTCAACATGAATATAAACAAGATAACAGTGTTAGCGGATCCAACATCCGACGAAGATGCCGTAACGAAAAAATATGTTGACTCGCTATTTACAACCGTCGGAACCATATTCGCTAGTCGTTTAAAAAACACCGGTGACACAATGACAGGCGAACTCAACATGAATAGAAACAAGATAAAAATGTTAACGGATCCAACATCCCCGGAGGACGTCGCAACAAAAAATATGTTGACGTTACCCACGGCGCCGTTGATGGTAAATTATCCACGTTGCGGGCAGAGTATGATGTTAACGTAACCGCGTTTGCAAGATTTCGTAGAAATTTTCAAAAAATTGACGAAACCATGGATAAATTCTTCGGCACTCCGCTCACCGCTTCCATGAAACTCGCTGATATCAAAACTAACATTGACACAATCAAACAAACACAGCAAAATGTCGTGAGTGGAATTCCTAACATCGTTAACAAAATTAGTTTGATTAAAATTCCACCTAGAGTTACTCCCGGGGATATTACCAACATAGTATACATAGTATCATCTGGATTCGCAACATGGACTAAACAAAATAATACTATCAAACATACCGCAACAGTCACTGGTGTGTATAGACTGTCTGTGTTCAGTACTGCAAAATTTGAGATATTTACAAGTATCCATGGCGGCATTCCATTGACAAGTTTTCCGGGGTTGTGTCTATCATATTAAAATAGCGGAACCGAAGAAACGTTTATACTGGAAGCAGCCGATAAGAAATTAACCGCAACATCTTACTGGTGGTGTCTGGAATTTGTAGCTGAAACACCTGAATTGGTCACTGCGTAAAATAATAAATGGCCCCTTAACAGAGTTAAGGACTACAAAAACGGAGTCAACGACAACATTAAATGTCCAGCAATATAGATATGATCAAGTTAAAAATCATCATCTACATATACACAACAAATGAAAAATATAAGCGACGAGCAGTCATTCTTGACGTTGCAGTATACTCGATATCCGCGTTAGTTTCGTCCACCGGAGTACTATTATCGGCGTTAACCCGGTAACAACTGCAGTAGCAGTAACAATATGCGTTTCATCATCAGCGGCAATCGCCGGTGTTTTTAATATAATTGCGAGAAAAATATCAACGTGCACGAACACAAAACTACACGACGCGGTTACACGCTTAAACACAGCCACGAACGCGTATTCGAAATTATCGTCGCTGATATCATCAAGCCTCAACGATGAAAAAAATATCAGATTCCGAATTCACGATGATGACAAAGACATACGCAGACTGCAAGCAGTCCGAGTCCCACCATTTGAAAACAACGAAAATGAATAATAACAGAGCTACTTTAGCAGATAGCCGCAAATACAACTCCAGCAAAGAACACAATGATAACAGTAAGCTCAAACACGCCTGAATTCAGTATTAATTTTCCAACTGCGATTCCGGTAAGCGAGATCGTGCTAGCACAGTTGCGAGTATATCACAGTTGGCCCAATATTAGATCAAAATCATTTGGTGGATTACCAGCGAATAATTCGTTTGTGCTTACAATTAAAAATAAACAAGATGGTACACCCGACTGGAACATTGTTCGAATACCAACCGGGAGCTATCAAATCGAAGAAATCAATGAGGAATTACAACGTCGAATAAAAAATATAACAGGAAAATAATCCAAAATACCAATAACAGTTCATGAACCAACGCTGTCTTCTGCAATTGAGATAAACTCTCCTGACTACGCCGTGGATATATGTCAGAGTTCGATCAGAACAGTGTTAGGATGGCCTGAAATTCCACCGCCGACACCACCGATACCACCTGAACCCAAAAAGTCTGACTATGTCACGGACAAACAGTCATACCACGATGTTAATCCATCATACAAAAAACATTTATTCGATATAAGAGAATCATGGTTGAGTAGTAAATTTGCTTTCTACGATAAGGACAATATTCAGTGGACTTTATTATTGAGCGAATTCCCGAAAGATGAGGAGGAAGGGAAAGAGGTACAATTATTAGACTAGATCGTATCACTGAATGCTTTAAAATTATCAATCAAGAACATAAAACAACTACAGCGAATACGGCAGCGTTTGCAAGAACATCTTTGTGATATAACTTTACGCAACGAAATCAGCAAACACGTAAAAATATTAAATCAGCTTGTATCCGACATGGAATATATTAACCAGCGACTAATTCGCGTATTAATATCCAAATAACCGCTCAGCAAGTGTTCGATTAAATCGTTCAACAGTAGCCTGACAACGATGAATTGCAGCATGTCCTCGTCTGATGGTGACATTATGTTGCTTCATCAGCGATGATACTGCACCCTGTAATTCTTTCCCAGGATCAACCTGTAGCAGCTGTGGCCATTGCAAAGGTCCACGTTGATAAATTCGTTTAAACGCAGAAGCTACCTCAGTTGCTGTCTTTGTTGACAACGGTTCTGCTTCTTTGTATCTACTTGCAACATCAACTACAATTAGCGCGTACTTGTATGTTATTTGACGTCTTTGGATTTTAACGGTATCATGTGGTAAAAATAACATATCAGCTTGATGAACTTCATTAGGAACACTAACATCAAAATGTGCAAAGTGAATTTGTTTAGGTGGCGGTGATAAATTTGCCATATTGCCTGTCGGGATAACCTTTTTTTAGCAGTAACACATGTGATTTTTGCTGCTTCAGCGAGTTTACTAATCGTTGCGTTACCCTTCCAATATCCTCTTGCTGTAAATCTTTACTTTTATAATCTACATCATGAGCATGACACGCTTTATCAATAGCGTTTTTTGGGTAGTCACCTGGTTTTGGTTGGTCTTGGTTGTCAAGTCTGATATCAAGTCTGGTTCCAGGGCCACAGTAATTATATCCTGGGAGATGTTTTTCTCCGGGGTATTTAGCAAACGGAGTCCCTGGTAATTTTCTTAATTTTGCTGCAATATCACCTCCTGGATATTTTATAATATTATTTGACTTTGACTGTGAGGGAATACATTAAAATTTCTTTGTACCGCATCGTTCACACTTACCCGTAACCGCTGATCTGTTATTTTTTGCTGTAATAGTTGTTAGATCACCTGTTGGGGTACGCGCCCTGCATTTCACACAATATAAATCCATATTCTTTTTATATACCATGAATGTAATTGATTTTTCTGCAACACGAAAACAAGAGCCGGTCAAGCATCAGTCAGCGCTACCAAATTATATCCGTATGATCATATTTGGACCATCTGGAAGTGGAAAAACGCAACTGTTACTTAATTTGATAATGAGATGGCTCAGGTGGGATAAGTTGTATTTGGTAACTCCGTCTGTAGATGACCAGCGGTGCTATGATGTACTAAAGGATTGTAATGAAAATGCAAAATCGTTAAATGAAAACGGAGACGATGTTGTTGAATTTATCACTGATATCGATGAAGCGCCGAGTGTTGATGATATTGATGGGTTTATTAACAATTTAGTCGTGTACGATGATGTAATGCTTGATAAACAATCAAATCCAGCTAGGATATTTTCCAGAGGCAGACACAGAAACACTGATGTGATTTATGTAACCCAGCGGTATACACAAATACCAAAGGTGATCAGAGATAATTGTAATATTCTTCCTGTGTTTAACGGAGTTGATACTCACACGTTGCGAAATATTCCTCAGACCTGGTGTAGCGGTGATATGGACTATAATCGGTTTAGAAATTTATTTAGTCAGGCTCAGTTATCTCCGCATGGATTTATAACAGTAATCTTACACGATCCTCGAATACGATATCGAGTCGGTCTTGATACAATTTTTACATTTATAGCAGCAGAGATAGTGTGCCTCCAATTTGGCAGCGACACAATCGCATATTTTCCTTCGATGTATCGCGATTATAAAAAACTATCAGCGATAGACGGATAAGCCAATTCGTCGTTGACAGGGCTGTCTTCCGCTGGATGTCGCGATTTTTTTTGCGATTTTCCAGGAGGGCTTATTTTGGCGAAATACGAGTGAACCAATTAGAGTCTGTTCGCCCTCTCTGCTGCTCCCTAGATTCAGAGTCAGGAGAAGCAGCCCTACGACCCAGATCCTCATTCCACCATACCTTAAAGAAAAGAAAGAGGTTTGAGAGATTTGTCGGCAAGAGAAGAAGAATGAAATAGGAGGCATGAGGAATTGATGGATTGACGGAAAGGAAAATAATTACCTCTCCTAATAACGAAGAAATTCCCTTCTGAATTTCGTATTGAATTAAATGACGAAATATTCGACCTATTCGTTTGCGACGTGTATTTGAATATTTGCGTGTTCTGTGAAATGCTTCTTTTAATGCCTAAGAGACATTCTCCGTTAGTTGCCAGGATGGCGTGGATCCATCGGTCCACTTAACCAAGTAATGTTTCTTCCCCGAAGTCCATTTAGATTTCAAACGTTTATCAACTGAGTATCATTCTGTACTATTGTCAGTTGGTGCGTCACCATTGCTCGCTTGATCATGTGGTGTCTGAACGGACGGGGGGACTGTGTCGGTTGCATCTGATGTTGGAGGTCGATAATCCCTATTATCTTTATAATGCATAAGTCTGTTGGCGTGTACATGAGATTTCATTTCTTTGTTGTCGGAACAACGGCGTAATCTGTCGGGGCTATTCGGACCTAATTAAGTAATGTAATACGGACCATCCCATCGGGGGTAAAGCTTTTTTGATAACCCAACCGGCATATGAGAGATTTGAAAGTGGGCATAATCTCCAACACGAAAGGACGGTATCTTCGCTTTCTGATTTAACCTTTGTTTGGTTGTGATTTGCACTTCGCGAGTGTTTGATTTAGCTAGTTCTTGGAATATTTTTAATTTTTGAATTAACTGATCTATGTATTGTTGTGTTGTGTTTGTTTCTGGACAGTCTCTCGATGTGTAAGAGACACATCCAGAGATAAAGTCATTTCTTTCCCAAATACTATGTAATAAGGTGAGTAGCTAGTTGAGCTAACAGCTGGACTCATTCGAAATGCATCATTATGCTGGGCAATAGAGACGGCCAATCATCTTCGTGTTTACTACAGTAGGCTCATAAGGATTGGCTAATTGTGCTATTCATACACTCACACGCATCACTAGTTTGAGGATGATATGAATTGGTATAGTGACGTAAAACTTGAAATAGTTGACAGAGTACTAGGACAATTTGAGACATACAATTTTGTCCACAATCACAGACAAGTGTTCGCGGTGCACCACAACGTGTGAAGATTTCGTTGTACAAAACACTAGCAATTTCCGTTACTGTCTGAGAACGCAAGGGAAAAGCTTCACACCAATGTGACAAATTGTCCGTCACCAATACTGGTAACCTTCCTTACCTTTTGGCATGCACACAATGTCCATGTACCACCGAGAAAATACATCTTCCGGAGGCAATGGGTGCAATGGGGCCTTTCGAGCAGTTGTGTCCCATTTAATGAGTTGACATTGAGAGCATGATGTAATGTAGCCATACACATTTTGATACATTTCAAGCCAAACGTATTTGTGTTTCATAGCTTGATATGTTCTTTGTATACATAAATGACAACACCTGCTTTTGAATCGCAATAAGACAAAAGGACATCGTTTCTCAAGTTTGTTGGTAAAACAACTTGTTTTATGAGTTGATCTGAAGAAGGTTTGTGTTTTGCTCCAGGCTGGAAAAAATGATGTAAGACACCACTGATAAGTTCATACTGACTTGCTTCATACGGAATAGGTTTTGCGCGACGAGTATTTTCTGGTAATATTCCTTGCTCTAAGTAAGCATACATATCTTGGAAATCAAGGCACTCGCGTTGATATTGGGCGATATTTGGTAGTTCTGAAGAAGGATCACTGAATGTGCTATCATTAGTGTGTACTGCAGATAAGATTTGGATATCTTCGTTAGTGTAGTATAATGTACTTTCTGTTAATTCGTTTTCTATAGTCCGAACAGCTAACGCTGATTGAGTAGTCTGTGGGTCTATGTAATCTCGATATTTCTCCGCTTCACTGTGGGTGTAATCAGTTTGTTCGTAGTGAAAGTGCATCAGTATTTGTGTGTTTATGTCATGGAGTGTATACGATGTCGAAATCGTATTCTTGCAAACGTAGTGCCCAACGAATTAATCTATTTGAAGGTATTTTAATTGTCTTAGGCCTAACTATTGCTTTGTGATCTGACAGTAAATTTCTGATGTGATAGGTAAACATGATATGTTCTGATACCTTCCAAAACGGCTAAACATTCTTGTTCATTAACTGAAAAAGGCTTTTCATTGTCTGTTAAAGCTCTTCCACCATAAGCAATAACATGTTTCTTGTCAGCTGTCCCTATTGGAGACAGAATATTCCCATAAGCGGTGCCGCTAGCATCAATGGTTTGTTAAAATCAGGATCAGCCAAAATAGGCGATGAGGTCAGAGCTGTCTTAAGATTTTCAAATGCTTTTTTACACTTATCTGTCCAGAGGAATGAACTGTCTTTTTTCAACAATTTATTCAATGGTGTTGCTGTAGTAGAATAACCATGAACAAATTTCCTGTAATAATTGCACAAACCTAGAAAACTCCTAACATCTTTCTTTGGAGGATATCTTCAAATGAATTGGAAAAAATGATAATGTCATCTATGTATGCAAGATATTTTGACCATAAGATACCTCTAAGAACATGACTTAAAATAACACAATAAGTGGCAGGTGCATTTCTATGTCCATACGGCATTACATTCCATTGGTAAAGACCACGTGGTGTTATAAATGAGCTCTTATGTTTCGTGTATAGTCCAATTTAATTTGACAAAATGATGAATTCAAATCTAATGTAATGAAAAGACATGGTTGAGTTTGTCCAACTGGATCGATGACATCTTTTAATCGTGGAAGAGGGAAGGTCATCGGTTGTGTCACCTGATTATTTTTTTTCTATATTCAGTAGCAAAACGATAGTCACCATTTTCTTTTTTGACCAATACGACTGGGGATGCATAACTAGATGAACTTGGTTCAACTAGTTGATGTTCTGATAATTCCTCTACCTGTTTATCAATTTCCTTATTGATGTGAAGTGCCACACGGTAAGGTTGACAACAAATCGGCATGGAATCACCTGTTTCTATTCGATGGGTTAATACTCTAGTACTTCCCTATTCGTCTAAATTAACAGCAAAACATCCCTATGTTGATTCAAAAATGAGTGAGGTTCCTGTTTTTGAGTTTCTGTTAAATCTGAAGAGTGTAAATCAAAATTATTTTTTTCTTTTGGTAGACTAGATTGTGTATTCATGAGGTTAGGTGTGTCATTCCTGTCAAGAGTGTCCTCATTGATCGTAAATATTGTTTGTGGGTGTAGTACATCAACACATGCCAATACGATATTGGCACGTACATGTATAGCAGTTGGACTAGGGTAAATGATTTGTACAAAGTTCTTTTTGGCTACTGTCAAAATTGTTCTTGCTGGAAGAATTGTAGAGTTTGGCATGTTATAAGACGGTTCAAGTAAAACAGATGTTACTTTTGGGATCTTACTGATACGTACTGCGATTGTGCATATTGAGTTAGGCTGAATGATCGCAAATTTCGTGGTGCGTTCTAGACCAGACTGATTCTGGTTTAAATGTTATAGTTACCGTATCGTCTAGCAAGGAGAGCGTTCGTGTATCTAGATTTACGACAGCTTTGTATTTAGTCAAAAATATATACCCAAAATTACCGAATGTTGTAAATCTTGAACAACATAAATTGTATGATAGAAGCGTTTGTCTGCTATTTTCAAATTAGGTTGAACTAGACCTGAAACGCAATGATGTTCACCACCAGCTCCAACAATTTGGAAAATATTTGTTTTCTGAAACTGACGTGAATTTAAGCTTGCACGACGAAGGAAATTTAAATTAATGGACGACATAGTCGTGTTTGTGTCAGTTAATGTATGAGTTGGTATGTCTCTAACAAAAACTGGAACCAGGTTTTTGTGAATGGGTGTGACTAAGGTAATATGTGGCTGATGAGCATACTCACGACAGGTTTGTGTCCTCTGGTGAGATGCAAATTCCTATTGTTTTTGGGTTGTCAAGCAAACACGCGAAAAGTGACCTATCTTGTGACAAAAATGACACTGTCCATTGTGTGCGCGACAGATTGAAAGTGACGTACATTTTCCGCCACACCCAAAACAAGGACTGGGAGGACCACATTGTGGTTGTGGCTGGTAGAGCGTACGTGAGTAGTTATCACCAGTATAATTGTTTGAAAATCCTGGTGGCTGTGCTTGAAAATTTGTATTTTGTTTGTAATATATACCGCGTTGTTGGAATTTTAATGTTTAAGGCGAAATTGCTGTTTAGTGGCATTAATATGTGCATGTGTTTGAGAGCACAAATCGATGTATGGGTTTTGTTTTGAGTTTGCAGCCTTAGCGTCATTTTTTAATTGTTTTGCTTCATCTCAAATTGTGTTAAGGGCAGACATGTCAGTGTTATCAGCAGTGGCAATGATTTGTTCTGCTAGCACTGCTGCTTGGCGTTAATCTGCCATGTTTGTTGGATTTGTTTTCCTTACGATCCTTTTTACGGAAGGTTTCAATCCAATCAATGCCACCGCTAATGAAACTTGATCTGGGATAGTTTTGTAAGTTGCGATTTGCAAAAGGCGACTTAAATAGTCCATAACTGATTCAGAAGACCCTTGCTGAGTTTACAAAATTGATAGATATATAATGATATTGTTATTGTGAAATCTAGATCTAAAGGCTGTGACTAGAATGTGCCAATTGTTTGTAACAGTATCAGGTAAGGTATCGTACCAGATTTTAGCATGCGCCTGAAGATGATAAGGAAAACATGCAAAACTTTAGTTTCTGACAATTCATAAACTGAGCCCATTGTACGAAATGATCTAACAATTTAACAGGATTCTGCGATTGATCACCATTATAAAACATCTAATTTGATTGCAGATGGCATACCTGTTTGAGGGAATCGGGTGTTTCCGAAAATATTAGCACCCCTAGAATAATATTCTGGCGGAGCTAGAGTTACATGCGTTGAATTAGACGGCTGAACCGTAACTGTTCTAGTTTCTGTCACAGCAGGCAAACTTTGTGTAATGTTCAGTGGGTTTGCTAGCGAATTTGTCGGAAACTTTGGCTGTAACTGGCTGCAACTTTAGAACGTTGATGTGGTCACATCAATTGGGCTGCTGAACCATCCAATAGGATCGAAGTTAAAGAAATCAGGGGTCTGTCTTATGAATATGGTGGCGTTTTCACTTGTGGAGTTGATGTAGCGTAGCTAGCTGCGTGAAGTCTGATGGTCGCAAGAGTTTCGGCGCGAGTCTGTACCGTAGTCATACTTATGAGGAGTGACACACTTATTCATGATATTGTCCACTAATTGTTTATTCTCCACCAACTGTTTGATACGGTTTGCATCATAACCTTATTTTCGTCTCTTGCTATGAGAAGGGATTCCTCATAAGTTACGAAATGTCTTTACCCATGGATAGAGAGAACGAGAGAAGAAAGAGTTCAGGCTTTCTAACAAGGGAGTCACCAATAACCGTGTAGATACGGTTACATCTTGGGGAACGAGGTACGGAATCGCTGTAAGGAAAAGACAGACCTGTTCTGACTCGAGGAATGAACTTTTCTATTGATATATATAATGCTAAATTCTAAAGATACATTCATAAAGCCTTTACATACAAAATACAAGAAATACATATAAACTTACACTTTTACATTGAGCTTACCAGCTTAATTGTATAATTTCTGCCTTTTAGAATGTAATGCAGATAGTTTAACTCTCGATTACTTCATGATAAATTATGAGTATAAAATTCAATAGTTAATATCAACGCAACAATAATTTTGATGAAACGGATTTTACTAAATTTAAAATAGAATACTAATTTGGAATAGGTTACTAAATTTTACTCATTGTTACCTAACGAATCTTTTATTTCCAAATCAAGTCTAAACATGAATTTGGTAGGAAATTCATCTTTTCCAATAATGCATACCACAAATACAATCAAACATTCCATCATATTATAATATAAAATATAAAGAACTCACAAAAAGGTTGGGAAAATATGAATTTTACCGTTGAAGTTTCAAATATTAAAAAGTGCCCATTCGTTAAAGAAGTTAGCGAGCACAGACGAGTCTTAACTGTAAGGAAAAGACAACTGGTCTGACTAGAGCAATGAACAAACCCTTCGAAAGCCCGCTTTTCTATTTATACAGTTTTTGGTTTCGTTCAGTCCAGTCAGAAGAAGACCCATGAATTTTCCGAAGGGCCATTGTGTGAACCATCTGCGTAACTCATCAATAATTGATATAATAATTTGTCTGTTCAGGATCTTCCCCCCCCAAAAAAAAAATATATATATATATATATATATATATATATATATATATATATATATATATATATATATATATATATATATATATATATATATATATATATATATATATATATATATATATATATATATATATATATATATATATATATATATATATATATATATATATATATATATATATATAAATTGCTGGCATTTAGATAGAAGCGAAATGTATTTGATGCTGACAATTGTTGACATTTATACAAGCGAAATGGATGTTATGGATTTCTGCACCTGCTAGCAAAGCACGATCTTTATAAAATAGCATACAATTATATTACACAAACATATAAAATTTATCTCAATATAATTTAGTGGAAATTACTTTCAATATAATTTGATGAAAAATTACTTTTAATGCAATTTCAATCGCAATACTCTTACTTAAACATTCTGTCCTGATATATCTATAAACACACACACACACACATACGTATATATATATATATATATATATATATATATATATATATATATATATATATATATATATATATATATATATATATATATATATATATATATATATATATATATATATATATATATATATATATATATATATATATATATATATATGCACACCGCTCCACTAATAGCTAACTGTCCTCCCGTCTGTCGGTTTACATACTTTATGATAAGTAACGTGTTCGGTGGACAGATAAGTACTTGTTGAACTAATATCAAATTCTCATTTAATTTCACATTCTTTCTCATAATCTTGAAGTGTCAGAAAACTAAAACTTCATATCGAGGGAGAGTATTGTGAAGCTAACAGTCAAAATCTAAATATAATCATGCAATGAGATCTTATACCTAAAGTGATGAACTATGCAACATAATTATATCATTCCATATTAAGCAAGCTCAAATATCAATTGTACGAACTCCTGAGATCCATTCATCTGTCACTTCTCTTTACATTCATTGATCTTTCACGTATACTTTAAGTTTGTTCATCTGTCATTTTTCATTTAGATCCATTGATCCGTCAATTAACGGTTAGATCTATTTATCTGTCATTTCTCGACTCATCTATCACCTATCCTGTAGATCCAGTCCTACAATCCCTATCACCTTCCGCACATCGATTTATCACATAGTTGGTACATTTTACGTATAGTGTGCAAAGTTTAATATTTTTGATATCGCACCATGTTACCATATCACTTAATATGATTCTGATTGGTGCAAATACGCACACGTAATTCTTTCGCAGTACTCTCCCTATTGATGGGCAGCGATCGTGGGAAAAGGTTTCTTATCAAGACTTCTGGAATGTTTTATTTTACTATTACTATCAACATTTTTTAGAACATTTTTCGAATGGATTGCTTAAAAGGTACTGGAGAAAAAGTCCCGTGTGCCTGAATATGGCCCTTGCAACCCACATACGCTCGTTACGTCATGTAGTCATCTATAACCTATAGTGCGCTCAAACATAGCGTTAAACACAACAAAAACAAAATACAACAAGAAATACTAGTGATATAGTTCAATTGAATGAGGTCCCGAGAGAGGGGTGGACGGTATACATGTAACACGGAATACATCACATATTCAAGAGTGGTTTAAATGTTAATTTACAGAAGAATGTGGACATAAACTGGTCTTATAAATGAGAGAACGTTATCCAACCACAGCATGTTTCAGCGGTAAAATAGCTCAAACGATCAAATGTTCCTTCTTATTTGATGTAATTCACATTCTGAATTAAAGTTGTATATGTATACTGTAGTATAATGTTCCAAATCAAATAATGCAAACATCCGGTCACAAATACATTATCTGGAATTTCTGCATCATGTAATCCTCCCTTCATTTGAATATCCAACAATAAATGATGATGACGGTGATGTTTGTCCGTCGGTGTCGATGAGAACCATTTAATGTCATCGATTTACTGGGGGGTGGGTCCGGGCCTGAAAGAGTCTGTTGCAGTGGGGACATGGATGTAAAGGTTGCTGACCGGTAGATGCGGAACTGGATTTGTGCAGATCACGTTTCTCAGCTGCTTCCACCAGTCTTTTCTGATCAAAGGCTGCCGCACCAGCAATGACTTGACTACGCAAAGCAGATCGGTTATTAGCGACACTCTCCCAGCTGTCAGGATCAATTCCTAGGTTTTTAGGCGAAGACCTAATGGTGTCCTTGTACCTCTTTTTTTTGACCGCCGTTTGATCTCTTGCCTTGGTGTAGATCTCCATAGAAGACCGTCTTAGGTAGGCGTTCTACCGGCATGCGGACAACATGGCCAGCCCATAGGAGTTGTGCTTTGCATAGCATGGTGTGGATGCTTGTCATCCCGGCCTTAGTGAGCACCTCTATGTTCGGTACCTTGTCCTGCCATCTGATTTTCTGTAGTTTTCTCAGGGAGCTCATATGGAAGAGATTCATTTTTTGTAACATTTCGGCTATACACAGTCCATGTCTCGCAAGCATAGAGAAGGGTAGGGAGATCAACCGCTGCGTAGACTTTGATTTTGGTGGCAAGCTTGATGCCGCTCCTATCCCAGACATTTGAGCGGAGTCTGCCAAATGCTACGCTGGCTTTGGCAATCATCGTGTTGATCTCATCGTCTATGTGGACTGTTTGTGAAAGGATGCTGCCGAGGTATGTGAACCTGTCTACATTATTTAGCTTTTGACTATTGACAGTGATGGATGGTTCCAGTTAGTCGTGACCAGGTGCTGGCTGATGCAGAACCACCTTCTTGCTGATAGAGATGGTGAGTTCGAAGGTGGTGCAAGCTGTGGAAAAAAGTCCATGCTCTGTTGCATGCCTGCCTCCGTGCTGAAGTTGAGGACACTTCATCTGCAAAGAGTAGGTCGCGAATGTTCTCAACTTGGGCTTTGATTTTGGATTGAAGCCTCCTCAGGTTGAACACCTTTCCATCCAGATGGTATCGGAGAGATGCTCCAACGTCGCTGTCTCTGAAAGCATCCATCAACATTGCGGAGAACATGAGGCTGAAGACAGTGGGGGCTAAGACGCATCATTGTTTCACATCATTTGTATCTGCAAAGGGTTCGGAATAGTTACCCTGATCCAGGACTCTGGCAAGCATGCCACCCTGAAACTGCCTCACCTTTTCAATGAAGACTTCTGGACATCCAAATTTGGCCATGATCTTCCAATGGCCTTCCCGGCTGACAGTGTCGAATGCCTTAGTCAGGTCCACGAAAATGGTGTATGGCTGGACATTTTGTTCAAAACGTCATGTAAATGGTGGCTCTCTCCTTCCTGAAGCCACACAGACTTTCTGGCAGTAGGCCATGATCATGGTGTTTTGTGAGTCTGTTCAGCAGTAGCCTGGCGAGGACCTTGCCTACGATGCAGAGTAGAGAGATTCCTCTATGGTTGTCGCAGGATTGGCGAATGCCTTTGCGTTTGTAAATGTGGATGATGGATACATCTTTGAATTTCTGGGGTATGCGTTTCATCTTCCACATCCCACATCACTGTTAGTCTTTCCACTAGATTAGGCCACCAGACATGTAGATCTCAGCTGGGATGTTTTCTGCTCCTGGAGCATTCCCACTAGACAGAAGCTCAATGGCCTTATGAGTTTGCAGCACTGTTGCAGGTAAGCCAAACTATCGTTGATCTCCGCCTGGGGTACACGGTTGATCGCTTCATCGTTGATGGAAGAGTGACTGTTGAGTACACCGTCAAAGTGTTCCGCCCAGCGATCCAGTATATACTCCATTCGGGTATGAGAGTGTTGCTGTCAGAGCCCAAGAGTATAGCTGTGCTTGATGTTAATGGGCCATAAACATCACGAAGAGCACTATAGAAATTCTTCATGTCGTGTCTGTCGGCAAAGGAGTGGATATCATCAGTCTTTTGGCTCAGCCATATGTCCTGCATCTCGCGCAGTTGTTTCTGCACAGCTTGGCAGACTCTGCTGATTGAATCTTTCTTTGCAGGGGCCTTGGGGTCGATGTTGTATGCACGATGGAGACAATGCTTCTCCTCTAGCAGGAACTGTATTTCTTCATAGTTATCGTTGAACCAGTCTTGGTACGTTCACGCTTTTACACCAAGGGTTTCAGATGCAATAGAGTACAAAAGATGTTTGAAGGCCTCCTAGCATTTCTCTACATCGTTGGTATCAGAGTATGTGATTTCTATCTGGCTTGTAAGACCTTGAGACAGAGCTTGCTCAGTGTTGCAGACTTTCATCCTGGAAACGTTGAGACGTTTTGGGACTTTAATTTCCTGTGGACGTCTGGGAAGTTGATATCTAAGATTCATCTTGGAAATCAGTAGCCAGTGGTATGTCAAGCAGTCAGCACCACACAAGACCTTGGTCACGCGGAATTCCTGCCTGTCATTTCTACGGACTAAGATGTAGTCGATCTGATGCTAATGCTTAGACCGTGGGTCATCCAAGTTGTTTTATTTCGGTTAGGCAGACGGAAGACGGTGTTTGTAATCAGAAAATCATATGTTGCGCACATCTTGAATAGCAGATATCCATTGTTGTTGCAGTTGCCAATTCCATGTCTACCAATAACTCACTCCCAAGAGATGTGGTCCGCGTAAGCTCTGGCGTTGAAATCACCACGAATGATCAGCTTGTCCAACTTTGGTACCCAAGCAATTAGAGCTTCCAGATCCTGGTCAAACTTGTCTTTGGCTTCCTCCGAGTTGGTTATGGTTGGTGCATAAGCACTAATGAGTGTGGCTTGCTTTTTTCCATATAGGGGTAGATTCAGCATTATAAGCCGGTCATGATTTCCCTTTGGCAAGATGCAGAGCTTTATTCACCAAACTCGACTTGGCAGCGAATCCAACACCAGACTCACGAGGTTCATCCGTGCCACATCCATGCCAGAAAAAGGTGTAACCAGCTCCAACTTCAGTTAGTTGGCCATGGTCAGCCAAGCGAGATTCACTCAGGGCTGCTATCTCTATCTTGTAGCGAGTAAGTTCTCTTGCAATCAGGGCAGTTCTTCTCTCTGGTCTGTCAGCTTCTGCACGATGCAATAGAGTGCGTATGTTATACGTACCAAGAGTGAATTGAACCTCTCGGGTTTTCTTTCTGTTTCGACCTAAAGAATGGGATTCCCTCCAGCCGCGGTACACTGGTCAGGGGAGATGAAACAGCCTTTTGTTTTAGGGTAACTTTTCTAACCCCTTTCTCAGGCTATGGAGGTAAGCAACGCTATCCTGAAGAGGTCTGCTTAGTCGCTCAGACGGCCGCAGACATCCATTTCTGCTTCAGGTCTATGGAAGACAACCATATTGCCTGAGACGCCTGCGTGCAGATCCGCCACTACGGCTGACACTGCATCCAAACCTTCCGCGTCGCAGCCTTCGATCGCCGTGGCACTTGGCAACGGGTGATGACATAAATGACTTGCGCGTGAGTTGGATTAAAGTGAGGAAGAGTTGCGCTGCGTCAGCCTCACTTTCTCGTCCAGGATCCACTTAGTCTAGTTGCAAGACGTAGTCAAGACGGCTGGAATGGAGACTGGATGCAGTGGTTGACCAAGGCGTCCTACGTGTCTTGCCGTGCTCTTAGCGCTCCACATCGCTTTGCAGGGTCCGCCTTCCTGCCCGTTGACCAGCTGATGGTTCATCCGCACTGTCCGCCGGTGTTTTCACATGCAATGGGTGACAATCCCTGACTCACCTAGCGTTTGAGACCTGTCGGTTACCCTCAACCTCGTTTTGCCGGCCAGTCGAAACCGTTGCTCGTGGTGAGGCCGCTGCGTATGCTACAGCTTCTTGGAGCCACAGGTGAGAGCTGAACGCCAAGTGGAGACCAAAGGTGGACTAGCTACCCCCAAGGGAGTACGACTGCTACCCCTACCAGAGGTACTACCCATCCATGAGCACCCCTTACACCAATACAACAAATAATAGCGGGACAGACGAAATGCATAGTCAAACTATATGTCAACACGCGGAACTTTCATCTCACATTCTGTATTGATAAATGACGTTGTCGGAGCCAAAGGTTTATTTATTCAGAAGGATAGTTGCTCTTTCAATGATATTTTGTAAAAGAAATATGTTTTAAAATGTTACTGTTCATAGAACAGCGCCAAGATTCTACTCAAGGATGGGGTTAATTTCTACGGCTGACTAATTAAAGTTGCATCAGTTGAGTCAGTATGACCGAAATTATATCTACTTATATCTCTGTAACCTATTTACAATAAAATAGAAACTACGTGATACGAATGATAAAAGTGGTCATGATTAAATATTAATTTACGAAACTCCTCAAATAATGTCCATCTGTCGCTCGCCAAAGATCACAAAAGCTGAACGTTATTTAACTATTTTCACAAATTCAATAATAAATCATTACCCATTTGCGATCTTATATATATTTCATGCAAAATACAACCCGTTTCACCTCCCACCTCGCCGATCAACATGGCGGACATATATGCATGTTAAAAGTCCAACAAAATAGTTACACCCAACTGACTCATTAAGATTTTTGTTTTGATGATTTCCTAAAGCAATACTGACATATGTTTTAAGTGTTACCTGAATTAAAGTTTGTTGTAGAAATGTGTGAACATGAGCTATATTTGTTCCAGTCCAGGATAGAATCAATCATGAATCAGAAATTGAATAGTAATTTGCAGAATTGTTTATGATACCTACAATACAGAAATTCTATGAAAATGTGAAGATGTTAAGCCTTTTCTGATTTCTAACATAATGGAGAACACTTTCATGTTTAATTTTAATGTAATTATATATAGATACATATGGAATGTTGCTTTGATTTTTATTAAAGTTATATTGTTTCTTCATTCCACAAAGCTGTTATCTTCTTTATTACATATGGTATTAAACCCCTGGAGAACCTAGGCTTCCATAAACGAATGTTTTCAACTTTATATTTACCCATATGAGACAGATATACATTTAACAAAAGTGACTGAAAAAGCCTTGTATTTGAAGTCCATTAATTTACTTGAAATCTTTCTAACGTTTATAAGATTAATAGAGAAGGTTAGAGTGAAGTGTGTATTATCATGTTTGAACAGTATATAAAACCCTTTGGATAAATCAAGGACGCATCTGGAGAAATCAAGGACGATCATTGAAAAGGTAGAAGCGGACGTTGGACATAACTTCACTTACGGATGCCAGGATCGTCTATTCTGGAAAGGCGGTCAGAATCCGAAAGTTATGTGCCTACATGATGGTAGCTGGACATCGATTAATGTTATTTGTGGTAATTGAACACTATATTTCACCAGTAATATTCCCAATAATTAAAACATTTTTTATTCGCCATGAAACGTAAATTGAATTTAAGATAGATTCTTATTCAGAAAGTTTCATTTAGAGTAAGGAAGAATATCAGCAGGCAGAAGTATGTGAAAATATCAATAAAAGCTGGGCGCGCGACATAATATTACTGAATGAGTATTCGTATGGAACGCTATATCAATAATGTTACCGTCTATGCTTACGAGAGCACGTGCATATGCCTCACATAAATGGTTGGTATAGCAAAGGGATTCGATTCGAAAGGTTTTACAATGCTTAGATAAAGAGTTTGAATACCATTTATTATCTATATTCTATAGTTTTTGCTCAGTTTAAAATGTAGTATTTAAATCGTAAATTACACAAGTGAATAGTAAAAACATATTATTTGTAATTATGTTTGCTTTTCGTTATATATTCCAAATCTATCACGGGCTGAATATTTAAAAAAATATACTATAATGTAATATTCCATGTTGATAGCGATGTTTTATAACATTGCATGAATCCCTATTGTAATCCTTTGTTGGATTTTCGACTCAAATGTATTCACTCACTACAACCGTTTTTGTAGCATAGGTATAAATACATTTTCCTGGCAATGACGTTAAGATATTCTTCCCACTTGTATATTTATTTGAACCATTAATTTATTACATGCCTTTTTATTATACATAAGAGTGTTGCAGAAGGTTAGAATACGTATTGTCGTGTTTCAACAGTATGTAAAACCCCTCCTGAGAAATGTGTTAAAATGCGCTTTTGTAAAACGTAAAATTACCATGCTCATTGGTGCACTTCCGTGTTCGAACTCTTCAGCAGATACTGTTGCATATTGCCAAGCTTTTAGATTTCGAAGAGAAGTAGTTCTTGGATGAGTCCACAATGGCGTAACGACTAAATGGAAATGTGCTTTGTTGAAAAAGATTGCAACTTACGATGTTTGCGCCTAAAAGGTCTTCACAAAACGGTCGGACTCCTGGGTCAGCCCTACTTTGAGTTGTCATTCAAGTTAATATTGTCTTAAGCTTTGTCTAATGAGTTGATAAGTTCAAATTATTGACCCTTGCAATTACAATATGTTGAGGTCCTTCAGTAAATTCTTTGAAATATGAGTTAAAAACAAAAACAAGCATTCTGTATGTTTCTTGCTGACGCTAACTTGTGGCTGAGGTTATGGTGTCACCTGGGAAGCACTTTGATCATATTGTACGGTCAAACGGGGAACCAGAAGAAAAATACTGCATATGACTGGCGATAACATCCAATCGCACGTATCTGAATTGGGATCGAGCTTGGGACTGTTGGCTTGTATTTCGAGCGTGTTACAATTGCATTACTTTCCAAGCTACGTTGTGTGGTGAGAAAGGCCCTTTATTTAAATTTATATCTCTTTTGGCATCAACGGTCAAGTTATCCTTACTTCTGGCGTAAAGTACCGTTATCAATAAGAGACCTAATTATGTATATATAAATATGTGTGTGTGTGTGTGTGTGTGTGTGTGTGCGTGTGTTATGCTCCTGGAATAAAATTCAAGTTTTTCCTTGAAGACGACATTTATATGTTTATTTTAGCGAAATCTTCACGTCGAAATTCTGTTTGCATTTGATGATCCCAATAGGTTTATACTTCTATGAGACCTAGCAATTTGTCTTCATAGTACACCTTTACAAGAAATAACGCCTTATGATTCTTTGGAATGATTTGCCCATGACTAATCCGTCTTTAATGTCTCTCCATTATTGCATATTTTGCTAGTATGTCATATCGCTTCCAATATTGAACGAGCAACTCATACTGAGATTAGGATAATATGATACGAACCAGAAAATACATTAAAAATTAAAACACAATAAAACTATACATTAAAATAAAATACATAGAAACAATACATTACATTTTAAACATTTCACCTTTTGTTGCTGTCAAGCTATGGGGAAACTTTATACAATTTTACGCTGCTGCTCATTACATGGAATATACACAATTTAATGGTGTTCCAATCAATTATTTATATTAATCTATGTCCTGGATACGGGAGGTAAATAGAGGCATGTGTCCTGCTCCGAATGTTATGGACAATCTGCAGACCTTAAAATCTGATGGTTTATGAGATAGTGGACTGTAGGGAATAAACGACTGTAATATTGCGGATCTCAAACTACAAATAATACAATTGTTATCCCATTGTTATTGCGTTCACGTAGAAACACTTAATGGGAAATATAGATAATTGCGTATATGAAACCTATTCACTCGGACGAATATTTAGAGCAGTTTCAATTGAAATGACCAGTTTACGTTAGACGGGGTAAAGAACAAAACATAACTCAGGAGATTAAACTCATATTTCAATCCTACTGGATCCTATCACCTGGCGATCTCCAAACAAGATCGTGAATAAATGTTTACATATAACACAACAAAGTGCACAGAAAAGTGAGAAATATAAGCTGTGACGAGCCAATGCTCTGGAAATAAGTAACAGAAAAGAGTGAAAGCAAGCAAGCGTTGGAAAATGTAACAAATAATTTATTTCCCTAAAACAAAAAGTGAAAATGAGAAGAAAAAAAATACGGAATTGCTAGTTAAATCCCAAAATAATCCATGAATTACAAGTCCTAGTAATGTTTATTATTGAATACAATTAACTAAAAGTCCAGAAAAAATCCCAAAATTGAAGTAGGTGAGATGTGTGTGGTAGCTATTGAAGTGTTGATGTGTCAGCAGTCCTTTGTTGAACCACAGAATTATAACTCCAGGTTGAAATATACTATAAATTCCAGTGAATGCCTCTATCCAATAATTTTGGTAGAGCACAATTGTATTTTCAGGGAAAATAATCACTTGAATTCAATTATTTGAAGAAAAAAGATTCCAGCCCAAAACACCTGGTCACAACATATAATACAATTCAAACGTGCTAGATGTTAATGAACGAATGACCGACTCCACACAATCACAAGCTTAAATAGCTATATACTTGAACACAGGTCACAGTTAGCACTTTCTAAAGCAAAAACATAACCTAATGGAAAATAACCTTCAAGAATGGTGTTTACAAAATCAAAACCATAACCAGTATAATTCATGTAGGAAAGTCCAAAATCCTGACCCAAATAAAGATCATGATATCAAACCCGTAAATAGAGAGAATAACTTAACTATGCATTAGATCTGACAGAGAATTAAATAAAAATATAATCAGGTCAAGCAGAAATGAATTCAATTTTGACCAAGATCGCAATTGCCGATTTCTTGAAATGCTCTGTAAAACTAATTGTTTTACTATAAATAACAATCAGAATATTTCATATATACTCATAAAGCAATCTTAGTATTGATGTTTACGAATTAAATGCAAGAGGTCAGGTACATAATTACCTTGATGTTGGACAAAAGCGCTAAATAGAGATATGAATATCTTATAATTATCATTAAAAATCAACAACACAAAATACAAATTAAATATACATAAGTAGTGAAGTGGGGCTGTTTAGCCTCAAGGGGAATTTAACATGGGAGAAACACGTGGGTCTGTTTAGCCTCAAGGGAATTTAACATGGGAAAAAATCTTGGGCCTGTTTAGCCTCAAAGGGAATTTAACATGGGAGAAACACCTGGGCCTGTTTATATGAATATCTTATAATTATCATTAAAAATCAACAACACAAAATACAAATTAAATATACATAAGTAGTGAAGTGGGGCTGTTTAGCCTCAAGGGGAATTAGCAATTAAAACACCCCTGGGCCTGTTTAGCTTCAATGGAAATTTAACATGGGAGAAACACCTGGGCCTGTTTAGCCTCAAGGGAATTTAACATGGGAAAAGATCTTGGGCCTGTTTAGCCTCAAGGGGACTGTAACATGGGAAAAAGACTTCTTGGGTCTGTTTAGTCTCAAGGGGAATTTAACATAGGGAATAAATCGTGGGACTGTCTAGGGACAAGGGGAATTGAACAGGGGAATAGAGTTTGGGCCTGTCTAGGGACAAGGGAAATTAACATGGGAAATTGAAACAGGGAGGGGTCTCTATTTTTATTATTTTTTAAACAAAAAAATAATAAAAAGGGGTAGGCAATTGAAAGTCAAGGTCTTTTCGAGAGATAGGAGTGGCCCTGAAAAGGGTCTTTGGTTTTATGTTAATATGCCCTTAACATAAAGGGCATCTGCGAAATCTTCTTCTTCTTAGGCTTCGTCTAATGGTAGGTCCATAGATTAAAACTCTTTTGAGGCATCCTTGCCTCTCCACGTAAGACCTACGTGTCCATAGGCTCGTGCCTGTCCTGTGGACAACTGTCCAATTGGATCGGACATACATCGGCATGTCCGTCCTGAACAACATCGAAGACACAAGCGTAGAAGATTGAACGTCGGTCCACATGTTGAGGCGCCGAGAACAGGTGAATAAATGCAGTGAACTGCACCTATTCATAGAGAGAGGAAGGATTGAAACTGATTGAGTTCGTTGACCAATCCAAACAAACGTTATAAAATTTAGTCAGCCCACATCCAATCCGATGAGAGCAGTCTGTAACGTCACGTGGTCTATATAGATTCGCTAGCGCCTGTGCGCAGTCAATTCATGGGACAGTTTTTCAACATGACGGAAACTCAGAAAACGATAAATTGGGGTGCACCAGCAGTGGAGACCACCCAAGGGAACCCGGACTTACTTTCGGAAGAGGTAAATTGGGATTTTGTGGATTTTCTTACCTCGCAAGAATTTGTTCCGGAACCTTCGTCACCTTCTCCTTCATTACCACACGTAGAGAATTTTAGACAGAGACAGAAAGAAGAATTGGAGAAATTTATACAACAGCAAAAGGAAGCGGAAAAAGCTATTCTATTACTGTGAGAAATGTGACTATAACAATCGAGAGCAACACAAACATTGCGGATCGAAATGCTCAGGATGTTTGGCCTCTCCACCCTGTCTGAATGAAGGGCAAGAACTGGTGCATTGTCCAGCTTGTCTGCGCATGTTTGTCAGCCGTGCCTGTTACCAACAACATCTGAAGACGCAAGGTTCAAAGCAGAAATGTTCTTGTCAACTGCTGTGATTGTGCCCCACGTGTGGACAAGGCATACGTAACAATAACACCAAGGCACACGTATGTCGAGGAAGAAACGATGTCACATTTGTCACCACATTGAGGACTTGGAACACCAATGCTACATGCAAACGTACCATCCCAACCAGAGAAAGAGGATGGACACAAGAAGAAAGGCAATTTCATCTTTTTCGATTTTGTTTGCATGCAAGAGACCGGCATTCACATTCCTAATTTCTGCATGGCTCATCGAGCGTGCGAGAAGTGCATTCAAGAACATATTTTCAGTCATTGCCCTCACTTCAGTAAGATTCCTGGAGGGCGTGAAAAAATCTTTCGAGGACCGAACACGCTAGCCGATTTCGCTCGATGGGTCTTAGACCCCATCGACAAGACGTGGAGCCAAAGAGGACATCGAACGTTACGGAGATTGTCATCGTCATGCCACGGTGATGGCTCACAATTTCTCCGGATACGATGGACAGTTTCTTCTGAGATATTATACGGAACAAGGCACCGAGCGTCCTAAAGTCACTTTGAACGGAGCCAAGATCATTTTCATGCAAGTGGGACAAGTACAGTTTAAAGATTCGATGAGTTACTTAGCCATGCCTTTGAGTCAAATGCCTAAAACGTTTGGAATGACAGAAATGGCTAAAGGGTACTTTCCACACTATTTCAATACGCAAGCCAATCAACATGCCGTTCTACCCCATTTGCCTGAGGCTAAAGACTACGACCCCGACAACATGCGTACCGAACAACGAGAAGCTTTCTACGCTTGGTACCAGGCTCATGCCTCAGACCCTTTCGACTTTCAGGAAGAAATGCTAAAGTATTGTCGTTCCGACGTGGACATTTTACGGCGATGCTGTGGAAAATTTCGAGAACTGTTCATGGAACACGGAGGGGTCGATCCTTTGAAAGAAGCTTGCACCATTGCCAAAGCGTGTTCCTTAGTCTACCGACAAAGATTCAAGCCTGAAAACACCGTGACTGTCATCAGTCCTCAAACGACCAACTATGTCAAACGTCAATACTCGGTCAAAGCCCAACCCTGGTTACATTACTTGTGCGACAAGGAAGACAAATGGATTCAGCATGCCCGCAACGGAGGAGGTGAAAAGACCATCGGAACGCATTCGGTCGATGGCTGGGACTTAGAAAACCCCAAGATCGTGTACGAGTTTAACGGTTGCTTATTTCAAGGATGTCCTGTCTGTACCCTGACCGCGGCACTAAAAATCAGTTTTTACAACGAACCATGGAAGACTTGTACCAGGCCACTTGTCAGCGACGCCTAAAGTTAGAACAGGAAGGATACCAAGTGGTGGAAATGTGGGAACACGAGTACGATCACCGTTTGAAAACCGATCCCGAGTTTAAACGTCTCGTGGAAAGTTACCAGTTCATGGACCCCCGAACCCGAGGGATAGTTTGTACGGAGGAAGGACCAATGCCACCTGTTTGCTGTACCAAGCCGATGAAGAGAAAGGAGAAGAAATAAAATACTTGGACGTGTGTTCGCTGTATCCCTACGTGTGCAAATATTGTCGCTTTCCTGTAGGACACCCACAATTGTTCACCGAACACATCGACCTGGCCAACATTCGATAATACGAAGGCTTGATCAAGTGCAAAGTTTTGCCTCCCACGGACTTGTACCATCCCGTACTACCTCACCATTGTCACCGCTACGGTGGCCTAGTGGTTAGAGCGTCCCCCTCGGATGCGGGAGGTCGTGGGTTCGATCCCCGGCCGAGTCATACCAGAGACTTAAAAAATGGTACTAACAGCTGCCTCGCTTGGCGTTCAGCATTAAGAGGTTAGTGTTAGGACTGGTCGGCCTGGTGTCAGGATAATGTGACTGGGTGGGACATCATGCTACATGTCTGCGGCATGATGCCCCATTGCTAGACATCACTATAAACTGCCACATTGCAGACATCGTAGCGATATGACTGAAAAATTGTTAAAGCTACGTTAAAAATCAAAATCACATCACACACATCACTCACCATTGTCAAAGCAAACTGATGTTTCCTTTGTGCCGTACTTGTGCTGAAAGGTACAACTATGATCATCAACCTTGTCATCACACCCAGGAAGAACGGGCCTTGACGCGGACTTGGGTCAGCGTAGATTTGTTCAAAGCTTTGGACATGGGATACCAACTGTTAGAAGTGTACGAAATTTGCCACTTTCCCAAGACACAACAATACCACAAGGGTGACCCCACGCAGAAAGGCATTTTCGCAGACTACGTGGATGCCTTTTTGAAACTGAAGCAAGAAGCCAGTGGCCTTCCGTCCTGGTGTCACACTCCCGAAGACCAAAAGACTTTCAAAGAGAAATACTGGGCACAAGAAGGCATCACTTTAGATCACATCGAGAAAAACGAAGGCAGGCGATCGTTTGCCAAAGTGATGTTAAATTGCTTGTGGGGTAAAATGGCACAACGACCGTGTTTACCCAAGACGGAATATTTGACCGAACTTTCCCGCTACTTCCAGATGATTCACGACAGAACCAAATTCATCAAACTCGTGGACGTCGTTCGCGAGAATTTGATCTTGGTCAGGGCGACCCCTTTGGAAATGTCATCATTGCGGCTTACGTGACAGCTCATGCTCGCTTAAAATTGTACAAAGCTTTAGAACTGTTAGGGGAACGCGTCCTATACTTTGACACGGACAGTTGCATTTACATCCATCACCCGAGTCAACAGCACCATGACATCGAAAAGACCATTTAGGAGCCTGGACAGACGAGCATCCCGACGGCAAGATTCTAAGTTTCGTCAGTGGTGGTCCAAAACATTACGGCTACGAATACCGGGACAAACAAGGAGAAGTGCACACGAAGTGTAAAGTGAAAGGATTGAATTATCGTACCAGTCGAGTGGTGAACTTTGACGTATCGAAAGAAGCCTTGCAGTCTAAAGAAGATGAACACTTTAAAGTGACCACCTATGAGCCCAACAAAATTGTACGTTTACCCACCCACCACATCGTCAGTCGACCCTTGGAAAAAGTCTATCAGATCGTTTACCAGAAGCGAGTGCGGCTTCCCAACCACTTTACATTGCCGTATGGACATGTCGGTATAAAACATTGGTTTTAAGAGGACAGCCACCCACCAGAAGGATGACTTCGCCACAGCAAGAATCGAGTGAGAAATCAAGTGAGAACTCCAAGTTCAAACCCTACCATTTTCCGGTCTTCTTGCCTGACCATTGTGATTGTGCCCGTCGATTGGACACGTTTCAAAAATGGCCTACGGATAGGAAAGGATTACCTACTTCGCATGTTTTAGCTAGAACAGGATCTGTCTACTTGGGACCTGAGACTGGATTGGGATACGAAGTACAGTGTTTCAGTTGTGGCCTGAAGTTACGAATGGATCTATGTATCTATAAAGATTCAGCTATTCTGGAACATACTCGATGGTCTCCGCACTGCCCTTACCTTTCTATGGCCTTTCCACCCATTACACTACGGTACAATTATGACGGCACCTTAGAGACGGTACCTTCCAAAACTAGACATAAAAAAGGAACGATGTACAAGCTTGAGACTGCATTGCGACTAGTATAAAAAGGGCTATGGTCAAGATTGATAGTTCATTGTGACTACCAAGACCGAGCGAACAAGATGAATACTTTCAGAGAAACACAAAACAAGTTCAGAAAGGCACAATTCAAGTTTGGGGCTTCTGAAGTGGAATGCGATTGTGAGCCTTGCGATGGGAACGATGCTGTACGCTGTCACCTTAGCGATGCCGTAAAGCATCATGGGAACTTTGTTCTCACTACCCCTATCATGGAAAGTGATGCTGTGCGTGTCAAACCTGAGGGATGCGAAAGCGATGCCGCTGTTCTCTTAGACACTTTACTGGGTTTCGTTTTAAATGTGGATGTCAACCTTCACGTCTACCCCCCTACGGATGTCATCCAGCCCTGAGCAAATTCCTGTCCATGTCACCCAACCCTCATCGAAACGAACGTGTCAAAGACGAATATTCGTTCCCTGTGCGTTTGTCGGAATACTGCGACTTTGAAAATCGTGTTCAATCGTTCAAAGGAAAATAGCCTAAGTATCTGGGAGGACCGACCCCCGAAGAATTAGCCAGAGCCGGATTTTTCTACTTGGGCTAAGGGGATAAAGTCAAGTGCTTCAGTTGCGGTGTGTCACTTCACCACTGGGAACCACAAGATACGGCATACCTAGAACATGCTCGATGGTCACCGAATTGTCATTACTCACCCTTAGTGGGACCGAGACACTGAAGTAACTTACCATGTCGTTGAAGAAGAAACCAAATTGGTTAGGAGTCAAATGTTGGACATCACCGACACCAGTATTTAAACTTCATTTCAAAAACGGTATTGAATCATTACCTAAAGAACTGCAAGAAAAGATTTACAAGGAAGATTGGCAGGGGCTTGCCAGAGTGAAATCTTAATGGGTGACTGTAGAACTTTTGTGCCAAGAAATTCACAAGAGGAAAGTGAAAAAAGTCAATCAATGTGTTAGATTTCTCTGGGTCAAGGATGTATTCATCCTATTATATTACACTAAACCGTTTACATCAAAATAGTTCAATGAGATTCTTGGACGTTACCCTGAGTGGCAGTGGTCAGAAATTACTCACTATGTGGACTACTTTTGCCTTAGGAGAAGATTGTGAATTGTACGGACTGACCTATTCATGGATACTCTACAAGAGAACATTCGTGCTTTGCCTGTGGAGTTGAGAGAACGCATTTACCGAGAACTGGTCACAATACAAGTGAAACGTAAAGAACAATTGCATCCGTTACGTCACCGGTGTTTGAACCACTAGTACCTGAATGGTATAAGAGAACTGATTCGTCAGAAATTGTTTCAGTGGTCAGACATTGTTCAAAACTTTGAGGTCGCCAATGATCGACATGTTCATAATTTTGGTTACTTCGAGATTCACCTAGGGCAATGCATTGAGGAAGATGAGTTAAAGGATTACCAACATATTTTACGTGGAATCTGCTTAGTGGAAGAGGAAACTTCTAAACGAAGTTTGAGCTGTAGGTTACAGTTTGGAGCATTGAAATTTCCAACTGGAGAACGAAGATTTCTGGGTAGAAAGTACGTGTATTGCATCCAAAAAAAGAGAATATAAAAACAGGCTGTCATGCCAAGATTTTTATCACATGTGATTGAACAGATTCCGTGGAAGGAACTCAATGACCATATTCAAACCGTGGATCATTACCATCAATTATTAGAAGAACTGTATCCAATCAATTTGGGTCGACAAGTGGTGTGTGTCTTAGTGACTTGTTTTCTGGTATTTCGTTTGCCAGCCGATTCATTGTGGACTCTTTACGAACAGTACTTACCACCCAAATGGCCTTAAATGGTCACGAAATACTCCTTTTGCTCAAAGCCTTGCGTTTTCTTCTGGATACTTCTCGACCACTACGGGAAAAAAAGATTCGTCAACTTTTAGCTACCGAAGAGGTGTATGACGATGTGTGTGTAGCTTGTGACTTACACCCCCATAGGACAGATGTCCGTGACTGAAAAAATGGGGGTTTTGAGGCTTGGACCCAAGAAGTGGCCCAGCATGCACGAGAGTTGTTCAAGGAAAAAGTTACTTTTCAACCTGTGTTAGTGACAGTGCCAGAAGAAGAACAACCCGTCACCCAGGACAGGACTTTCGTGGACATGCCTGAAAGACCCTTTCGGGAGGACACTTGTGTGACCTTACCCCCTATAGAACTGGTCAGAACATTACCCAAAACATGTTGTACAGACACTTGTTTCTATTCCACGTTGATGATTTTGATGTGCCTTTTATCGTTGTACTTAAGCCTTTGGCTTTTATGTATTTTTGTCTTTCGTATTCATGTTTAAAACATTCAATAAACGTGTCCTGAAAAAGTATATAAACTCTTGTCTTGTTTGTTTTCGTGTCAAAAGTGACATTCTTAACACTATGACTACTTCTGCTGTCTCTGCTTCCTCTTCCTCTACTGTCAAAGTCATCGACGAACACTTAGATCGTGTCAGTTGGGAGGCTTTGTATCTTCGCCATCCCTTTAACATGCTCATTGCTGGACCTAGCGGTTCAGGCAAAACCGAATTCGTCAAACCTTTGATCGAACATAAACATCATTTGATCGATCGACCACCTCAACGTGTCGTGTGGTGTTACAAAGAGTGGCAATCGGCGTACAGAATCTTGCGAGAAAGTCAAGGCGATTCCATTGTGTTTGTGGAAGGCATTCCTAAAGAAGACGACGGCATCGTCTCTGACTCCCGTCAAACCCATTTGGTCATTTTCGACGACATGTTAGGAGAAGATGAAGAAGAAAGTAAACTGTGGTTTACGCGCAAAGGGCATCACCGTAATGCCAGTGTCGTTTACATCACCCAAAATTTGTTTCAACAAAGTAAAGCCCATCGCACCATCAGTCTCAATGCTCAATACGTGGTCTTGTTTAAAAGCCCTCGAGATAAATCGCAAGTGCAAGTCTTAGCCAAACAGTTAGGGACGCCTTGGCGGACTCAGGCGTACGACGATGCCACTCAAACTCCACACGCCTATTTACTCGTCGATTTGAAACCTACGACCCCCGAGGATTTGCGATTTCGTACCCAATTGTTTCACCACTGGTGCCAGGACGGAGGGCCTGTCCTATACACGTCTCCGTCCTCGACTTAACTTCACTCAACAAAAAACATCTATAAAAACCTCAGACACTTTTCGTCTGTCTCACACACAGTTTGAACAGGACGTCCCTTCAGTCGCATCTTCCCGTCAAATTGATTCTTGCCTTGTATGGCATCGGTCGAGAAAAAAAATCCACAAATACGGGCCCGCGTCTTAGAAGCTAGTCTCAAAGAAGTCTTACGATGGTTCACGGTGACGGCACGTCAATTACTACAAGGGATCATTCAGATTCCTCATCAAACCAAACGCTTTTTTGATCGAAACAATGTCGCTTTGACCCAACTGGCCGATCCTCGCATGGACACTCAAACCAAAAAACAAATCATTTTGAAACCTGGAGGAAGCGGTACTCTAGGAGGGGTCATCATTCGCTCTCTCTTAAGATGGGATCCTAATACTCCCAAACTTCTTCCCAAGAAAAAAGTCAAACGAAGCTCCAAGAAGAAGAAAAAGAGCCAAGGTGTCAAGACCAAGTCCCCAAGGAGACCCGTGTCTCCAAGAACTTCTCCAGTGGCTGGACCCTCCTCTTACCAGACACCACCCCGGAAAAAGAAAAGCCCCCAGAAAAAGAAGCAGAGAAAAAGTCCCCAGAAAAAGAAAAGTCCACAGAAGAAAACTAGACGCAAGAGAGGCACTTCGGCCAGGACGCAACAATACACTCGCAAACTACGACCTGCAACGGCGGTGACCGCGTCTCCGGCAGCCTCAGGTTCATCCACTTCCCCGTTGATGACACTAAGAACTGAAGAGTACTTGGAGACGTTGATCACACCAAGAACTTCTCCGTTGATGACCCCGAGAACTTCTCCAGTAGCAGGACCCTCCACTTTAGTGGCAGTGGCCGCTTCTCACAAGGTACCTTCTCCCAAAATCAAAGTCCAAGAGAGGTCGGGCATGTTACAAAGTTTACTGGATTTGTCCAAGCAAGAACTGGCTCGATTTAGTCCGTTGCGTACCCCTGCACGACGTGTCATGCCTGTCCTGAAGTTAATACGACGTAAAGACAATCAGTGGCGACGCGTTCCAGTATAAATAAGCTCTGTTACCAAGTAGGGATATCATTGTTTTGGTGCTCCTGAAGATGTCACCCTCCAGAAAACATCCCTCTTCTAAACAGCCCCAAGGAAAGGACTACCTCCTCGTTTAGGCAAACATGGGGACATGTTATTTGTCCTGTCCAAAGCTTCTCCACCTCTACGAAAAAAACTCATTCAATCAGCTTCCAAAGAGGTCATCGATACCGTGTGCGAATGTTGTTTGAACGTGTTGAAAGGCACGATCCCTTTGTCCAAACACCAGAAACAATGCTTAGGCAAACATCGTCACGTTCTTCGCCAAATGGTTCAAAAGAAAATCACCATTCGTCAAAAAAAGAAGATGTTGGTCCAACGTGGAGGAATTTTACCCCTCTTGATAGGCCCATTGTTGAAAGGAGTCTTGGGAACCATGTTGGGAGGACTGGTGGGAGCAAGATAAAAAGGACCTCTGAAGTCCCAAGATCTCAGAATTGACCCTTGACAGCCCATGGAAGGACGAAAACTAGCTTTAGTGCCTTACAAACGATGGATGGAATACCATCGTTGCCAAGAACAACGCACCCCGCATTTATCTCCCAATCCCAATTTGAGCGAGATGTCCCAGTTACAGCACGAATTGCAGTCCTTGATGGATCGCCAAGATTTGTCCGAAACAGAAAAATCGCAAAAGTACGGTCAACTCTTGCAACGACTACAACTCTTTCACCAGAAAGCCTCAGACGAAACAACACCTCCCACTCTGAAAGATTTTAAGACCTTGATGAAAAGCACCATCACCACTACTACCAGTGACTAAGACAGAAAAAGGAGAAGAAGAAGGGTTTCAAACTCCACCAGAAAAAGTACGCAAGTTAACAACACCACCTACCTCCAGAATTGGATGGATTAAAAAGATGATGACCACCCCTTCTTCATCACAAGAGAAAAAGAAGGTGAAGACAGAAGTGAAGACAGAAGTGAAACAAGAACCGATATCCCCTGTTCCGACATCCTCCTCTTCGACACCTATTGCCGGTCGCACACGCAAATCATTGCAATCCAAGAAAATACCCCAAGAGAAAAAGAGTAGCATCCTCCAAGAGTGGGTTCCTTATTAACAAGCAAACACAAAATGGAAAAAGTGTTAGCCAGCATTTACTACGATCCCTCCCCTCCTGCAGGTTATGCAGGAGTTCAAAAATTGTATCGTGCTGCCAAAACGTGACTGAAAAGTTTCCGTTTACCTCAAGTGCAACGATGGTTACATGAACAAGCTACTTATACTTTACACAAACCCATTCGAAGCAAGTTTTCCAGAAGTCGCACCCGAGTGGAAGGCATCGATCATCAATGGCAAGCCGATTTAGCCGATGTCTCTCATATGGCCAGCTACAATCGCGGCTACAAATATTTGTTTTGTGTCATCGACGTCTTTTCCAAATTCGCCTGGGTCGTACCCTTGACTTCCAAATCGAGCAGCGAGTTAGTGCGAGCCCTGCAACGGGTGTTGAAACAAAGCGGTCGTCACCCTCTTCGATGGCAAACGGACAAAGGCACCGAATTTCTGAACCAAGCTTTCCAAAAAGAATTAAAGAAACGTGACATTCATTTTTCTACCACCAAGAATCCTGAAACCAAAGCCAGCATCGTGGAACGTTTTCAACGCACTTTGAAAGAACGCATGTGGAAATATTTTACGCATCACCACACTCTGAAGTACATCGACATCTTACCGCACCTGGTGCAAGCGTACAACCAATCTTACCATCGAAGCATTGGACGTGCCCCGCAAGAAGTGACTCCCGAAAACGAAGTGGAGTGTTGGACGTAGGACGTTGGGTACGCATTGGCAAAACCAAACGCACTTTCGACAAAGGTTACTTACCTAACTGGACCACCGAATTGTTTCGTGTCACTGGACGAGTGCATGGTCGTCATCATGCCGTCTATAAATTGGAAGACATGAACGGAGAAGTGCTCAAAGGAACGTTTTATTTGCCCGAGTTACAACGTGTCACCAAACAAGATGACGTGTATGACATCGAAAGCATTCTCGAACGCAGAACCCGTAAAGTGGGCAAACGAAGTGTCAAAGAAGTCAAAGTACGTTGGAAAGGATATCCGCCCAGTTTTGATTCTTGGATCGACGCTTCGCAAGTCATCGACTATAAAAAGAAGTGACCATCATGCCCTTTCACACAGACGCAGCTACGTCGACCACTCCTTCATCCAGTTCTTCTCTGCAAGATTTACAGAAACAACCCTTGTGGGTGTGGTGTGGAGAACGTGTGCCTAAAACGCAAATCGTCTTTTTCTGCCAAATCTTCGTGGTGTATTGTGTCATCGGGACAGCCATTGCCAATTTGAGTTTGCAACAAGGAGACAAACAATTGTGGTCCATTTTATTGAGCAGTTGCATCGGTTACCTGCTTCCTAATCCCTCCCTGAAATTCGCCTCGAACGGGAACAACGGGAACCTTGTGTCCAGTGCCAGTGTCAGTCACCACTCCAACAACAATAACAACTCCATTTTGGGCGGAGACACTTCTCTGACGTCCATTAACCCCTCGGACAGCCACAGAACTCTGGAATTATGAACAATAACAACCAATTTTACTTAACCTTACCCAGTGACAGTTCCATAGAGGTGTTTCCCAACAACACGTTGTGCTGTTACACGGCCAAATTACCTCAGGCCATCCAATAAGATCACGAAGCCCATTGGGAAGTGGCTTCAGTAGAAATCATTCACCCGACCCAAGTCCTCAATGTCCTTCCCAATCAAAATTTTTTTGATGTGGAAGTTCATGACGAACCATTGCAACAGTACTTGGATACCTATGGCAAATATGACAAGAAAACCCCTGGCATAAAAAATCAAAAGTACACCACCTATCACTTGTTCATTCCCCCAGGCAATTATTATAGTGGTCAACATTTGGTCAGCACCATAGCCTCCAGGTTTAATGTCGTGTTTATGAAAGCTTTCGAAAGTGTCAAAAAAAGTGTCACCATGGAATACCACAAAGCAGCTCGTCGCTTCTTGATGAAATTTGACGGGGGTAAAATTGTGTCCATTTTATTTTGTCCTGAATTGTTTGACATGTTGGGCGGAGACATGGACATTGACAAGAAAAAGGAATTACCAATCATTTACTACAACGAGTCTTTTACCAAGTTATTTCGTGCCCCGGTAGAACTGAACCAAGGACTGAATTTGATGTTTGTTTACTCCGATGTGGTGTAGTATAACGTGGTGGGACACACCTCTGTGCCGTTACTGCGTGTCATTCCTTTCAAAGTGGATTCTGCCACGACCGCTGACGAGGAAGGTGGAAACACTTACCACGTTCACCGCGAATTTGTACATCCTCGCTATTTACCTGTCAGTAAGTCGTATTTGGACACGGTCAACATTGCTATAAGAGGAGATCGGGGACAAAATATTCCATTCACCAAAGAAAAAGTCACGGTGAAACTCCATTTTCGAAAACGGTTCTCTCACGACTCGTAAGTCATGTATCCAGTGTACCGAGGGGTTGCTCGACAGCGAGGACACGGTTTAGGAGATATGTTAAAATCGGCCTTTCGTTCGGTGGCCCCGTTGTTGAAACCGATGGTGACACGCGGATTGCACGCCTTGAAAGATGCGGCATTGACGCAAGGCAAAGAATTTCTCCAAAATGTCATCATCGACAAACAAAACCCCAAAGAAGCTTTCATGAGGGCAGGCAAAAATGTCTTGCTGGAAACGGGCAAAGACCTTTTGGGCCGACGAGAAACACCTATAAATGCCATGCACGCTACCGAGTCACGCATTCAACAAGGACAAGGCAGAAAGAGACGACGAAGAAAATACCCTTTCACCAGGCTTCACACGTCTAAAGCTAGAAAGGCAAAGAATAGAACAACCGTTCGAGACTTAGACGTTTTCGATTATTAAAAAAACAGAAAAAAATGATGCACCAAGAGTCTTGCGCCTGTTCCAAGTCGGAACTGGATCTGTTTGCCATGCCCCCACCATGATGACCATGCAAGAATCCCAGTGTGTGGAATTTCATCCCGTCTCCTCTTTGACGGATTCCGCTCCCATCGAGTTTGAAATCAAAGGACAGCCCGAAGATTACATCGACCTGAATAGCAGTTACCTGTACTTGAAAGTGAAAGTGATCAAAACGGACAACACCAATCCAGGAGGCGATGCTAGAGTAGCTCCTGTCAACAATTTCATGCATTCCTTGTTCAGCGAAGTGGACTTGTACTTGAATAACAAACTGATCAGCAGCAGCATGGATACTTACCCATATCGTGCCTACCTGGAAAATCTCTTGACGTACGGAAAAGAAGCCAAGAATACTCATCTGGATGCTTGCGTGGTATCGAAACCTGACACGGCAGGTGTAGCCACGTTTAGCGACACAGTCCTAACAGAAGATGACAATCCTCACAATGTGGGGTTTAACGACCGTCGTAAGAAAATTCTGCAAGGGCGAAGTTCAGAACTGATGGATCGTTTGCATTTGGACATTTGGTTACAAGAAAAGTATTTGCTCAACGGGGTGGATATCCGTCTGAGACTGAATCGTAGCAGTGCCGCTTTCCATTTGATGGCCCATGCCAATGAATACAAAACTATCATTCAAGAAGCCAGGCTTTACGTGCGTCGTGTGGAAATGTTGCCTAAAGTGGGAAACGAAGTCAGTCACACGTTGAGCAGAACGACCGCCAAGTATCCGATACGACGCGTAGAAGTGAAAACGTTCACCATTCCCGCTGGACTTCGATCTATGATCGAAGATCATCTGTTCCAAGGACAGTTACCCAAGCGTTTGATTGTTGGTATCGTCAGGAATTCAGCCTTCAACGGAACCCACGATCAAAATCCTTTTGAGTTTCAACATTACAATGTGTCCAAGATCGAAGTCAGTCGCGACGGCAAGACCTTGTGTTCCCGACCTTTTGAGCCTAACTTTGGTGTCGCGAAGAATTATTTGAGATCGTACTTGTCCCTGTACGAAGCCACCGGACTGTTAGGAACCAACACCAGTCACGGTATTTCGTACGACGATTATGCAGGAGGCTATGCTTTGTGGGCTTTCGATTTCACTCCAGACCAAGGCAGCGACGAGGGACATTTCCACCCTATAAAATCCGGTCAGATTCGTGTGGAACTTCAGTTTGCAAATCCACCTCCAGATCACACAGTGAACGTCCTCCTGTATGCAGAATTTGACAATACCATAGAAATCAACAGTTTGAGAGAAGTCATTCTAGACTATAAGAAGCCATGGAAGACTGTTATCCCTCTTTACCTAGTGGAGAAACTTTGGAGATGGAATGTGAGGAGACCGGGGAAGAAGAATCTCAAGACAAAGACGAAGAAGTTATCATGATGAAGTCGAGATGGCCAGAACAAGAAGCCCATTTAGTCTCCTGTTTCGCTGCATTCCTGGCAGATATAACGAAAGGATTCATCAAGGAAGAGTGTTATGGATGTCACAACGATCATCCCAGTCAAATTCAACACGACAAATGTCTGATGGTAAGTCAAGAAGAAAAATTGGACGAATATTTGGACAAAGCTTGGAATCAAATCGAAATAGAATTCCTGTTGAACGATTTTTATAAAGGCCTGGATAAACCTTCTTTTCCTCCATTAACGTCTCTGGAGTGCCGTCGCATCGAATCTCTCTTGGACCAGAGTAAGAAGTCGGAGCTAAACGCCTTTTACTTGTCAGACATTTTCAAGCAAAAAGTCAGGATCGAATTGATCACCTATCATTACCTGTGAAGAAAAAAACACACAAATCAACGGATACCTGGGAACTTCATTACCTTTTGAACCACAGCTCGTACACGGCTTCTTGGAATCCTGTCGTCTGTGCTAAAGATGAACTCCCTCATCGTAAACCTTAAGACCATCTAGCTTATGTGATCAACACGGACGACAGTCATCTCCCAGGAACCCACTGGGTAGCCGTCTACTTTCCTCAAGAAGGATGTGTGGAATATTTCGATTCGTATGGATTGCCTCCTTTGGAAGACGATATCATTGACTTTATGAGAAGAAATGCTCAGACCACCCGATTCAATAATGTGAAATTACAAGGCACAGATTCCTTGGTGTGTGGACAATATTGTGTGTATTTTCTGCATCATCGCAGCCTGGGTTATTCTTTAGAACATTTAGTGACTCATTTTGATCCTGGTTCTTCTTCTAGAAACGATGTAAAAGTAGATCGATGGTTTTGTGACCGTTATGCTTATCTTTTGTCTCAAGCTAGGAAACGTAGTGTCCATCAATGGCCTAATGACTTCCAACAGTGGAAATCACAATTTCTTTCACAACGTTGTCAGCCTTGTCCAAAATAATGTGTTAGTTGGAAAAAAATGTTTGTCATTTGAAAAAAAATGTTTGATGTTATATTGTTGGATTATTGTTAAAAATGTTAGAGTTGTGTGTTAGTGTGAAGTGATTTTGAATAAAAAATGTTGTTTTGAAAAAAAATGCCTTTGTCTTTTTGTTTGGCTATAAGAATTTTGATTCATGCTCTTTGACTTCTTACTATCCCTCTCATGATACTCATTGAACGTTCCGACTCTAAAACCGTGTAGGGATGTTTTCCTTCACGTCCGCGCTTTGACTTTAAAAACCGGGATAGTTTCCAGTCTAACCATCCATTGCCGACTCATCCTCCTACGAAGATGTGTTCCAAACTAGCTAAGCTAAACGAAGCCTACGTGAATTTGCATAGGGTCAGACATCGTCTGATACCGAAACCAGAAGAGATACAGGGAGAAAGAAGAATGGACAGAGAAGTACAGACTTCAGAAACAGCAGAGAGAGCAGCAACCTGAACCTGACAGAGGCTTTGTCGATTGTCGTATCGACGCCAAAGAGTTCTTCTTGTCTTTCCGAAGAAGCAGACCTATCGTCAGAAAGTCTATCGTCAGAGGACATCGCATTCTTAGAAACTAAAAGATCGCCCTAGCTTCAACTTCGCACACAAAAAACAGCCCTTTTCAGGGCTACCCAATATTCTAGAAAAGAAATAACAATCGATTTGCCAATGTGTGTATGTAGAGTAGTGTGAATATAAACACTGACTCTTTTGTGGTGTGAGTGTATGTGTTTGTGTGGATAGTAGATAATGATCATTTTTTTTTTTTTTTGCTGTTTGACGCGCGTGGAGAGTAGATTTGGGGTTTGATTTGATTGCTTTGCGTATGTGGATAGTATATTGAAGTGATTAATGAAAATTTTTAAATTAGTAATGGGTAGTATAAAAAAGTGAGTGAGTGTTTCTTTTAGGTCCGCGCGTTGTTTGGTCATGCTCTAGGTAAGATAACTTTTGTCTTACGGAGACGTTTTCCTTCGCTTACACGCTTTCACTATAAATTAAAAATCGCTCGGCAGTCTAGCTACCCTTGTTGATTTATCAACAATAAAAATGAGTAGCAGACTTGAAAAACTTTTTGAACTCCAGATGCACCTGGAATATGCCAGATGCCTCCTGAACGAGCTGGCTGCGGAGGCCCTTGTGGAAGAAGCCAGGATATAACAGGAGGAGGAAGAGAGAAAAATGAAAGAACAGGAGGAAAGAAAGAGAGAGATCAGGTGTCACCCTATGATGAACCCTGTGTGCAAGGTGACACCTGAGGCAAGGACATCTCCCCAACTTGTAGCTGCACCACAGTTACAACAGGAGGTAAGGATGCCGATTCATCCTAGAATTAGAAATAGAAGAGAAAGGGAAGTCTTCACTATTCCAGAGACAGAAGATTGGAATAGTGAAGCCACTCAACCCGCCTCTGCGTTTACAGCAACAAGGGTGAATTGGCAAGGAGACTGGAGTCGAAGATGCGTGTGCGGTGCCAGACCAGGAAGGTGCCAGCATTAGATAGGTGCATCTGGAGTTAAAAAAAAAAACAGCCATTTTCAGGGCTACCCCAATCTCTAGAAAAGATATAGTAATCCATTTGCCAATGTGTGTATGTAGAGTAGTGTGAATATAAACACTGACTCTTTTTAAATAGTGTGAGTGTATGTGTTTGTGTTTGTAAGAGAAAAAGGTACGTTTGTGTGGATAGTAGATTATTGGGCTTTGTAAGTGATCACGTATGTTTGTGTGGATAGTAAATTTGGGGTTTCATTGCTGCTTCACGTATGTGGATAGTAGATCATATGAAATGAGAAAAGTAGGGGATGATCTAGGTAATGTAATTTTTGGGCTTTAGGGGGATGTTTTCCATCACGTCCGCGCTTTCACTATAAGAACCCACAGTATTCGTTGTTCACACCATTCTACAAAGAATAAAAAAGAAGATGGCTTCGAACCACCTTGATAAAATGAAAAAATTGCAAGACGTCCTGGACAATTTGTACATGATGGAGCAAATGTTGGTTAACCAAAACGAGGATCACTATTCTTATAGTCCCCATCGAGTGAAGATGGAGATTAACAACTTACGAAAACTAAAGGAAATCATCAGTGATCTGTTGAAAGAAATAAAGGAGAAGAAGTGGATGAAGAGGAAAGGATAAGGAGAAGAAGAAGAAAATGAGAAGAGGAAGAAAGAAGAGGAGGAGAAGCAGAAAGAAGAGAAAAAGAAGAAAAAGGAGGAAGAAAAGAATAGAAAAAGTGTAGGACATAAAATAAGAAGCTGGTGGAGAAATAGAAGAAATTAGAAGAAGAAGAAACCCAAAGGCCCTTTTCAGGGCCACTCCAATCTCTCGAAAAGACCTTGACTTTCAATTGTCTACCCCTTTTTCTATTTTGTTATTTAAAAAATAAAAAATTGAGACCCCTCCCTGTTTCAATTTCCCATGTTAATTTCCTTGTCCCTAGACAGGCCCAAACTATAGTTCCATGTTAAATTCCCCTTGTCACTAGACAGTCCCACGACTTATTCCCTATGTTAAATTCTCCTTGAGGCTAAACAGACCCAGGATTTTTTCCCATGTTAAATTCCCCTTGAGGCTAAACAGGCCCAAGATTTTTTTCCCATGTTAAATTCCCTTGAGGCTAAACAGGCCTAGGTGTTTCTCCCATGTTAAATTTCCATTGAGGCTAAACAGGCCCAGGGGTGTTTGTAATGCTAATTCCCCTTGAGGCTAAACAGCCCCACTTCACTATTTACATAACACTAGTAGAAACGTAAAAACTTGTACGACACAAGGGGATATATTTAGCGCTTTCTACAAGTCCCTTTTAACTGAAGCATGCCTTTTGGTTTCCTTAATTCGAATACACATTAAATTCAAAATCTCTTGGTATTATTTGTGACATGAACCAACAATATATCTACCTTACCATACGTGAACAGTTTAAACCAACAGCTTCATGTATCCATCCATCCTATCTTCTATCCATCAATCCATCCATCCATGCATACATACATACAAATGAATATCATTATGTACGTAGGTGTGTACGATGCGTGAGCATGATACATATATATTAATATTTATTAATTACACAGCCTTTACATATATGGGTTTGTGGGATGCAGCTTGTGAGGGAATCTGGGTGAACTGGAAAAGAGAGGCGCTTTATCCCTTCTGGTATCCAGGTGAACCAGGTGGAAGAAATCATGAGAACTGTGGAGTTATTTGGCGGGCTATTCGCGTTGGTGATTTAGCATCTCCAACAGTGAACCTTTCGTATATCATAAAATTAATGTGTGATCTACACCTAACTCATGCATACGTCTGTTCCCGCAATATTACCTTCGTTTTGTTTTTTCTTTTCTACTGTTTGCTTTTAAATAACTTGGAGGTAAGGTCAAATGTATTTGTGGTATGGCTGTGTCTTTATTGCGTGTATACATTTTTTCATTCACATTGTCCGTTCGTCACAGTTTGCTATATTTTAGTTCTCACAATCGTTCAGCCAGTTATGATCAACCTATGTCCTAAATCATTTTCATTGTGTTCTAACTTAAATATAGCAACTTCGAGGTGGAAAACCTGCTATAAATTCCTCACGATCGACTAAGCTACCTGTTTGGGTTATTTTGTTTGATCTATGGTATACGTTTGATCAAGTTCTATTAAACTTTACATATCACACATAGCCATGTTTTAAAGAAAACTTGACGATGATATTCTAGGGAAGAGGCCTTATCAAAATATGTATGAGAATGTCTTTCTGACATTGGTAGTTGTATAGGATGCCCCTTGAAACCAAAACTGGAATTTTATGTTAAAGATTGTCTGTGGAATATAGACGTATATGGGACACTAACAGGAGGTCTCCATGGACATACCCTTCAACCTGCCTATCAAATTTATATGTTATAGAAACTATTTCTAATCTAGACCAAGTTAAGGAAATTAATTTGTCCCCACAAAATCTGCAATATATTTTCTGCCTTATTTTAATTCCTTTATTTGATGGTAAGATTCTGTTTTCCTTACGTAAAGACATTTCGCATATGCCTTGCCGTCAAAATTTTCCGCTTTTATTTTAGTTGGTGGGACCCGTCTAGCGATAGTGGTTTCAATGGGTTGAACCTGTTTTGAACGTCTACAAATTGACTCAGCCAATTATTTCTTTGTTTCTATATCTGTAATACATGTGTGATCCAGTTCGTTTTAAACTTTACACTCAGTCAATAGTTTTGATTTCGTTGTAGAGCGTGTAAAAGTTCGTTTTTATTATCGAATTCTAATGACCCAAATTTGATCCACCCTTGTAAGAATGTCATCTAGGACAATAATATAACTGAAACCAGACTAAAATCGTAAGGTTTGTTGAACCTTCCATACCAACGATATCTAAATAATGTTTTCTACATTACGGCAAGGGTTTGTATTTGTTAAAATGGACAACTATATTTTGAAAGTTTCCTCCTTGCAAATGTCTTGACAATATTGCCATTATGATTAATGATGTATTGTTCTAAAGCCATATGCTAGTTATAAAACAACATCGATTCATTGCAAACTTGCAATAGACTTAAAGTAAAAAAAGGCCGGCTGTTGGCCCTAAAAGATTTCTTTTTAATGAAAACTATTTTCAATTCTAAAATTCAGTTTTTGTAAACAATATCGATAAAATGTTTTATCACGCAGTCGGTACACTTTACATATAATATGTGCAGTTTCATAGTTTTGATACTATAACATCTGAAATATCATTTTATGCCATTACGATTGGTCCATATGAGCCGATAAAATTCTTGCGCAGTATACCCTTTACTGATTGGCTGCGATCGTGGGAAAATTTAATTATCCCGCCTACTTGAACGTTCTGATTTTACTATTACTCACTAACATTTTGGCAACCATTTTTTCGAATCGACTGCCGAAAGAGAATCGTGGAGAAAGGTCACGCCTGTCTGAATATGGCCCACTTACCCCACTTGGGCAAGTTACACCATATATAGATTATCATGCGCTGAAAATTTGCGTTAAGCCTCAAACAAGAACAACATCAACAGATCAAACTAAGGGACCTGGTAAAATGATAGTTTGCGTGTGGAGGCGGGTGGGAACATACCTGTAACATGGAATCCACTCTATGTACAATAGTGGTTTAAATATTAACTTATAGGAGTTGATAAACTCACCTCTCTTCGCAGAAGAAGGTGGACACAAAACGGTCTTAGAATTGAGAGAGCATTATCCAGCACACAGCATGTTAATGCACTAAAATAGCTCTCATCATATGATGAAATTCAGAATTAATCTATATCAACTGTTCCTAATCGAAGAACAAATGAGTGATTGTAAATCTCGAATGTCTGCATTCAAAATCGTTCTTTCACATATCAAACAGTTTGAAACCTAAAAAGTGAAGCAGTGATTAGTTAAGTACAGTAAGGTACAACAAACAACGTGCAGCACTTGTTGCCTTAGATGGCAGCCATGAATTTGAAAAGATTTGACCTCCAGTTCAGTTTCATAAGTATAGATAGATGTTCATGACCTCAAGTTCAATTTAATAAGTATACTTAAGCATTCATTAATTCTAGTTCAGTTTCAGAAGTATGCTTAGACGTTCATGACCTCTAGTTCAGTTTCAGAAGTATGCTTAGACGTTCATGACCTCCAGTACATTTTCATAAGTACACTTAGACGTGTATTACTTCATGTTGAATTTCATAAACACGCTTAGACGCTGACGACTTTCAGTTCATTGTTTTAAGTTCAATTTGACGTTAATGACCTCCAGTTCAGTTTCATAAGTACACTTAGACATTCATGACTTCAAATTCAGTTTCATAAGTAATGGGTAATGATTTAATATTGAATTTATGAATCTCGTTCAATACTGTCTACCTTATGCGAGCCAACGGTCGCAAATGCTGGAAATTATTCAACTTGATTTAGAAATTCAATATTAACTCATTACCCATGTGCGATCCTCTGCATCATGAATAATCTTGATCAGCAATCTGTAAATATGCTGACATATTAATGACTGAGCAACAAACTAATTTAATTTTAGCAAGTTCTCTTTGTCACAGAATTAGGCAAAGAAATAACTTGGTTTTGTCTTAAAACAATTCGACTATTTCTCGTTGTACATGCGTACAACGTTATCTTGGGTGAATGTGTTTTTCCAGGTAAGCGACTGTATTAACATGTACCTAGCCACAGATTACTTGTGACAGGTATCATGACTAACATGATATGCACTAGTATTCTACCCCGACTTGTATTCACTCTCCTATGGATTTAAGTAAGACGAATCACGAAAAACCACACTGGTTGTTTTTGGATCACGTCAAGTAGTATACACTCTCCATTGTTCTCCAGCCATAGGGGTAACTGTTAAATTTACATTTTTATTTGATATGCGAAGCTTATTCGGTTTGTAATGTCTTATCGCGTAATAATGTGTTTATTACAACTCAGATTTAAAGGATTATCATATATCTAGAGATTATACAGAAACTATTATGTCCAATTTGGTTTTATTGTAGCTGATTCTGATTTGTATTCGTAGCTGACTGTGTTTATAGCTGGCTGTTATGGTGGCTGACTGTTATGGTAGCTGACCGTGTTTGTAGCTGTGATTGTGTCTATGAAATTTGATTGTGAATATAACTAGAGCGGTCCGAAGCTGTCCGAAACCGTCTAAAGTCGCTTAGAGCCATCTGGAGTTTCCAGAACAATTAATGCTACGTGCTGTCGATACGTATGTATGTATGTACGTATGTCTGTGCCACGGACGTAGACGTATCAAAATTGAAAAAGTACTGTATGCTGTCTGTACGTGTAACGTATGACTGTACTCGTAGTGGATTCATAAAGGGTGCGAGCGGTCGATAATAGTGTGGACCAACCCAAGGAATCGTGCGACTGTACAAGGGGTCTAGCAGCATACGATTGGATCAGTTATTGTTCCATTGCATTTTTTTGTGTGTGTTTATATTCATAAGGTTATCGTGAATCTTAGTTGTGTCAAGATTATTGTGAATCTTAGTTGTGCCAAGATTATTGTGAATCTTATTTGTGCCAAGATTATTGTGAATCTTAGTTGTGTCAAGATTATTTTGAATCTTAGTTGTGTTAAGATTATTTTGAATCTTAATATAATTTGTGTTCGAGATTATGTGAATCTCTTATTGTGTAAAATACTGTTTGAGGTGTATATGCAATCCATGAGGGTTCTTGGATCTGTACTTCATTCTGATTTAATATTTTTTGGTTTATTTTTGATGTATGAATGTTGTGTAGAGTGATTTGAGTAAATCGTATGTTGAGAGCGTGAGAGAATCATTGTATTTTTACATCATATATTTATCATTATTAATTCATTCATAAATTTCCATCTTTCCCACATTGTGTTTGTCTTGTTCATTTAGTCCAAAAACTCATTCGGTCGGTTGCAATTCTGCGACACTCTTGTTTCTGATGCATGTGCGTGGTTGAGACCAAAGCCGAATTAAAACGAAAATTGTGCAAGAAGACTGCATTGCCTTTATTTTGGTACCAAGAGCATATATTCCATTTGCGTTGTTTGAATAAAAGATTTCCTCATGTTCCACAAATCAGTTTGTGTTTTGAAGGGAAGTTTCGTTAAATCCTATACTTTTGCATCTGATGCTTTGGATTTTGTGTGTCTGGACAAGAAATACTGCCTTGAGGCCTTGGAGTCGTCGTGACTGGACATGAAATACTGCCCTGAGGCCTTGGAGTCATCGTGACTGGACACGATATACTGCCACGTGGCCTTGAAGTCGTCATTATTCGACATGAAATACTGCCCTGAGGCCTTGGAGTCGTCGTGACTGGACAGGAATTACTGCCCTGAGGCCTTAATGTCGTCATTACTGGACAGGAAATGCTGTCCTGAAGCCTTGGGATGGTCGTGACTGGACACGAAATAATGCCAGGAGGCCTTGAGGTCTTCCTGATTGGGCAAGAAATAGTGCATTAGGCCTTGGAGTTTACATATCTGGACAAGAAATAAGGTCCTGAGACAATGGGGTCTTCATTAATGGACAAGAATTAGTGTCCTGAGGCCTTTTGAGTCCTCATGACATAACTCACAACTGTCAGAAGCGGGCATAGAACCCCCTGCAATGATAAGCGAGAACATTGTTTGTATGCTACAAAAGCTGAAAGTACTTTTAAAACAAATACGCAAACACATATACATGAATATTCAATTCTAATATATTTGTTGCTTGGCATAATTTATAAAAGGGAATAGCAACTTATATATCCAAAGTTTCTTTCTGATTATCTGAATATCAAAACACCTGAAAACGATTTAGAGATAAACCTTATAGATTCTTTTTAGTTGTGCCTATATAGCATTTCAATTCAGTAGTTGATTTTCATAAACAGTTATACGCGTGTTGAATGTATATATTACAGTTATAACAAATATTGATTAGCAAGTGCTATATGTACAACTTTAAACGGCAACCAACATATTCAATGTCGAAAGCTGAAAATGAAGGGAAGGAATAATATATATATATATATATATATATATATATATATATATATATATATATATATATATATATATATATATTAATTATTTACAGAAAACCGCTCAGGTGGCCTAGTGGTTAGAGCGGGAGGTCGTGGGTTCGATCCCCGGCCGAGTCATACCAAAGACTTACAAAAATGGTACTAACAGCTGCCTCGCTTGGCGTTCAGCATTAAGAGGTTAGTGTTAGGACTGGTCGGCCCGGTGTCAGGATAATGTGACTGGGTGGGACATCATGCTACATGTCTGCGGCATGATGCCCCAGTGCTAGACATCACTATAAACTGCCACATTGCAGATATCGTAGCGATATGACTGAAAAATTGTTAAAGCTACGTTAAAAATCCAAATCACATCACATCACATTTACTGAAAAATAATAGTATATCATATTCCAAACGCCTCATGAATAATTTCACTAGATATCATATTAGGTTTTAATTTACAGACGTTAAAAATAGTGTTCGTGTGCATGGATTTTTATTCCAGACGAAAATAAAATTTGCTTTATAGACAGGTTAGTATACACTTATAAAATGATATTCAGAATCAACATCAAGAATCCCACAGAGTATGCAACTTCGTTTTCTTATCATGAACATATCATTTCCATATCTACTCGATTTTCTTCTCAGATTATGGGAAGACACTCTGATTTTTGTTAAAGCTGACACTTTGCCGTGGTGGGTAGCTTTCGTTTAATCCATGTGATGTTTAATTTTAGTATATGAAACGTGATAGTCATAGCTGAATCACAATAAACAAATTACGCTTAGCGCTACCTTTTTGTATGATAAATTTGAAAACCTAGATAAATGTATTTACCACAAAATTTAGAACTCAATTCAGACGTAAAATTGTGTACTATACCATAACATAACCAATTCTAAAACAGTATGCTTATCCTATGATCTATTAGCACAATATACAAACTTACGATTTGAGAACAACGGCGACTTTACGAAATTATTATTAAATAATTTGCAATTAGAATAAGACGTAGAACCCCATCTTGCTAACGTAATAACCAAAACTTGAAAAATTTTTAAATAAAAGATGGCTTACAGATGTTATCTAATGGATAACTAATATATGATCTACTAATTAGCCTGTCTAGTATTGTTAGGTAAACTTGGCAACTACATTGTACATAAGATTACATGATAGTATACACGCATACGTACTAGCATGGACTATGTATGTAATATTATATAACAGGTGTAGATCCAAATACATACTAAGCATAACATATGCATGTAATATTACATGATATATGTAAACACAAGTACACATTAGTCGTTGAGTTTTTGTATTCCATATTGTCGTCTTGTTTTGTTGCCTAGTTATAACATGACCACTATGTAATTCTTAAAACTTGGCATCTTCTGAATAAGTTGACAAAACCTAGAATATATGGGTAGTATCAAACTATGTTTTATTGCATTTTAGTCATTTTACCCACCCATGACATATTCAGGCCCTATATGACCGTTGCACGTTTTGTCCAACACAAACACACACACACAAACGTGACTTGAGTGATTAAGCCATTAGAACAGTAGAGTTTAGTACCGATGGAAGTGCCTCAGAGGGTTCCCGAAACGATACAACCGACAGCCTTTAATACTACTTGATTAATAAAACATATCTACTATGTTATGATTGTAGAGATGAAAATGCCGCAGAGGGATGTATTTATTCAGGAATCCTATGGTGGCGATCAATGTGCACACACAATGCAATAAATGAATCTACTGCATACAGACAGGCTAGTAGTATATAAACAAAAAGATCTGTATTGATGTTTTCCTGAGCTATGCATGAATTGCTTCAATAGCAAGATTTTCGTTCTGACACATAGATTAATATATTAGTTGAGTTGTGAATATTTTATGGAACAAATGCAGTGTCCATTTGCAAACTAAATTTAGAGAGGTATCGAAACTACCAATTGCCAAAGTATATTGAAAGCATTTATGAAAATTGCAAATAGTGCCGTAAACCTGTCAAATGATTCGAATCTAAACATGTGACCGATAAGTTGATGATCTCTATCATCTGAATGCACCATAGATTTTCACTAAAGAAACACAAATGTTATACGACTATTTGAGGCAATATTTACTTGTTTAGGTTGTCTTAAACAGTAACAAAAAAGGGTGAAAACAATAAACTTTTTAAAATTTAACAAATGCATTATTTGCTTAGACAAACAAGGTAAAAATAAAAAAAAAAGAATTTACGTTCTTACGAATCAAATCCTATATAATCCGAGAATAATCAAAAATTAAAAATAGAAGTCCTAGTAATACAAAGCTCTAATGAAACCAAGTTCTAATCCCGATACAGTCCAAATTGAAACGTGATGTAGGATCAGGTAAGCGTCGTAGTGATGTGTCAACAGTTCATTGTTGCATTACAGAAAATAATAATCCAGTGTTTTAATTTGGTGTAAATTTCGATAACTGTCCTTGTCCTAAAATTAATTTGTAGCACAAGTATTTCCAGGGACAAATCTTCTCTTGGGATTCAAAATTTTTAAAAGCAAACAAAACCAAACAATTGCTCAAAAATCTGGTCACTAAATAAAACACCTAGACGTCTTCAGTGTTAAGGCAAGCAGTGACTATTCTTCCTCAAAACATCAGTATAAATCTAGCTTCATCGCAAAACAGATTCTCGGATGTAGGTAAATCCACTAACAAAAACCTAATTGATACATGCTATTTATCACGTACTCCAAGTATGGACTAGATTTCACTTTATTAATCATACTCTGAGAAAGATTAAAATAAATTAATAAATAAAAACTGTTCACTTCAACTCTTACTGGTGCTGGACCAGGAACTAGGTCAGCATTAGACACATAGGTTATATTATTGGCTGTTTACGAAAAACAGTCAGGACAAGCAAAACTGAACTTAATTTCTGCAATACGTAGAATCCAGAAAATAAAATTACATTACATTAGTATTAATATAATACAAAAATTCTAAAACTAACAAACAAACATATAATTCAAATAGACATAAATCAAAACACACACACACACACACACACACACACACACACACACATATATATATATATATATATATATATATATATATATATATATATATATATATATATATATATATATATATATATATATATATATATAACAATGAAATTAAAAATAATCTGATGAAAGAGAGAGGAAATCCTAACCCCACAAAAGGTAGCTCACCTACTGCGTCTAAAGCGAGTGGTGGTTTTGATTGATGAAAATGACATAAATGTTTAAGAGCACGATGATTAAACACATGCTCTGGGGACATACGTTTAGGAATGACATCCGAACTAATTGATCTGCAGCATTTATTTTACAGAGCAATATACAACAATGCAAACGAGAGCCAGCGCATCTGTTCAAGAAAATCAGCAAAAGCAATGTTGAAATTTAAACCACCCAATACTGTTAATACAATTTGCAAAATGATTGATATTATTGCGTACATACGAAGTGTGACAAAATAAATATTATTGCTGTACTCAGAAATGGATCATTTTAGGTAACTGAGGCAGACTTCTTTTTGAAAGAACATTTCATTTGAGGTTACAATATAATTTGATATGAGTACCTTGAAATAGGCGTAATTAATTATCTTACATTTGTTGACTCACATATTTGTGTTACTTCTACTAATGGCAGATATTAAGTCTTTTCTTCATGCAATGCATGTGGAGGCTTATAAATAATACATCTGAAAATGTAGTGGTGTTAGATAAACGTTTATGGGTAAGTATATAGGAAGAACCATGGATTTATAACGCAACAACTCCATGCTACCTGACTTGAAAATAAGAACCGGGTGGCAGTACAAGCCAAAACTATGAATATTTTAGAAACACACACACATACGTATTAAATGGGAGATGAAGACCATGCGTTAGGTCAATTCACTTAATCACTTCTGCTGCCTGATGGAAATCCCTGTAGATATGATTTACATTCTGAAGGAGTAAGGAAGACAGCGTGTTACCACTGTTGCTTATGGTCGACCACATATTGGAAGAGGTATTTTAGTGAAAATTCCATCACAAAATTGTCAAGATGATCACCTTGGCGGTCATAGAAGTCAGATCGGAACCATTGTTTAAGACCAAATATGCATCATAATAAGTCGCGTGGTTAAATTATAGAGTTACGACTTGTTAAAGAGGAATTGTGGCATTGTGGTTTTAACCATTTTACCAGCAACAAAAATGATATATCTGCCGTCTGGTACATTTATTGGAAGAAGAACCAAACAAGATCCAGGGAGGAACAACCGATCCAAAGGATGCTACTGATAATCCTTCTCATGCACATACGTTGGCCGAGACCATTTGCAGCATCACAGTGACACCATTTTCATTTAGGACAAACTAGATATTTTAAGAAATAGTCCAGGGAAATCCCATAATCATTTGCCATCCGTTTATTTGGAGTTGAGAAAAATTAGTTTGTAAAGGTTGCACGAAAGCTTTTATCTGTAACAGCTGATTTGCTGTCAACTCTCAGATAAGCTGTCCTTGTCTGTGAAAGTAGAACTTGAAAGGTAACTACCACATATAAAGCTGTATATACCTTCAAACAGCCTCAGACAACTTATAAGCATAAAACGTAAAAAACAAGGAATGTGTATTTTTAAGCATGTTGGCGGCATAGATGAAGCGACGAGATCACTGGCTGAAGAAACTTTATTCATCATTTAGTAGGTATTATATCAGAAACCTAAAACTTGAATTAGTTAATGAATACATTTATTATAATTTAATACTTGTCCATTTTAAATTTAACTAGGTGGCTCGTAGTCTCAAATGATACCTACTCACACAGAATGCTATCTGTGTGTGTGTGTGTGTGTGTGTGTGTGTGTGTGTGTCTTTGTTATTTGGATTTCTAACGTAGCTTCAACATTTTTTTCAGTCATATCGCTAGGATATCGGCAGTGGGACAGTATAGTGATATCTTGCATCGCGGCATCATCACGCTGACATTTAGCACGATGTCAAACCTCGTCACATTATCCTAACACCAGGCCGACCAGTCATAACACTAACCTCTTGATGCTGAGCGCCAAGCGAGGCACCCGATTGTACCATTTTTGTAAGTCTTTGGTATCCCTCGGCTGGGTATCAAACCCACAACCTCCCACATCCGAGGCGGACGCTCTAACCACTAGGCTACCGGAGCGGTTCAGACGAATTTCGAAACTAGATCCAGGTAAACAACTGAATACAGAAGTATCATATATGGGTTGAGATACAATTCAAAATGTATACAATTTGGTTTAAGTTTCGGGACTCAGAATGTTAAATGTAAGACTTGAAACGGAGAAAAGTTATAAAATAATTCGGAATCCGTTTTGGTAGTTGCTTAAAATGGCGATTTGGCCAAATATTCACTATAGAACAATATTTTCTGAAAGTGTAGGTGAACGACGATGTTCACTCAGTATTTAATAGCTTGCTTTCTGAATGAAGATAAACCCTTGAAAATACCTTGAACAAATGTTTCAAATAAACGCTGAAACGTTTCTATTTTTGTCAGAATGTGATTTATGTTCACCGCATTTGCTTGCGAAATGGATTGAATAGGCAAAAAAGTAAAATGAGTTTCGAGACAGAGGAAATTAAGTCAGACCTACATCGCTCTTTGCTCTGATGCAGTGCTTCAAGGGAACTAACGTTGTGCATATGCAGTATAACCGTTATTTTCATTTTACAGGAATGTTAACGAATTTTTTTTTTGTGGCATTTATGAAGGAGAAGTTTAAACTTTGAATTGGAAAAAGTTATAATTTATAATATCAGAGTGGAATACCTTTTATGGTTTTACGAGCAGGGCTTCTAGCATAATCATTATTCATTCATTGAATTCAGATTTTTTGATAACATAAAGAAAACGTTTCTCACAACTTTGGTTGCGGCACTTACTTGGAGGTGCTTAAAGTTAGAATTTGGAAAAAATTGTGATGTATCATATTGTAAATTTAATACAATTTGTTATATAATGAAATTCAATACAAGAATCAATACAATAGGTTATAGAGCATATTGTATGAAATTGGAATTAATGGATTGCATAATGATAATAATGATCGATTCGTTTGACCATGAGGTTTTTTATGTTTAGTTAGTTCTCCGTGTATTTGCAGGTAACATGAAATGGCGTTTTTACAAACTCTCACTATACTTATTGCACCTTGATTCATTGTCCCGAATTTGTGTTACAAGGCTGCATACATGTCACGTTGTTGTTAAAAAATGTGAATTAGGAAAAATAATTATATCGTCTAGCAAATTAGGTAATAAAACCGGTTGTATTTGATATCGTCGTTACTGATGTTAATAGTATATTCTGAAATGTATATTAAAAATTCCATCTATAATTTTAACTGTTTGTTTATACCTCGTAAAATTGATAGAAATATGACAATTTTATGTTTCAACATCAACACAATCATCATCATCATCATCATCATCACCATTATGTGCTTTTTGTATTTTACAGACTGAAAATAGGGTATTAATATGTCGTTCCTTTTATATCATCTGAAGTTTACACTTGAGCAACCATACTATGCCTGGACTATGAATGTACTATTACAGTATATATTTATACACATATACATACGAGGCATGGACTATGTATGTAATATTACATTATAGATTCACACACAAATAAATACGAGGCCAGAACTTTGTTTGTAATTACACATTATAGATGTGTACACGAAGACAAACTAGGTATGGACTATGAATGTAATATTACATTATAACTTTATGCACAAAGATATGCTAGGCATGGACTATAGATATAATAGTAGAACTGGAATAAAAAGTACTTTTGAGAAAACTGCTTTTAATAAATATACTTTACGATATACCATACATCATTTACTTTGTTATTAGAAAATAAAAGAACTACAATATATTTTCAACTAGCAATACAGTAAAATTGTACTGACTGCAAATGTTTTTGCACCGAATATTGTTAAGAGATAATGCATAGTGTTCTTGTGAAAGGTTATGTTGTAAAAAATAAACTCATTGGAGCGTGACTTTTGCAACTTTGAAGTGAGCGAAACAACGCATTGATGCACAAACTGATTCAGTCTAAACGCATAAATGTATCCAAGCCCGAATAGATAATTAGCAGCTTCGTGAAAAAGGACTTGCTTTCAACATTTCACTCTAACCCTGGAGACAAATATAATAAATAACATCGGCGTTTCTGTTAATTATTTAATAGAGCTACGTTGATAACGGACTCACATGGTGATATAACAACAAAATAACATTCTCTAGAATATTTCTGTGCTGGAAATTCATATATAAGATATTAAACATATCAAGCACACATGTATCAATCTAAAATATTATATCACTGCCTCATACTTAGTATTCAATTATATTGTCCGTTCTTCTGTCTTCTGTCAGTAACCCATTTTTGTAAAACTATATAGACTCACGTTTTAAGTAGATCGCCATCTAAAGTTATGGTGATCAACTGAAGGTAAGCGTAGAGATAAATTAGTTTGACGACGCAATTTATTATTTTCCGCTTTGTCTTGTTGCTGAATGCACAATATGAAATAATTTAGTGAACGCAGCTGGCCACAACGTTTGTTACTGGTCGTTGTACATATTGGTGCATATTACATATAACATCTGAAAACTTCGCATATTCAGAGTACTATGTTCCTGTGACGTTTTATAGAGTAAATGCTTGTTTTATTTTCAGCATGATGTAATATATACAAACTTTTGCAAACTGCAAAGTCGCAGTTTCCAAAGGATACACCTGTTTTATCATCAACTGAAGAAGCACATATATGCAATAAACAGTAAGTTGTTTATTTTAGAGTCGTTGCCTTTCTTATCACGCAGTTGATTTGACAATTTGTCAAACAACTTGTATGGATCGCTTTGAAATTCGGTGCATATTATCGTCATCGTCTGAAGACTGCCATATTGATAAATCTTTGTGAACACGATCGCTATGGAAAGCATTGCAACAATACAGTGATATAACCAAGCTAGACGATACAAGGGCAACTTAACAATAAAGCGTACGTTATCTATCTAGACTACACAAGAACATTTAAATATAATATATTTTGTAATCGCTCTATAATATACAAGACCCGCTGATTTTGTTACAATGTTACAATTGTAGAAAGGTTGGCAAATAAAAACTGTTTGAATTTGGGGAAAACAAATCATTAAACGTAAGTGCATACAATTTTAAACGGTATTAGCAACAATTTGAATAAATGAGATGGGTGTATGTTGCAAATACATGTTCTAGGCTCAAGTGAAAATATAATATATGTGATATAAATTATTTCTTTCCAATCTAATTCATCGAATAGTGGAACAATATTTGCCACACATTAGGCATATATACAGTCATTCCAAAATATAAATTAGGATGTCAAATGCAATATATATTATTTTATGTTTTCTATTCAATAAGAATAGGAAACAGTACAATAAACAACAATTGATGTGTCCTCTTTTTAGAACAACATATAAACAAGCACAATACGTAACACTTATGTTCTCTGTCTTGAGCGGGATAAGAGCAACACACACACTTTTTGGGGGTTCCTTATGTGGAACAAAATAATGATAAAACATAAAGCAGCCAGAATGTGCAAGGTTCAAACCAACCCTTTTATAAATTAAATATTATGCAAAATGCTGGCTTTTGACATATCTCATAAATATTAATTGTGTACCATAACTTTGACCAAAGAAGCCAAAGTGTGTATGATATCATGAAACTGGCAGTGTATAGTCAAAAATTGAATTTTCCGAAAGATACTCTGTCAGTTTAGATCGATAAGTTTGTGTAACGATTTAGTCGAAGTTTATCTAATTCTTGTTTGGGTTTATTACAAAGCTGCATGCTGCACGAAATATTGTTCGACAATATGTGTATGCGTTTTTATCAAAACAGCCTTTGAGGTTCAGAAGAGAACAGGATTTACACGCTGTTGTTATAGAAGGTACAACAGCCCCTTGGTTTCAGTTTACGTACAAATGGTCATTCTTATTATTCCTACAAGGTTGGATCAGCTGTACAGGTGAAGTTAAACAAAAATGAACTTGCATACGTACTAAAACGGAGGAAATACCGTCGATGGACTGACCTACTTAGACACATTTTGATACGGTGTAATCAGAGGTAATGCTATTGTCGAGTTTGCTGTAAATGGCATCCGTTGTTAAGGTAATGAAGTGAAATATTTACACAAACATAGTCACATTTGTAGTACATATGTAAAACAGACGAACCATTAGTCAATGGATCAGGGGAAGATAAAAACAGGTATAACACCAAGAAACCAATATCTTAAGAAAGATCGCGCCAAATATAAATACGACATACCTGAATCAAAGTTGACGGTTTTCGAGAAACAAAAAATAACAAATGTTGGCGGACTACAACAGCACGGGCAAAACAAAACAATATGAACATATGAAAATTCCAAAAGAAAACCAAACATCAAGTGAGATTAAAGGAACTAGCAAAAAATAATGAAAATTATCTTGTAATCCTGTAGGACACAATCATTTTCGGAACTTAATGAAGATTACAACAATTTTCCATGACACAAAATATTAAACGTGTGTTACAGCCACATTCTCCAAAGCGGTTCCAGAGGAGACAAGAGTCAAACAATATACATTCCTCAATGCCAGGAACCTTCATTTGCAGTGGATTCCAAATGGTAAAAATCGCCTCTACATCCAGGTCATTGACACAACAATATATGTCTATTCTGTGCAGATGACACATATGTATACGCTGCTATTATATTCATCCTTGAATGTATATATACATGTATGTATGTATGTATGTATGTATGTATGTATGTATGTATGCATGCATGTATGTATCTGTGCATATAAGGACGTCAACATGCATGGTCGTCAATATTTTATTAATATTACGATTAATGGCTTTGTGTTTCGAAATTGTCTTCATAAATATACATTAACACTTCAGACAGCAAGTGATCATAAACCAGACACAATTCACCCAAAACACATCCCATAGTTCCGATGCGTGTTGGAAAATAGCCAAATACAAAAGGTGGTATAGCATCATGAATATTTAAAGACAACACGATTGAAGACCACTAGCACAATTCCATACTTGGCAAATAGGGAATATTACGACGTGTTTTATATTACAAAACAGAAAAATTGAATACAGCCGATATAGAAGAATTATACACAATTAATCATATAGACACTAAAATATATAAATATTTGTTACTTATTTCAGTTTTCTCCCAAAGTTGACCAACACACTCTGAATCATGCATGCATGTGCGGGTGCATGCTCAACAAGGACACTAGTGTTACGATCACAAACAAGTACTTGCACACATAATTTCATCAAATAAACAATGTTCGCAGATTAATTTTTATCGTATTCATTTTATACATAGTTAATTTTATACAGTGTCTACGTCGATCCGCTGTCAAACCTAGTAAGGAAAGTCGTAGCGTATAAAAAGGCGCGCGGGTTGAATTAAGAGCAATTATTTCGAACTCATATGACATCTGCCTCTGGAAGTTTGACGACTGGAACTAACCAATTTTTTTAAACGTTTGGGTATCGCTAATGTAATTTAAAGTAATTTACTTTTTTAAATTATATAGATTCTTTTGTAGAAAACGATTATTCGCCTTATATTTGCATCATTGATCTGAACGAAATAAAACCAAATAAAAGTACAGCTGATTTTAACGTTACTATTTTAAAGGCACCTTGAACGCATCATTTGCTATGTCACGCCGTGAAAACAAGACATAAGTCCTTTTCCCAAGGACTCATTGAGGTGCCCCGACTCAGGGTAGAGGTGGGGCCAAATCTCGTATAGAAAAACACTGTCCTAATTGAAATCCAGGAGATACCCTATCACTGCTGAATAGATCAGTGTGTTTTAGATACTTGGGACTTATTGGTCTGCATCACAAATACTGATAATAGCCTGGCTCCGTAGGGCTTTGCCCGATTCGAAGTAGTTTGCCTTACATAAATATTTTGTTTGCTTTCCTCGTTCATTACAAATGTTGTTAATCCAAAGCGACATGAATGTTGCGAAAACTCTTTACAATTTCAGTATATGTTGTGAAGTTGATCTTTACAACGCGATTTTTGCATTTTAATATTCCGGAAGAAGGAAATATTATTTCTAAGATATAACGTTATGGTATCACTTTAATTATTTATTAGCTATGGATACACCATCGCTCGTACTAAATACATTGTCATCTAAATATTCTTTCATCCAGAAACCATTTGCATTTCCCGTCTATCGGAAACCTTTTTTATTATTACCCGCACGGCCTCATCGTCTTTGCTTTTAACGGTTTTATTTTATGATCACAAGTCGATATTAATTTGTTCATATTGTACATAACATATTCTATGGGGCTAAACATCCTTAAAGTGCTGCTAAATCACAATCAGTAAATCAATCAAAAACTGTTGTCAATGAATGGACTTTATTAATAATAAAACGTCTACATTCTAAAATATCAGAACTATTAGCAACTAAAACATCTTCAGGATTTCATATGTTGTCATAATGAATTGCTGGGTCATATACCAAGCACAAAACACACAAAAAAAGTTTAAATAATTTATTATACAAAATTCCAACAAACAAACAAAATAGAAACATTAGGAAGAATAATTTGAAAGTTCATTGGAAGATGATACATTAAAAGAGGTTGGTTAGATGATTCTTCTGAAGACGAATCATTTATTCAAAATTCAAATTACATTTATTTGTAGATCTTCCTTTAAGGAACAATTTTTACTCTTTTGTGTAAGTTATACAGTGAGATTAAACTCAAAATTTCAGATGACTTGTGATCTTTGAGATCAAGGGTGCTGCATATATATAGGAATAAAACACCGGCAACGCGAATTGATCACCTGACTGCCGAATTGCAAGGCAAGAACATTACATCTGCTTTAATTACTCCAATGTTTAAATTGTTTCAAAATTCTGATCTGTTTAATGATTTTCTAACAAAAGTTCACTTTGTCTAGGATACGTTACAAATATTCATACTCATTGTTTTTTCTGATACTCTGGTCATGAATAAATCAGAAATGATTCTCATGACAAACAATGTACTTCACCATGGTCAGAAGCTTTACAAGTTTATAGAAAATTACAATTGTACAAATGAGAAAAATGCTTTGTCTTCAATTTAAGAAGGTTGCCTAAATTGAGGCTTTTAAATGTATTGTCTTTTAAGTTTCATCTCTTTCGTTTTCGCCTGACAATTACACAACGGTACACAGCTTGTAAAAAGGTTACAATATGTCATGCACATTCAATTAGCATATGGCGTATTTTTCACAACAGGAAAGAAAATTTTAAATTCATGATTATTTTTTGTTTTCGTTTTTAAGGATGAACTTGAACAAGGATTTGTTCCTCATCTCATCATACTTGCGGAGACTGGTGTAATTACATAATTGGAGATATTTTCTACCAAAAATAATTTCCTTTTGTATGGTTTATCTAATTAAGGTATTTGTCCACAATTTTAAACGTACCAAAATTAAATTTTAAATTCAAATCTCTCTTTCTTTCTATCTTTCGATGTAACCCAGTTAACTCATATACAAGCATATAATATCACAAATTGAGAGAACATGTCTCATACTATTGTCTAAATCATCTTCCAAATCACTTTTGTTAAAACTTTTGTCAATAAATTATCTTTAAATAAATCACAACATATTTTAAAAAAACCATTAGTGTTTCACTTTTGATGCATTTTTCTTTCCACACACACACATACTCACACACGCGCGCTATATAATCATCCATTCTTACTACCAGAATTGAAGATTTGGTGATTGCTTTGTCATTCGACGTTTTAAATTTAGATCAGTCAGTCATAATTGCGTCACATCATTGCAATGTTTTAACTTCGCATGGTACCGGCAATTATTATATAACGCGGCTGTCTAACGAGTAATAATTTACAGCGATTATGTTAGGAAATATCCATAAATTAATAGACTGGGACATTACTTGTCAGGTACGAAACAAGCATAATGAAGCATAAATATTAACAATGACTAAGTGAAAATGACTCAATAGAAAACAATATATATATATATATATATATATATATATATATATATATATATATATATATATATATATACGTGTGTGTATGTGTGTCAAAGTATACAATTTGCAATTTAACGATAATAGATTTGCTTTATCATTCCTTTGATGCCGGAATCAAAATAAATAATATTGTCGGCGATTTCGTAATAAGTATGATATCTACTTAGCATGACACATTACGACACAGCAACAAGGTAACCTAGACTGTCATTTAATTTTCTTGTTATGTTAGGGACATGGTGATTTGTATTGTTATGTTAGAGACTTGGTGAATTTTCCTGTTATGTTAGAGACATTGTGTACTCCTCCATTACATGTTTATAAATTTACAATTTCACTGTACCATATTTAGTATTTAATCATAACGTTCCTCCGTCTGTCTCTCCATCTGTCACATAATCATGTGAAGGGAAAGAGGGTGTATGTGTACGTTGACATAACATTCCGTAAACGTTATGGTCATCAGATGTACATACTGAAAAATCTTAGTATTGCTAATTTTTAAGAATTATTGCCATTGTTGCCGTTTACGTGGATGCAATGACGTGTGCGTGATAATTTCTCAGATGCAGCTACTCTGACAGGTTTTTGTGGATTGATGTCATATATGTAGATATTCCAATCATTGTACTCACACAGATTTCGGAAGAGTTATGTCCTTTATTGGCAATAGGGGTTCTCCATAAGTATATGGACCTGATGCAAAATTAACATTACGTGCCTTGGACGGTGTGTTTTAGATGAACGAAGTTGAATAGTATGGATCCAATAAATATCGATACAAACTTGTTCTGCGTGATTATTTGTATATTACCATGAACCGAATTGCAGTAAAATCTAATGAGAAAATAGCTTTTAGTACTGCGTCATCAAGAATCAGGAAGCCAACATCAGAGAAAGATAACTATTTTAATTTTAATATAAACATTTTGCACATTCAAGAAGATTTCCATATTATAATAATGGATAATATCTGGATTTCTTAATCCAAGTGTGTTCTGTTCTTTTTTATCGATTGGAAAAGCTATATAGATTATTTTATAATCCAAGAACACATTTGATAATAATTAATATATATTCTGTGTTATCTGATTACATGAAGAAAACACCGAAGTACGATTCATATTGCAATGCTGTATGTTACTTTCACTATCCTTATCGTTCGTGGAATATATCACCATGTGCATTTCCAAGAAATACCTTGGATAATTGTCAGTTCAGTTTATAAAAAGGTAATATTGTTTTCACGGGTATTGAATTCCAACATCTTATTATGGCGGGTAGGAATGATACAATGTATCATTGTATCCCTTATATCTTTTTTGCATTCCGACATTAGGCCGTAATAACTCTCCGGATTTATGTCCTCAATGACATGGGATGATATTTTCTAGATTCTAAGGACCAAGTGTAAATTATGGGATACAGTGGAAACAGTGTCGGTCATGTTAAGAAGGAGATATCTGGGGTCATTGTTTTACTTCAATTTTCCACTCAACCTACAATGTATATATGTACAAATGGTAAACACAACATTCGGAATATATCATGTCTACCGATAATGTTAATTAACAAGAAGTGGGTCGGTTATTAACAATGATCACCAAGACCAACAACCTTTATCTATTCCTGTTATAATTATTTTTTTTAAAATAGTTCTCAATTTTAATCAGACTTTGAAAAGTACACAGGTCAATAGCGGTTAGGTTTACGTTGAGATTTCTCCTCACATTATTCACATAAAATGGAGTTAATATATGATAACTTAGTTGCACTGGCGATGTGTTTCTTTAGTATCACGGAAATCTCAAATCTTCTTTGAACAAGTAAAATGAAAGGACAGATCTTCTGTGCTTAAAAGATTTAAATATTTCTCTTCTAAGAGTACAATCAGTGACGCGCAGACCTAGAATTGTATGGTATTTTGTGGATAAAGCGGAACAAATCTCCCGAACGCGTTCTTCCTAGAGATATGCCATTTAGCATGCAACTTCTGGTAGGGCATAATCCATTTGCAGAAGGAAAATGAAAGAAGACTAATTTCCCTTGCTAATTTTTGACACACTGTGTTGTGCAAATAACGTGTAATACAGTTTTTAGTATGACATATACAAATATTTCGATCATAAAACTAGATGTTCTCTTGAACAATTATGTAGGTTGTGGGTTATTTGCCCTCATCTGACAATGATTTCAAATTTCTTGTTTCCCCAAGGTGATATAGATGACCTTACAACTATGGATCACTAACTCCTCCCAGTACATTCGAATTAGTCTTAGGAATAATTAATGGAATAATTAATGATAACACGTCATACTTGGCAATCCGCTGTAAAGCTTCCCCGTTATCAATAAAATACTTCTTATACACTTCTACTTGCATTGCATGGTTATATGAACTCGAATTTCAATAATAAGCTTTACGTCTCAAATTGTGTTCCTTACAAAATGCATGAGTATCGATTCGAACAAATAATGTCGGTTTTGTTTACAATACAATATCATTTTTCAAACAATATTTCTCAGAAGGCTTTTGTATTCCTATCTCCTGTCTCCAAATCATGCAATAAATCAAATCATAGAATAAAATAATTGTGGTATTTAGTCCAAACAAACGATGTTGGTTGATTGTTTTTCTGGTTGCTTAATAACTATACCTTTTACTTTTTGTATTGCTTATACTATTTTGAGAAAATGACACTAAAATGCCTTTCCAAAGGATAAACAAAAGATAACCATACCAGAATGACTTAGAAGTGTATCGAACGCACGACCGTTCAATTTCGAGGCCAACGTGATTATATCAGATCTCTCGAACAAGGAAAACATGGTTTTAAAGAACACATGGAAAGGAACAATAAATGGTAGTAACAATCAATTATACGATCCAGTCAGCACAAAAGCCATTGTGTAAGTATTAAACACATGGTGACACAAATTTAGTATATTTTCCTTGTGATCAGTGAATATTAGTTGACCGTTAGCATTTTCAATAAGAAAGGTTATCTAGCATCGTCTTCGCTTCAAAAGAAGACTAATTCCGTGTTCTACTTGAATGGATCAACGACACCCTGTATTACATTAAAGAATGAATAATACCGTGTCCTATTAAAATGATGAATAACACCGTGTCTCAGTTTGAAGGATGATTAACATGGTGTCCCACTTTAAAGGATGTAGAATGCCGTGTACTACATTAAATGATGAATAACACCGTGTGTAATATCATTTAGCATCAACATGCACACGATATAAAATTTCTAGCTTATAACAAGGTGAAATTCTAAATGTCTACAATTACTTGGAAGCCTACACATTATTATATGTTCTCTTCAAAATTTATAATATAGAGAATCCCGCAATCTGTTACTTTCTCCCGACAAATACACAACTATTACCTCTGGACCTATACCCGCATTTGCTGTACGGATCTGTATCCATCTCTTTGTCTGAACCTCGACCCACGTCTTCTCCCAGGACCTATAATAATATATAGTTCTGGACTAATACGCACGTGTTCTCTAGAGAGCTACACCCCCATCTTTTTGCAAGACCTATACCATAAAATTGCTCTCTTCTGACCTATATCCATGCTAATTTGTGACCATGGTCTAACTCACAAATATTTTTAAACAAACCAAATAAATTAAACAAACAAAAAAGAAAACGACACTATATAATGCAGTTATCCAAGCACTATGGTGAACACTGAACATTTTTCTACAATTTGACACGCATCAGATAGCACCTTATTAATTTCAACTGTGCTATATCATGCGTAGACAAAGTAAACACCCTAAATATGCTTCATAGAGGAAACAATAGTAGTTTTCAGCAGTCTACTATAAATGATGGATCGTTGATTCTGCCACCCTGGAAGTAAGCATGAACTTAGTTCATCTCTGGAATAATCTGCAGGAACTTGAGCATATATCAAAATACAAATAATTCCTTTAGATTGTTAATGGTGGGATGGATTGCTATTTTTAATGTCTTACTCAGAGCAGAACACTGTTTAATTTAACGGAAATGATCACGATCAGATGCCGAAATATAAGCCAAACATATATGAGGTCAATGTTTGTACCTATTCATGGAAGTTTACACACACACGCACAGACACACACACACACATGCAACACTAAGATATATAATATATATGGTAGGCCGATAATCAGCTCCTCATCCTTGATGATTTTGATTTTCGGTTTATGGGATGATATCGCCTATTCATTCCAATCTGCAAAGGTCTACAGAACAGTTTGGCTACACACATAGGTGTACGTTTTATACATGGCTGTGCAATTACAGTCGGCTGATGGGTTTTGTTGGCGACATATACATTATGTTTCCGGAACAAATCACGTGTGACTTGTAAAATCCGCGTGGAATAAAACAACCATCTGTCCCGTGTCCATTTGAAATGTATCAAGTACCGTTATGTGTATAATGTGTACTCAGGTTTGCTCCGGAAAGATCAGTATGCAATTAAAAAAATTACATATTAATGAACCGGAGACCACATACCCACGTATCTTCTAAAAGTATCAACAGAGATTTGGTTGTTTATTTATCGGATTATAGCACAGTTATACTTTGGGGTGAATATGCTCAGTTCGATTATGTTTAATGGTCATTGTTGTCTCTCAACAAGAACAGACAATATCAATTAGCTATTTTACGTCTTGCAAACATTACATACAGACATATTTTTTAAGAACAATTGTATTTATTTCTAAATTCTAATCAAGAGATACATAAATATGTCTCGAGCAAGACGTCACAAAACGAAATTGAAGAATAAATTGTGTGGATCTATGGCCAGTATAATATGCTCATAGATGCGACAAATACTCTGTACGTTACGTACTCATTCAGTCCATTTCGTGTGTGGATATGTTGTATATTCAGTAATATATATTGCCTACTCTACCTGTGTAGTACATAAGAAACAAAAAAAAAACTTATATAGCTATTTTAACTTGAAATGTATGTCACTAGAAGCACAGGATACCTTTTATGGGTTTTAAACTTTTAACGTACAGATTAGAAATTACAGGACAAGACGCATATTAGAGCAGGGCCCGATTATCCCTTCTGCAAATATGGCAACGTGCCCAGGGCCCCTAGAACTCAAGGCACCCCGTGTATTATCATCTAATCATCTAATATCATATTATCATCTAATATACGGGCTCAATAGACCCCGTATATTGTCGTCTGATTTCACAGGAGGTGATATTACCAATATTGTTAATAGTACTGTAATTATATAAATGGACAAGGCAGGATAGCCGTGTTGGCTGTGCCCAGGGCTCCCAAAGGCCTTAATCCGTTCCTGTATTAGTGTCCAGTAAAATATACTGCAAACGATAACGAGTGCGAGGGGTATTTGACAGAGAAGTGATAATTACTTTATTTATCTTAGTGTGTGTGTGTGTGTGTGTGTGTGTGTGTGTGTGTGTGTGTGTGTGAGAGAGAGAGAGAGAGAGAGAGAATCCAGTATTAGCTAGCAATGATAAGGTAAGCGTGCTAATGACTCAGATCAACTGTAAACAACTTCAAATGCTTGAATTAGCGTAAATTTGTTTTCGGTAACAAATACTCATTATACCATCACACAACATATTTTTTATTGTATCTATTGATCTAAAACAGTGGATTGGGACTGCTCTGCTCACACTAGAACGGATTACTTACTGTGCATTTGAACTATTTATCCTATCGGCAATATGGCAAAGTATAAATTGACTAACGCTGTGTTAATGTTAAAAGCATGAATAAGTAAAATACACAGTATTACGGTCTACCTGCTGATATAGTATCGGCTCAAGCGCAGGGGAGATACATGTGTAGGATCATTATATCAAGAACAGAAGAAAAACAATTGTATTGATTTTATTAATTTTTCTAGAATTATGGAATAATTTCTATAGGAATATTCTCATATAAAGCCTAACATTAATTAGCAGAAATTACATTGGTTAAATATGGCCCATTCATTCCATACAAGCCAAGAGAAGAACTTACTACACCAGCATTTAATTCATTGAGTTGCCTCCCTTACACTGTGTAAGCTATTTCAATGTAAAAAAAACTCATATTTTAAGTGCTTTTTATGACAAAAATGAAACACATTAGTTTGAAAAATTATATTATCCATAAAACGTGAGGGAAATTTAAGTATGAATGATTTCAAAACTTTCAAGGTTCAGAAGCTGATACAGGATTTTCTCTATTTATTTTTCTTGGTATTTTCCCTAATTTCAGACAATTATTTTGAATTTCATGTGAAGGTCCAATATAAGTGGCTGGCATATATATCATTTACATTTTTACCCTTTATTTCAGTTGGGGGTAAGAATTCTGTATGCTTGTACGGGGCATAATATTAACGATACCTTGAAATGTTTTTGTATTGGTGAGACTCTGAATGACATGCTTCTACGGGATGTAGTAGCATAGGTGAAGTGTGATGTTCTTGAACCGATGGGACACTGACTGACCTACTTGTATGGGATATGAAGTATAGGTGCCGTTAAATGTCCTTAGACCGGACTGACCGACATACTCGTACGAGGTGTATTATTATCGGTAACCTTTGGCTGATTGGACATATTTAGCCCAGCTGGGAACGCCGCTCAGATTTATTAATATTTAAGAATATATCTTTAGACAGAAGGTACCTTTAAAGTGACGAAGGAAACATCTACTTTCAATATCATATAAAACTTGTTTAAAAGTTTATTTCTAAATGCCGCGCTCGGAACGGATCCCGCGCGTAAATCCATCGTTCCCGCCAAAACGATCCAAATTGAGCCCCGCGTTTGCGAAGGCCGGTACTGATAGGTAGATTGTAAAATCCTTGTACTGATGTGATACTGATTGACCTTCTTGTACGTGGTTAGAGTGTCCACATGAGGTCGCGGGTTCGAACCCCGGCTGAGTCATACCAAAGACTTGTACAAATGGTACTAAAATCTGTCTTGCCTAACGCTCAGCATTAAGAGGTTAGTCTTTGGACTAGTCGGCCTGGTGTCAGGATAATGTGAATGGGTGAGACATCATGCTACATGTCTGCGGCATGATGCTCAGTCCTATACATCAACATATACTGTACATTGCATACATCGTAGTGATATCCCTGAAAACCCGTTAAAGCTACGTTAGAAATAATAAACACACAATAAACCTGGGACATATATACATATCCCAGATGTTAGGTTCTGTGTCTGCTAAACAATTATCAAGCCCTTTATTTTAGATTAAATCTAAAGGTAGGAGAGCTACATAATAAGAAGCATTCGGACCTTTCATCAGTTTATTACATGGTATGAAATAATGTAATTTTGTATATATCACCAATACGAAATTTAGTAAGTACTAATATGAATACAATACAACTCATAGTTCATTTAAAACATTATTTCATATATTCCAATAAATTGATTTGCCAGTACACGATAAGTATGACAATATCAGTTGTAGCAACTCAATGACATATCCGTTGACACTGATAGGGGATATAATTGTTTTTGACTACTTAGACGAAGTACAGTTGTTACTTCTACAGTCTGGATCTAATTTAAAAATTAGTGATACAATAAGGGATAGGTAAAATGGTATCAAATGCGCATGCCAAAGGGAACGAATCTAAAGATGTAGTGACCATTATTTTTCGAAATCGACATCAAAACAGCTTGTTATTGGTGCATTATGTAAGAGATTTAAGTTCTTTACAATGTTGAGCATCTTGGCTAGATAGCATGTCATATTAATTAATACATAAATCATGTTTTGTATTTTTATTGTTATTGTACAAGTTAGATGTACATCATGGAAAACATGGAAAATATATTTCTGTAACATGACAACTCTTACCTTTGTCTAGTTCTGGCAGAGTTATCTTTCTTGATTGGTGTCGTAAAAGGTCTTAATGTATGCAATATACTTTCAAGATGTTGCTTTAAGCAATGTCATGTATGCATTAATTGAAATCGTAATAGTTGTAGGTGCTGGGCAGAAAAATTTAATTGGTCTGTAGCTTTTATTATTGGTCAAATTCCCATAACAGCCATCGCAAAGCACAACAATAATCATGTAGATCTTTACATTATTAAGTTCGCATAAACTCCATAGCGTCCCAATCCAACATAACGACGTAATTGGATTCTTGAAACCTATACATAGTCCTATTTACCGCTGTAGTGACGGAATAGGTGCATAATAGAGGACCCGTATGGAGGGCGATATATGTTACCATATTGCGGTTCAGCAATGGATGTTAGCTAATGTTTCAATATAGCATATTCCCATGATACTAATTTCACCGAATATATCTGGTTAGTATAATGTGAATTTTTATTATCAAGACGAGTATGGGGGGAGGGAGCCTTTCAACATCTTCATATGTTCTCCCGTATCCAACACTTTTCTAACAGTCTTGCAACTGTCAACTGTTTTCCAGATAACTTCCAGGTACATGGTATTTAAATCCCTGGGAAGCTCAAATCGGTCCAAGCCAGAGCACAAGCAACGAAACGACCGAGAGTCTGAAGCCCTAATTCCTTGGGCTTATACAGCATATAGTACGAGACAGGTTTAAGAGACAATATTGCAAACGATGGATGTCATATTTAATTTAAATTTCAGTTTCTTCTATTACCTCTTCAGTTTTTATTATAGATTTTTTTTTTCGCATGTAAACTTCAGAAGTTAAAGAATTAATTATAATGTACATAAAGCAAATTTGAAATGTAACTTCAGTACCTAAATGTAGAACTTCGCTTTCTTATATTATTCTAACGTTAGAAATTTTACCTATATTTCATCTAACGAACGTATTTTTTCCTCCAGAAAACACATCAAACTTCAAGTATTAATCCTTTAGGACGATGTTCAAGGGGAATAACACTTTTCTTTATTGAAACAGTCATGTAACATGTTGTCTCTCCTGATCTCTTCTAAGCCTAGTGACTACAGTTGTCAATATTAGCAAAACCTATGGGTAGTGAACTCGTCTTCTGCCTAAGATTTTACGGTTAGTTTCTCATCCTGGATACACTGACACGCAGAAGGTAAAGTTGCTTCTTCCGACGTTTGAATATAAAGTACTTGAATAACATACATCCACCTGCACTGAATCGTGCTCACGCAACTTTTTAAGATCTATGTATGGAAGGGGATTACCATCATACATATAAGTGTGTATTTTCTAATACTCTTTGATGCATTATTGTAAATGTTTGCTTGCAATTGCTACATTCATAATTCTAGTAATGAAATTTTCTATTTTTCACTGATGCAGCTGTAAAGGTCTGCTTGCAAGTGATTCGATCTACTTTCCTTATGCGTCACTTTGTCTTGCAAGTTGCCAACTGCTGAATTGGTTCTGTAGTTTACTTGATACATTTGGATATGAAATATGAGTTTTAAAAAAGATACAAATTGTTCATGTATCTTCTACAGATATGATTGTTTTCTGTTCGGAGAGTAAGATCCTCCCCTACACATAATTTAAAAAGAACCCCTTTAAAGTATTTTAAGGTTAATCGCAGCACAGATTGTTATTGCATGAACCCCACCCACCCCACATAAACATCTTCATTTATCTGCGATTTTATCGTTTTCAATAATCATGTTTAAAATATAAGCTAATATTGACATGACACACAACATATCAACAAAATATAACTATGCAAAGGAAATATTAGAGAAAACTAGATATTTAATGTAAAACATCATTCATAACAAGATTATTGTTAGATGAATTAGTCTAAAACAAAACTTATCATACAGGTAAGTAGAAAGTATGCTAGACATTTCAATGTGCGTTAAAGCCCTCAAGTACTATGCATCAGTGAAGACACAAGAGTGGGTTTCAATAATTGAAGTAACACAAGTACAAGTTTGTTACTTTGTGAAAAATGGGGACATTATGAGAAAATGGAGAAAACATGATGTACCTGCTGGTGATGAGTGGTCAGTGAGTAATCAAATTGTCGTTCTTAAGTCGTACAAACAGAAAATTCAAAGTCTAGCCCATTAAACTCCTTAAGCTGGTTATTTTGGGATCAATAAGACTTATCACAAGATTCTGGATTGTTTTTATTTCGCGAAAATCAAAAGTGATATTTATAAGTGCCGTAGATCTTGTCACACTTGTCAAATTGTAGGAAATCCCGAACAGAATATATATAAGGCACATCTGCAACCTACTCCTTTATTTGACCATTTGACAAGCCATTTAACATAACAATGGTAGACTGTCAGTTCTTTACCTGATACAAAGTCAAGCAATCAATACTTGCTGACAATAATGTGTGCGTCCTCAATATTTTCATAGGGTATTCCTCTGAGAATATTAAAGCAACAACTGTTAAAACGTGTTAGCCCCCCCACCCCCACCCCCCCCCCCAACAAAATTATGTTTAACTGTTTCCAGCAACTTGTGCATCACTTAGACATCCAAATATTTAATTTATTTGCCCATCGCCATTGAAGTCATGGGGCTAGCACATGACTGTCTAAAACCACTTTTACCTACTCATGATATATGTATATAATTATGTTAAATCAAACCTTTAGAAAGTCAGTGATCAGTAAAATCCTGCATTATATAATTATCGAGTAAGAACAGGTGAGTTTTTTTCCACATGTTGATAATTATTACCAAATTAAATACCATGTGATTACCCTTAAACTGCAAAGGACTGTCCCCAAATACCGTCAGATACTCAGGATACATGTAGACAATTAAATAAAATGAAACCAAATAAAAATACAGTAATCAGCAAAATTATAACCTGTATAATCATCAAGTGAGATCAGTAGAGTTCTTGTCTCTTGTTGATACTTACTGAAGGAAAGACCCTACGACTATCCCAAAACACGCTCATTGACCCATGATACATGTATACAATTACAATGACTGAATGAAATATGCATGAGTTTGCACAGTCACTATATCTCTGTCTGATTAACCATTTTATTATTTGTATTGGTTTAGTAATGGTAAATATTACAATAAATGAAAGTAAAGTCTCAAGTAACATTATGTATTTCGTCTCTGATTATGTCCACTTTTACAGACACAAGTTTTAAAGGATGCAAACCAGTTTTAAAGGTTTTTTTTTCAAGACAATTAAAAATTGAGGTTCTGTACATTAACAATGCAAATTAGATATTGGAAAACAATAGATCACTAAATCTAATACTTCTAATCGCAAGTAAAAAAAAAATCGTATCATGACAAGAGCGTGCTTTTCCACAATTCGATTATTAGTTTCTTTTGAGACAAAATATGTTCCAAAAAGAAATTGGTGATAAGAATAAGAAAACCTTTAGGAATTCATAATGTATTTAAATGTCATTTTGCCAACAAACACTGTTATGTGTTATAGGCGTTGCTATGAAATATATTATTTTAGCCAGAGAGTATGTACCATAGTATCACAGGAAAAGATAGACGTATGTGAGGTTAGTCGAAATGGGTCACGTAAAATACGATCCTTACAACCAGGATTCGTCTGATTAAAGCTCAAGAGTAGTACGAGGAAATATATCATTGTCATCTCTTATTCATAATTTGGCAAAATAAAGAAATGTGAGATCACTAGGAAGTAGATTTCTTAAAAGGTGAATGTAAATACTTATTTGCGTCAAAACTCGGTTTAAAGAAGATCTCCCTGATGTAGTGTATGTGTTTTTATTTTCGTAAGGTGCTAAAAATCACTAAGATATTCGGAAAGCGCATGGATTGAGAGAACGATTAAAACTTCGTTGCTGACGTACACTTAAAAAATGGACTTATAGAATTACAATGTTTATCGACACAAAATGAATGCCGTAAACCTACTTGGGGAGCATTAGGAACAATTTAGAAATATATAACGCAGTTTCATGCATTAATTCCACGACAATCTCTAGTATGATATTATGACAACAATTGATGACACGAGATGGACATCAAAGAGGCTGCTAATTAAACTTATTATATACTTTGTTGAAAGGCGAAATTTCCATGCAGCAGCAGTTGGAATGATGCAATTGTAATATGGCAAATTTATAAACAGAATATACAAAACTTGTGAGAACTGACATAACGTTTGCCATACGACAAACTACAGAATCAATTCAGTAGTTGGCAAACTGCAAGATACAATGACGCAGAAGCAACGTAGATATAAGCACTTACAACCCTTTACAGCGCGAATCAATTAAGAATAGACAAATCATTACTAGAGTTATGAATGCATCAGTTTCATTCAGCCATTTGCAATAATACAGAAGGAAAGTGGCACTTGCAAACTGATATGTACAATTTGCGTCAATGAAGAATACAATATACATGGATACAATTATGAAAGTGGCACATGCAAGCAGCCATTTACAATAATGCGTCAAGGAAGGTTAGAAATACGCACATGGAAATATGGCGGTAATCCCATTCCATACATATAATCCACCTTGCAAACCTTCAAAACAACATTGGCAGTCACATGCATACACTTCCTTGAAGGACTGGGAATGCTTTAAACCATTAAAACCTTTCTTGTTCTGTATGTCCCCATAATGGTTTAAGACACATATGTCTGAAATCTCGTATTAGTTGTGAATGTTGTATTACCTGATGTATCCCTTTGTACAAGATATACAGTTTTTACTAATATTGACATTTTGAGCATGCACCCTTTTACCTCCAGCCCAGACCACGCCATTATTCGTTTTTCAATATTCTCCACTGACTGCATACAGTTACCTTTTACCATATGTATCAAGGTTTACCACAGAAAGAAAAAAAAACTTTAGATAATGAAAAGGGGTTGGATTGAGAGAAGATGAGAAATGGTGTTCAGCTTTGATAACTATACGTTTATACTTTACCTATTATGGTAACTCTACGTGTCTACTTTGGATACTATGGTAACTAGAGGTGTCTGTTTTGCATACTGTGGTAGCTAGAGGTGTCCATTGAGCATGCTGTGTTGACCAGAAGTGTCTGTTTTACATAATATGGTAACTAGATGCGTCTATTTCGCATAATGTGGTAACTATACGTCTTTAGGATACTTAAAATTCTAACAACTATATCAAAATGTCAAAATTACGTAAATTATATCGTTTTACATTTTATTTAACTAGATGTAAACCTCTTGATGTATAGCAATTGTCACAGGATATATAGTATTCTGTCACACACTAATATATTTCATTCACTTAATGTGTCATATTTTCAACACCACGTCCAACCACAACACCTACTACGACCCGTAAACCTACTATGGGTTCAACGACAACAACGAAACCAAGTAAGAAACCAAGGTGTTCTGCCATATCTCTATCTCTGTATATGTTGCTCTCTCTCTCTCTCTCTCTCTCTCTCTCTCTCTCTCTGTTCTTCTTCTCCTTCTTCTTCTTTTTCATATTTAAAAAATGCCTGAACCCATTTTTCCCCTTTTTCAAATGGGAGTTCTTGTGGTCCCAAAACGAATTTTACAGCATCTATTTTTGCTACTGGCTCCTTTCCAGTTTTACTCAGCTTGGTATGCTTATCACGTACTATATCGCTTTTAGTCTAAAATGTCTGAAAACTCGTGTTGGCCATTTACTTAACATGACGTATGTATGTCTGTGTGTTTCTCTGTCTGAACTCGAATATTGGAGTTTAAAAGACAAGTTCATACATGTCTAATTACAAATGTTTTTGTAAAAGTATATGTTCTATGACATCATGATGCACATGATATGCTTATTTAAATGTATCGCTCTTGCCTAGGCACTTTTATATCTTCGTTCTGGATGCTGGTTTTTCAACCCTTTCACAATGATATTATAGACTACGCGTTGCTTCTTACTGCATTGCCTATGTATTTTCTATGTAATTTTTGGCTTAAAACTGCTCCTCTGTTCCAAACGTCTGCAGTGAAACTAAAACAATCGATTCGGCTTTGATATTCAGTGTAAATAATTAGGTGCTATATAGGTTTTTTTTCTCTCTGCGTTTGTGTGTGTGTGCGTGTGTGTGTGTGTGTGTGTGTGTCCGTGTATGTGTGGGTCTGTGTGTGTTTCCTATCATATATGCTCCATCTTTTTTTACATTAGTCGATAATGATGCATTATATTAAATGTTGGTTAACTTGCTGGTCAAATGGTCATAATATTTCTGTAATCAGCAATCTGATTCACAGTTCAGTTATTATTTTAGAAACTAACACAGAACGAAATGTCGAACAAAAGTATTTACGACATTCTAATCATTTCGTTTACAACCGCAATTACAATTGTTATGATTATTATTATTATTATTATTATTATTATTCCATGTAGCTAGGACATTGATCTTCAGACCTGAACATGGTTCACGACTAAATGCCACAAATATTGCAATAATAATTATCTACTTACGTTCTAGGTATAATAACGCTGCAATAATAGAGGCAGCAGATCTAAAAGGAAACAGCATTCGTTTACATCATCCGAACTGGCCGCGATGTGGATCAGCACGAACTCGGTGTAATCGCCATCAAACTCAGCAACATGATGCATGTCAACAGCTTTGAGATGCTACATACGATTCAAGTCAAAATCACACAGGATCATGCTCTGGAAGAACTTGAACCGATAATAATAATGCTATAGACCCAGCTTTGTTTCGACAAATTTCCTTTTCTGAAGTGAATCAAATAAATGCTCACTTTCTACACTATTCCAGTGGTATAATCTGAGAACATTGTTACCCCTGTCAGTCTGTCTGGTGGATATTTTAGCAGTGGAGTACTATAGGATTGTTTACTGTTATTTACAGTTTATGAAACAACTGTTCTGTAACCTCATGTTCCGAATAAATTCCATTATTGAATGTGCCGATGTGACAAAAGGCAAGAATAGGTTGATGTATCACAATGATACGATCCACAATGTGTTCAAAAAACATTCACAATAATCCCAAAATAGTGGTTTAGTCTGAAAGGTCAATTAGCATTTTGTACTTTAAACGAATAATTTAAGTAAACGAAAGATCCCAAAATATTATTTTGCTAGAACTGACAGTGCCATGAGAAGTAAGAAAGGTGGAGACCCATGAGCAAAACTTAGCCTCATATCAGCCACAGATCCCTAAGTGCCAGCAGAATGAATGGAAGGCCTGGAATCTACCGTTGAAATTATGATGAATCTGTCTTGCAGCACATACAATTTGGCATGCAAGGGAGTCAACGGGATTATAGCAGCTAGCGGATAGTAGTTAGCCACAAAGGTTGGCAAACAGGGAACAAGGAAGCCTCGCAATGGATTTGGCGGAAGAATGGAGACAAATATATATATTTATCGGTCCCGGGTTGAGTCTGATAAACTTAGTCAGCACACCCCTGGAGAGCGATGTAGGTCAACTGCGAAACTCGGCAGAAAAGGTGATCCCAACCTGATGATGAAACCGGTTGCAGGTCTCACTTCATATATTATCTGAACACAACTAAAAGTGGTTCCACAGCCTGATAGTAAAATAGGAATAAATAAGTTCGCTTATCTCATCCTTATATAAACACATCAAACACTGCTGATGACCAGGCTTTGGTCAAAGGATCGCTTCCAGTACGGTCTAAGTTTGTAAATAAGGATGGTATTTAGCAAAAATATTAGTAAACAAGTTATTGTTAACTTACAAATATCAAAATAAAAATAAACATAATAATTATCCATAATAATAGACATCACCCTTTTGTCGTTAGTAATATATTATAGATGAGGTTATGATAATCATAATTATTAAGTACTATCTTAATATCAGTCTTTGGGAATCAATCATCAGACGTTTTGTGTGTTTATTTATATAAAAAAAAGAAATATTTACTTGAATAATTCATTGGAAATAACAAAGTGCTGGTACACTTTGATCTATATCACTGCTTTGAGAATATTTAGATCGCATTCAAAGAAATTCTGAATTACGTCATTCTGATACATTCATACTTTTAGTATATCAGCATATTCATGACTGATGGTACATTAGTAAATTCAAAACCTGTAATTCATTTGGAATGATTTGTACCTTTGGAATTGTGATATAACTTTTAGATTATCTGAAATTTAATTCACGATCTCGTTTATCGTTAATTCTAGGTATCACACAAATCATGTCACTGAAGAAAAAGAAGAAAAAACTGAAAATGATATTGAAACGGGTACAATGCCAGTATGGTTTATGTTGCCATCAGCCCAATAAACTTACCATCTAAATATTAACAAAATAAGAAGAACAAGAAGAAGAACAACAACAACAACAAAAAGATAAGATATGCATGTAACGAGTAATTGAATATATACTTGGATAGATATTATAGTATAGTACCTCTGGTAAACTGATTTATGGGCTGTAGGTGTTTACATTCCTTTCGTCAGTGATACTTTTTCATTTTTTCCGAACTCGCCCATGACCTTTCAATTGCGAAATGCAGTATTTTGCTTACGCGTGCGTTGTTTATCGGCCCATCCCAGGTTAGATTCGACTAATAGTATATGGAGGGTCTCTACAGAATGTCCAGTCACGTCGCACTGGCAGAGGAGTATCACTTTGATTGTCGTGTTCGCTTGATTTTTTTTTTTGTGGGTTTTTTTGCGATTGTGGCTCTTACGGTTATTCATTCATTTTCTAACATCAACAGTTTTCCCAACATATTGAATGACAGCGATCTTACATATTACGAGATATATTACATTATTGGTTCGGCATTTCAACTCATGTCATTTAACTTCTGAACGATATTGCACAGAATTTATATTCCTGCCAAAATGTTTGTACATATCTATTTTGATTTTTCCTTGACGAAACCATGTTTAGGACATATCTCTATAATGTGTTTTGTAACAAAACTTCTTTTCTTATTTATCTGAATGTTGCTTTTCTAGGCTCGTTAAAATGTATTTCTCACAGTCATAAATGTATTCAGATCAGATCGTCTTCAGTGACATTTAATAGAGGCCTCCATTTCTTTAAAATTATGTAAACAATTAGATTACTGTATCTTCATATGTTCAATGTAACTTTGTATGTTGGACCTAAATTTGTCCAAAATGACGTTTATTTTTTCTATTCCTGAATTAATGTTTTTTACACAACTAATACATAGCTAAATGATTCTCTGTGTATATGGGTTTATAATCTTTATAATTATTAATACAATTAAACGTGTTTTCTTGGGTCTAAGTCTAGGTTATAGTCCAGCTTCTATCTTTTAATTGTATTAGCTGGATTTAACAACAACTAACATTATTTTTGTATAAATCAGGATTATTCTAGAATGTTATTTTCCATCAGGCAATTGTTTGCTTTTAGAAAATATCAATTGTGACCTGAGGTCAAGTAGAAAACTATATAATAGTGCCACTGAAAAGAAATTACATTCGTGCTTTAAGATCTAGCAGTCAAGTTGTATTATATCTTGAGCCCAGTAATTCATTTCGGGCGGAAATTTACTTCTTCGAATTACACTGGTCAACAGTGAAATCATTACTGACTTGAAAAGGCCCTAATCTGTAGTATTTTGGTGTGCCGAACACGAATATAACCGTGAAAAATTTGTATTGGCTCTCGTTTTGAAGATATTCATATACCTCATTTTCTATGTTTCACTGTGTAAATTTCTCCAGTAGGACTGCAGCAACATCCGGAATAATGATGTAACATTGCATAATACCATCATGCTCACATCATCCACAGTTGATTGCATCATTTTCTGATGCAATGCAATACTAATGCCATGCGGCTGCTGAAGTAAGTTGACGTCAGCAGTGTACTATACATGTGTAGGCCTATTATACTAATGCCAGGCGGCTGCTGAAGCTGACGTAAGCAGTGTACTATATAAAGCCCAATCAGATAGGTTCAGCATTTAAAATATTTTAGACGTTGTGCGAGACAGTTCAAGCTACTGTTACATAAAACTTATTATTTTATCCATTTACGTACAATAAAGAACAGTAATGCCTCGAAAGTGTGTTAATACCGCGGACAATTTTTGCTATATTTGTGGGGAAGTGACATTTGCCAACCAGAAGAAAAGTATCAATTCTCAAGTGAAGAAGGCATATCATCTTTACTTCGGATGCAAGGTTGGTGACCAAGACAAGCCTTGGGCTCCGCATATATGCTGTGCTACATGTACAACACAGCTTTCACAGTGGTTGAATTGCAAAAGGTCATCAATGCCGTTTGCAGTCCCAATGGTGTGGAGAGAGCCAAGCAACCACCTAAATGACTGTTACTTCTGCTTGGTTCCTCCTCTTTCCGGCGGAATAACGAAGCGAAAGAAGTCGAGAATAGTCTACCCAAACATTCCGTCTGCATTGAGACCAGTTCCACATGGTGAGGGACTTCCTATTCCAGAACCTCCAGCAGAATATTCTCTTGATTCATCTGACGAAGACAAAGGTGAGTCGACCTGTTCTTCTCCTGGTCCATCAGCATGCAGTGATCCAGATTTTCACTGTGGTGCATCATCAACCCCACACAGAATAACACAGGAAGAACTAAATGACCTGATTCGTGATTTGGACTTATCAAAGAACAAGGCAGAATTGCTAGGATCAAGACTCCAACAATGGAATCTTCTAGAAGAAGATGTCACAATTACTGCATATCGAAAGCGCCACCAGCAATTGGAGCCTTTCTTCAGAAAGGAAAGTAATCTGATATTCTGTTCCGATATTGAGGGCCTCATGAATGCTTTAAAAATCACTCATGACCCACAAGAATGGAGACTATTTGTGGACTCTTCGAAACTGAGTCTCAAGGCTGTGCTTTTGCACAATGGAAACATTCTTCCATCTATTCCAGTAGCGTATGCTGTCCACATGAAAGAGACATACGATAACTTAAGGCAGCTACTGAATTCCATTGAGTATAACAAGTACAGCTGGCACCTCTGTGGTGATTTGAAGGTAGTTGCCCTTTTAATGGGACTGCAGCAAGGATATACAAAATACATGTGTTTCTTATGCGAGTGGGATAGCCGAGCAAGGGAAATGCACTACATGAGGAAGGAATGGACTCACAGGCAGAATGTAGCCATTGGAGAGAAGAATATCCAACACCCAGCTCTGGTTGAGGCTCAGAAAATCTTGCTACCACCCCTTCACATCAAACTAGGTTTGATGAAGAACTTCGTGAAAGCCATTGACCGGACTTTGCCAGCATTCCGATACCTGCATGAAAAATTCCCTCGACTCAGCGAAGCAAAGATTAAAGAGGGAGTTTTTGTGGGTCCTCAGATTCGAGAGCTTTTCAAAGATGACCGGTTCAACAACTTGCTGGAAGGTGACGCGAAACAAGCATGGAATGCTTTTCGCCTAGTTTCTACAAACTTCCTCGGAAATGTTAGGGCAGAAAACTATAAGGAACTAGTAGAAGACATGTTGATGAAGTATAAGAAACTTGGCTGCAATATGTCTCTAAAGATTCACTTCCTTCATTCCCATTTGGATTTCTTTCCTAGCAACTGTGGTATTGTTAGTGATGAACACGGCGAACGTTTTCATCAAGATATCACAACAATGGAACAAAGATACCAGGGAAAATGGTCCACTACAATGCTGGCTGACTACTGCTGGACACTCCTCAGAGATGCTCCCGAACAGCTGTACAAGAGACAGGCGAAGAAATCTAAGATGTAGTCAATGACTTGATTTTTTATAGGTAGGCTATTACAGTTGACCTTTTACTATTGGAATGCATTTCGTTATGTAAACATTAATTTCTTGCAGATTACAAAAAAACTAGAGCCAATTTTGCAATTTGACTGTCATATTCGTGTTCAGCACATAAAAATTGATAAGAATTGACTAATTTTATTTCAGTAACATGACTTTTGTAAAAATTTGTTGTCCAGTGTTATTGAAATCAAGTTCTCTTGAAATACAAAAGTGCTTTAATAAAATTGGACGAAGATATTAACTAGGGTTTATAGTGAATTCAAACCAGGAATTATGTTAATGTGATTCAACAAATGACTGTTGTCACATCAGCAATATACACGTTACGACAGACGCAGCAAACATCTTCGGCTTCGCATTTAATTTGGACTTCTACTAAATTATATTCAGGATTTTAAATTTCTAGGATTTGTGCCTTTATTTCGAGGATTATTTGAAATTTAATTCGCAATACCATATTTATTTTCATTTCATTTTATAATACTGGGAAATAAATTACTTGTTGACTTTTCAAAGGCTTGTAGCTTTTCACCTTTTTCTATTACTTATCTTAAGATCAGACTCGCAACAGGGTGATGGATTTTTTTTTATTGGTAATGGAAGTTACCAAAGAGCATTGGTTTCCGTACCCTTCACAATTGGTTGCATAACATTTCTAAATGTCATTTCAGCTATTTGGAGGACAGTTTCATTCAGAATAGCAAGTCTTTAATTGAGACAAATGTCGGTCAGATTTCGAAAAGATGCAGTTTAAGAATATATATCACCCCTCATACTTAATTTTTGAACGCTGAAAAAACAAGCTGATGTATTTATCGCAGAGGATGGAAATACCGATATGGAATAATGAGAGAAGGAGGATAGGCATTGAATTTTTTAAGTTAAAGAAATAATTATTTAGCCAACTCTTAGTCTTCAGAACAATCATAAGTCATTCAACCTGTAAGGAGAAAGTGAGAAAATCAGGTAGGTACATGTTGAAATTTTTGTTGGTGCGCGCAAAGACGCAGAATGGTTCTTGCACATGACAATACTAGACATGACTTAAATATTTTCTGATGTCGTTTTCTAATGCAATTTATAAGGCTGTGAGTAATGGTGGTGGCTCGGGTGTTTCGGACCAAGAAAGTAGAAGAAAGAACATTGTATTACTAAAATATGTCTGTGGCGTTGGAGGTACTTTGGAAGAAGTGACAAAACTACTTCGGAAGTAGTTAAATAAGAACTCGCCAGAGACGAGTGCAAATCTATTGCCAGGTTACGAGTTACCGGTAGGAAAAACACTGCTAAACCATTGCAATAAACAAAGCGATCAAGCCCAAAACCATGCTCAGAAAAATAAAAATTGATCATTACCAGCTGTATCTTTCTTACAGATCTCCATGGATATAACAACAGTGGAGTACATTAAGCTTTTATCATCAACATGCTCTTCATTATCATCATTATTATCCCCCATGATCTTTATACAATCTTCAGGGATATTATAGTAAGCTCGCCTATCCGTCCGTAATCACTGTCCATTGTCCCTTCACCTATTAGACCGCTTTGTGGAAATTTGTCATTTCCATATACGATGCACATGTGATAACCGTCTTCTAGATCAGTATGATATATGATTACATCTCCTTATATTTTATGGGAGTATGGGAGTTGTTTTTTGTGGGTTTAACGACACTCTTTGTCAACCTTGTAACTGGTGTAGAATGCTATGTTATACGACACATGATATATGTGACAGAATTCCCAACTTATCTCAGGGTGACTGTCTGTAGTCGCGGTTTTCCGTTTAGATGTACTTTACATTTCCTTGATAAAATTAAGATAACAGCTACTGTAACGTTATGATTAAGCAACAAAAATAATAGAAAATTTAACAGATGAATAGACAAACTAATGTTCTGCACAATGATTTGCTGTAAGTGGCTGCTGTAAAGTGGACAGTTGTTAAAGATGCGCGAGACGCTCAGCATTAAGAAGTTAGTGTTAGGACTGGTCGGCCTGGTGTCTGGATAATGCGACTGGGTGGGACATCATGCTACATGCGTGCGGCATGAAGCCCCAGTGCTCTATACATCACTATAAAGTGCCATACTGCAGACATCGTAGCAATATCACTCAAAACTTGTAAAAGCTACGTTAAAAATCAAAATCACACACACACAAACACACACACACACACTAGCTGTTATTAATTAAAGGAAGAATCATACTGAGGAATGGTTTGTACTTGTCGTGCCCCGCATTTGCTATGTTGAAATAGCTAACAAAGAAATGACTGACCAGAGACGTTTGAATGAGATTGTTCCAGGTGTCCAAGTACCTAGTTACAGGTATGAACCCACTGAACAGAATATAATACAATTTGGATCGGAGGAAATGACTAGACGCCACTAAATGTTCCACTTAGTAGGATTGTCAAGTGAATTTTTCGCATTATTTTTATTTGCAAAATACACTATAATTCAGGCACATGTGCTTACTGTGTTAGTGTCACTGAAATATAGTGTTCTTCAAAAGATCCAGCGAGTGGCCGAGTGGTCTAAAGCTCTCTCCGTTACGGATCACTGCCATCTCACCTTTGTCTGCGTGGGTTCGAGTCTCGTATTCGGCCAATGTGGGAATGTGAGAAAGCTTGCCAGTAGCCTCTCGTGGGTCGGTGTTTTTCAGGGGTTTTCCCAGATTCTTCCTCCACCATTAATACTAGCCGCCATGTATAGCCTATCGTATGCTGAAAAATGGCGTTACACCCCACAACAACAACAACACCAAAATAGCCGAAACACTTCCGATCCACCCTTTTGTCACATATACTTGAGGTGTCCATTTATTTATTTTGTTTAACATTCCAGTTCTAAGATGCCATTAAATCATTAGCTGTTTTCATTTTTTGTTGAGTGCATGAGTTGCTGGTCATTCCAATTTGTGCTCAGAACTATTTGTGGCACACTTGCCAGGAGACACCGCTTTGTTTGCTTGATCAATAGATGTCGTTCTGCAGCTCTGACGTTTAAACTGGTGGAGTGATGATGTGTAAGTTATATGTTTCAAGACTGACCAGAGATAATCTTTAAAGTGTTTCTTCAGTCCACTCTGAGATCATGTTTTAATAAAAAGAGACCCAAATATGGTCCTTTTCTTTCAACTATGTGTTTTATCATTTCTGAAATACATGCATGTCGCAATGGACAAAAGAATGTTTTGAAGCAAGAATGAAACAAAACTTTAGAGGAAGTATAGACAGTTCATTCAGTTAATTGCTTGTAAAACAAAAACACACAAAAAGGATGCTAGAGCAAGTCATTCATATAATATTTGACCAACGCACATACCATTAATAAACCAGTTAGGAAAAAAGTAACAACAAGAATAGTAAATGAAATAAATTGATTCTTTGTCTTTGGATTGCTCTACACTTTGTTATTGTACGCCATGTCCGGAATGCCTTTCGCCGTTGTTTTAACCTTGAAAATGATACGGCGACAGCACCATTTATTATAAATAGTGTACCCCTTCTGCACTAATCGGCTTGCTGTGTTTCAACGAAATTGAACAATAAAGGATGATATGTTTCAATAGGATAGAACATATGCTCTTTTATGAATTAAATAAAGTTAGGAAAAAAGTAACAACAAGAATAGTAAATGAAATAAATTGATTCTTTGTCTTTGGATTGCTCTACACTTTGTTATTGTACGCCATGTCCGGAATGCCTTTCGCCGTTGTTTTAACCTTGAAAATGATACGGCGACAGCACCATTTATTATAAATAGTGTACCCCTTCTGCACTAATCGGCTTGCTGTGTTTCAACGAAATTGAACAATAAAGGATGATATGTTTCAATAGGATAGAACATATGCTCTTTTATGAATTAAATATTGAAATACATATATCTGAGTCATCTTTTTAATGAAAATACCCCTGTCAAGGTCATATATGCCAGGATCTTTGAGTGATGTCAATTATCGAGTACGACATTAGAAATACCAAATACATGTTACTGAGGTCTTTACTTATATTAATATATATATATATATATATATATATATATATATATATATATATATATATATATATATATATTTCCAACTCATTAGCGAACTGCAATACTTCAGAGGAAAGTAAAAGTAGTCAAGCACACACGTAATACCCAGTGATTATTATCCATGCATCTTAGTCCAAGACCATGATTCTTCTCGAAATTTCTTTCAGCAGGCTTCCGATATTATTCTTCCCTATAATTACCCTGTGCAAATGATAATAATACTTAAAAAATTACAATTGTCCTGTGATGATGATGAATATGATAATGATGACGATGATGACGACAACGACGACGACGACGATGATGATGATCATGATGATGATAATAATAATAATAATAATAATACCAATATTATTATTATTATTATTATTATTATTATTACTAGTAGTAGTAGTAGTAGTATCATTATTATATGACATTAGTAATATTTCAAATATATTATTGGTATTACAGATCACAAAGAGCTGTGAAGAACGACAATGCAAGTAGTAATATATACATACAATTTATTAAGTATTGGTTCAGATTTTAAAGATGAATGAGAGGATACGAGGAGCCGAGTGGTAATGGTTGCTAATCACTTCCATCTCATCTCTTTCTGCGTGGGTTCTAATCTCGGGGTCGGTCAATGTGGGTATGTAATAAGATTTCCAGTATCTTCCCGTGGGTCGGTGTTTTTTTAAGGGGTTTTCCTGTGTTTTCCGGGTTCTTCCTCCATCATCAATACTGGCCTCCACGTAGAGCCTATCCTGTGCAGAACATGGTGTTAAAACCGCAATAGCAACAACAACAAAAATGAATGATAATATATTCCCAAAACAAGGATATACCATGCAATTAATATGGGGCAAACACTGTTAGTGTTAGTTGATTAAAGTTTAAAATATACCGTTTTCATACGGAATTGGCGAAATTTGGGTTAATCTTGTGTGGGTGATGCGAAATTCTTTTTGATTATGGAGCTAAATGGAGCATCAAATTCAATGGAGAGATCACCACTTTATATGATCAGAAACAGTCTGAGTTGTCTTTTCTATATACAAAGTTAGCTCCAGAAATGGAAGCTTCCCCATAACGGCAATGGTAGGTAGGTATACAAATATTCCCTATGTTAAAAGATTGTGACCTTTGTGTGAAGATATAGAAGACTTGTTTCACTTTGCTATTAAATGACCAATAATACTAGTATTAATAATAATAACAACAACAACAATAATGATAATAATAATAATAATAATATTATTATTATTATTATTATTATTATTATTATACTGGTTATCATTGATGCATGTATTATAATAATTTTAATCGGCAAGCCTTGTGTTACAATATTGCTTGATGAACGCAGCAGTTGGCGAAGAGTTTGATTGGCATTTCGTACTTTGATGTCTGTCCACTACGAGTGTATATAAAGATAATAGTAAATAAATGATACCTTATTTTGCATAGCTCATGTCTGGTTGTTGAAAGACTTTAGATAATATAACTCAAACATTTGATTTTTATATAAATATAAATGCTTCAACAAAATAATATAATGTTCGAATCCCAGCTAAATCAAACCAAAGACTTATTTTAAAATGTGTACTAGCAGCTCTCTGGTTTGCTCTCAGTATTAAGAGGTTAGTGTTAGGACTGGTCGGACTGGTGTCAAGAGAAGATAATGTGATGCGACATGTCTGAGGCATGATTCCCCGGTGATAGACATCACTATAAACTGTCAAACTGCAGACGTCGTAGCGATATGACTGAACAATTGGTAAAGCTACGTTAAAACTCCTATTCTCTCTCTCTCTCTCTCTCACATACACACACACACACACACACGCACGTCTCCCTTCACTAATAATGTATCTACCCTGTATAGCTCTGTACCAAACTCGTACCTTTCCAATGCCTTTATCTAACTGGCACGGGATTCCGAATGAAACTACTGACAACATTTCAAAGTTATCTGTCAAGGTTATTCTGGTCTGATTTTAACAAGCATGCACTTGTCCTAATGGAATAAAAGAGGAACACATAATCTCGTTCAATTTACCAGCATGTATTTCAGTAATGGTCCTATTCCCAGTTGAGTCAAAAAATATTGTGACACATGGGGAATAAAGCCAGCTACTTTTTCGTTTGTTCTGGCACCTAGCGAGATAGAAACCTCCGAAATGTTTCCATTCTTTTTCGAGTATAGGAGATGTAGACGTTTTGCAAGGAAAATAACTCGTAAAATTTACATGTATTGAGACCCTAACATTAATCTCCCTTTCGATAAGTCAGAGATATACCGTTCAACGTTAATAGGGCGGGGACTGGGGTAGTAGATAATATAATTCATGCAGTTGATTAAGTTTCAGACACTATCTAATATGGAATTATATGTTACTCTTAGTCGGAATGTAAATAACATATCATCATTGGAATGCATTACAGCATCTGTACATTATGAGAGAGATAGTCTAATTTTGAATTGTATGACTTACTCATAGGTTCATTCAAGTCATGTTTTTGGAGACTGTACTGCTGTCAGCCCTTGCAACACATAATTCTGAAACCTTGCAAATTGACTCTAAGACATGCTTTACAAAGCAAATTCACACAGGCACAAAGCTGATACCTTTATATCTGCACTCACCACACAAAACTCCTACCAATATTGATAAAAAATAGTCATGCAATAAGACAATAAAGTAACTCCAAATTTGTATCATGCCTAGCAAATTTGCTGTGAACCACAAGAAATAGCATGGCATCGGTAACTATAGAAGTGATTCGGCATCAAGGGGAGTTGCGTTCTGGCGTAAACTAGCAGCAGAGAGACTGAGCCCACCAACTATTCCGTCCAAGAGAACCTTCTATCGAGAACACTTTTGATAGAGGGTCTTATTTCACAAAATAAACCCTCTATTCAGAAAACTATGATAAATAAGCCTTCTCTGCTGACTAGAAGAGTTATTTCATAAAAAATAACAAACTATAAAAATACTTCTTGACTCCGGGGTCTACTAGACGAAACACTTGGTGGCCCAGTCTCTCTGCTGCTAGAAATGTAAACATTTTTAATCCTAGAATTTCTAACTAAAAATTGTATCTAACCCAACTCGATACCGTGTCCGAGGATCATGTAAATTTATTGTTACAAATCGGTATGGTTTTGCCTGAGCACGACTAAAGAAATTTCTGAATTTATTTATGTCCATGTCACCGCTGCACCAAGTTCGATGAATATTTTGTAACGTGTGTGCGTCAACGCCGTTAAATACCGCGAGAACGTTACAGTTATCTCTGATCACTTTCGGGATTTGTGTATACCGTTGAGTTGCATAAATCACATCAACGTTTTTATGCCTGCCGCGTGAGAATATCCTGGCAGGGTTTGATTGTTTGTCCAACATGATATCATCGTACACAACTAAATTATTAATACTCCCATCAATATCATCGATACTCGGTGCTTCATCAATATCAGTTATAAAATCAATAACATCTTCGTCACTTATCGATTTTGCATTTCGTTAAAATCTTTTAATACCTGATAACATCGCTGATCGTCCACTGATGGTGCTATCAGATATAATTTATCCCACTTCATCCACTTCATTATTAAATTAAGTAACAACTGTGTCTTACCCGACCCAGATGGGCCTATAATAATCATTCGAATTGAATTTGGTAGCACTGAGTTATGTTTGATTGGCTCTCGTCGCTTTGACGCAGAAAAGTCAGTGATCTCCATTAGATATATCATAAAATAAATATGAATTTATATTGTGTGAAATGCCGAGCACATACCCCAACTGCGGATATGACAATAATTACAACAAAAAATAATCGACAAGCGCTTACAGGCAAGTGTGAACGATGCGGTATAAAAAAGTTTAAATTTATTTTTAAAAAAAGCGAGGCGGTGATGTCGCAGCCAAGTTAGCCAAGTTACCAGGGGCTCCATGGGCTAAATACCCAGGAGAAAAACATCTTCCAGGATATAATTATTGTGGTCCTGGAACCCGACTTGATATCAGACTTGATCCTCAGGATCAGCCAAATCCAGGTGAGTATCCGATAAACGCTATTGATAAGGCGTGTCATGCTCATGATGTAGCTTACCGAAGCAAGGATTTGCAACAGCGCCATCTCGCGGATGTGAAATTAATTCATGCGTTAAATGCCATCTCTGATAAATCTTTCAAGGAGAGGTAAGCATCCTGGTTAATAAAAACTGCAATGAAATCTAAGCTTGTATTAGGTGCTGGTAATTAATTATAATGGAGTCGATTTATTATTCCCGAAGCGGATATTGGAGAGGTAGCGCAGCAATTAGTAAACTCGCTGAAGCAGCAAAAGTTACAAAAGTTACTGCTAAAAATTGGTTATCCCGACAGGCAATATGGCAAATTTATCTACCGCGTCCTAAACAAATTCACTTGGCACATTTTGATGTTAGTGTGCCAAATGATGTTCATCAGGCTGATATATTATTTCTGCCACATGATACTATCCGAAGACGTACATACAAGTACGCGTTAACTGTAGTTGATGTTGCAAGTAGATACAAAGATACTGAACCGTTAACGACTAAAACAGCATCTGAGGGTGTTTCTGCGTTTAAACGAATTTATCAACGTGGTCTACGTTGGCCAAATTTATTACAAGTTGATCCTGGCAAAGAATTTCAGGGTGCAGTATCATCACTGATGAAGCAACATAACGTTACCATCAGACAAGGACATACTGAAATTCATCGCGATCAGGCAATTGATGAGCGATTTAATCGAACACTTGCTGAGCGGTTATTTGGATATCAATACGCGAAGGAATTCATTCAGGATACGAGATCGCGCGAATGGGTTGCAAGATTACCAAGCGTGATAGCTGCATTAAATAGCAAGATCACACGAACAACCAACATGAAACCTGCCATCGCGATCACAAAAAAAAAACATATACCCGTACGACGTGATTCTTCAGCACAGCCGATACTGGGTAATGTTAAAGTTAGATATTTATATGAACCGGGTGAACTTGAAGGTGGTAAACGAAGAGCGACTGATCCTATCTGGAGTGTTACCACACACAAGATATCCACCGTGACAAGATCCACTGGTAGACCAGCAATCTATAGGTTGGATTCAACTGCTCCTCAACGTGGATTCACACGTGAGCAATTACAGGTGATTCCCGAGGACACACAATTACCACCGCGATCACTTCAGTGATTTCGATCACTTAACTAGCGCCAAGGGTGCCAGCACCCCGACGTCGATTGCACTCAAGACAGGTCAACATGATATTATCACGTGTATGACAGCGATTGTTATCTTTTCTGTCTACGGTAAATTGTCTTGAATTTTTATTCGAATACTGCCATAGCATTATACAATTACAGCTCGCGCAGTGATTATTCTGCTGTTGTTTTAACTCAATAATAAATTCAACATCAAGATCAAAGTCGCGATTATTATTTTTTTCACTCTGTTTGTAACCGGCGAGTTTTTTTCTTATTAAATCACCATCGCTGTTGTTTTCATTATTAATTTTATCAGCTATTGAATCTTCCAAGACAATTCTTCGCAGTTGAGATATTCTTCTGACTCTGGACACAGCCAAGTAGACCAAGTTTGACCATTCGATTCGATCATCAACAATCCAGACAGTTGTATCACTGATAGTTAGTCCTTCAGATGAATGAATTGTCATTGCGTATCCTAGCGTTCACGGGGATTTATTCATTTTTAGTGCATCTTTGACAGCATTAATATCAACTAACACAATATCATTGAGTACTAAATTCTGTTTCTCTGTCCCTGACGCAGTCAGGCGCCCTCGTATATCAACATCTATATTTTGTAACCGCGTATCAGCTGGTCTATAACATAACGGCACTGGCAGCATTGGAAACTCTTCTTGTTGTAATTGAAATAGTTGTTGTTGAAGTGTGTCTCTGACTATCTTTCTACTTGCCACTATCAAATCGTCTGGTTTCCACGAGCTCCAAAAGTCGCTCATCGAAGTTTCAGGAATCATCTCGCGCATAATTTCACATTGAATTTTATTCGGTTGTAATCTGATTAATGTTTTAAATTCTGTCAACGTTGCATCAAGTGCTCTATGATCATCAGATTCTTCTTCGTAATAATCAACAAAATCTTTTAACCAATCATGCGGAGATGCGCCGACAAACGGAGGTGGTTGACCGTGATCGCCGCACATAACGACTGCAGTATTTTTCGTTAGCAGCCAATCAAGAAATGTTTTTAACGTTTCCAGCGGTACCGTACATATCTCATCCCAAATTATTTTCTCGGGAATATATTTTGTTCCCATTCGATCTGGCGTCCACACACCGCCGCTGTATTTGAAAAAGCTGTGATAAGTACAAGAATTGACTCCTCGCTGTTTCATCTCCCTGGCAAGCCTGGGTGTAGGTGTTAGCACAATCATATCCGATTTTCCAATTAATTCAATCGCTCGAGTTGTCTTACCAGACCCACCCGGCCCGTTTAAATAAACGGTTTTGTGTCTAGTGATTGGATCATACACAGATGGTGCGGAAGATATTTCTGACATTTCTGATTTACAATAATCATCCTTAATTGCAACATCAGCGGATTCACAATATTCGTGTAACATCTCCGCTTTTATTCTCCACGAACTCCATGATTCGTCAGTGCTTGTAAAACAAGCCAATAATTCTGAATATTTTTTATTGATGTAAAATGAATTCGTTGCAACTCTAACTGCGGTGTCAGGAAATCGATTTATCATTGATAGTAAATTTATAGAAACATAACCCAGCATTGAAGATCTTAAATGTGTGTACTGAGGCGATTCTCGGTCGATATAACTTACAATTGTGCCCAACTTTTTCCCGTCGGACAAGAACACATCCTCCCGATTACAAAATATATTTCTCGCAACAGCGTCAGCAATTATAAAATCCAATTCAGCATCATCGATAATCAGTCGCGAGTGATGCATTTTATGATCAAATGCTGCACCTTGAGTAAATTTACCAATTATTCTTCGTCCGAGATCTTTTGCTATTTTTCACTATTGCTGAGTTTGATCTTGAGACTTTTAGGAGCCTCACTGACAATGACATCCATCGGGGTATTTGGACTCTCTCGTGCATACTCGCCGATAACTTTATCTACACTGACACGCTCCGGTGTTGGCAACCAAACTGAAGTCTGCGGTTGATATGATATGATTGCTTCACTCACAGTCAACGATACCAGTATTCGGTTGTCAAGCATATATCGCAATAACACTATTGGTACCCAGCGCTTTTCACTGAAGTGTCTGCCAAACCAAACATAACAAATCTGATGAAGCCCTTTAGCAAATTCAAACGAAGTCACACGAGCAAACCCTGTCAGGTCAAAGTCGGGTAAAACGCCGTTTATAGCAACTCGTGTCATCGAGTTCGTGGGATGTCCAAATCGCTTAAAGTATTCGCTGCACTCGCCGTTCCCGAGAAAGCTTCCTGGGTAGCAAGCAATCATATCCACGGAAATCATATCCCGGTAGTCATACCGGGTATTCCACAGCCCGCCATGCCCATACTCGACACAACTCAATTGTATATCCGAAAGAAACTGACTTCAGGTTGGTCTCCACGAATTTCTTTCTCTGGCGGCGTGAGCGGCAACACTTGGAACTGTAAAACAATTAACCAATAACTGATTAATGTCTTCAGAAACACTTTGTGTTTCCACGCTTGCGTTTCTCACATATTTCTCTGCGAGTTTTTTCATTTGTTGCTGTAACGACTCCGTCCGGTATAATTCCCCGTTGGGTTTTACAAATTGTTCATACTCGGAATCTTCGGAACTCTTAAATAACCACACCGACACAGGGTCGGTTTTACTCAGCGTGTAAATAGCATCAAATATATTTCCGGAATAGAATTTGACAACACAATCTCGTGGAAATATTGTAACTGCATCAGTCCAGGCATGAGAGTTATGATCAATAATTTCAATCGGTGATCCTGACTTTTTATAATGCTCCGATCTATATAATATTTCCCCGGTTAGTGTTTTTACTGTTATTGAAAATTTTAATTTACTTCATAGCACAGCAACATCATTTATCGTTGCCCCAGTATCCTTGACTTGCTCAGCCCATGCTGTTATTTTTTCACGTCGCAGATCGGTTAAACCGTTTCCTCGTTTTGCGTTTTTAAAATGTTCCATTACTCGCTCGCCTACACAATTTAGCGTAGAAACGCTTGCGTTTCCAGAAAATCCTTCGGATTTTGATGACGTCTTCATCGGGGTGAGTTTATCAATTTTTGGTTTTTTTACCAGATAGATTCCGTAAATGACTGCGGTTACAGGATACGCTCGAGCGTAATATGGTTTATCAATCCCGGTTAACATTCCTGGTTTACAACCACTACTTAACAGAATGGTCTTTCCGTTAGCAAGAACAGGGTCGAGTTTGTCACGGATAATCCATTCATCGTCTTCAACGCTGAGGATAAATTTTATTCTGAGAAAATATTTCTTACTGTGTCCATCGCTTTCATATCCATCAAAGAGATAATCAATAATTGTTTTTGCCCGGGCATCAGTCATTGTAGCATCGATGACTTCGTCGGTGTCAACAAAGTCAGTGTTACGGATAATTTTAAATGACGACCATACATGAGAAGCGCCGTCGTCGCGGAATTCCTTTTTTCCCTCCCTGATAATATTAAATAGATCAGTTAGATTCCGCCGTCGTGAGTCTCTGTTTAGCCTGTCAAGATCGAATCTCCCAGCGCCAACTGCGCATAATTTCTAAAACACCACCATATTATATTTAAGGCAAATATTTAAATAAGAAATATCATATATATACAATGAATAACTGCAAGTGGTTAAAAAGATGATCTGCAACAGTCTGTAATAAACCCTGCAGGAAGGAATTCTGCGGTGAACACATACAAAGCATCAAACGAGGAATCACAGTACCTATCCCATGTCATCAATGTGGCATTGGTGTCAGGGCTAAAACACAATTATGTGCGGAATGCGGAGGAAAGCAATACCGTGAACTCAATCTATTCCACAATTGCAAGTGGTTAAAAGTTGGATCTGCAACAGTCTGTAATAAACCCTGCAGGAAGGAATTCTGCAGTGAACATATACAAAGCATCAAACGAGGAAGCACAGGACCTATTCCCTGCCTGCGATGTGGCATTGGCGTCAGGGGTAAAACACAATTATGTGCGGGATGCGGGGGGAAACGATACCGGGAACTCAAGCGATATTGCAATAAAAAAAAATAACGGAGATGCGCTGAAATCCGAGAGTGATTATATAACTAAGTTCTCAGACAAATTATAATTTAGACAAATATATTATTATATAAATGAATCAAGAATTTGTTCGACATCCTATCATTAAAAATTATGAAGCATCTCGCGACGGAATAGTGAGACATTGCAGAGTGAAACAACCAGTTGGTGCTGTTACTAATGCTGGTTATTTAAGATTTAGGGCTGGGGATAAAATCACAGGATCGTGTACGAGTGTTTCTTTGGGATAATCAAAGATGGTCTTGTAATTGATCACATCGATGGACAGAAACTTAATAATAATTTATCCAATCTGAGAGCTGTGACGCAGAGCGAAAATTGTAGGGTTGGTAATACTGGGGGGAAGAGAGAGTCTAGGGCAGTTGTTTCAATAAATTTAGGTACGAATGAACAAATAATATTTCAATCGATATATGCAGCTGGCAAGTATTTCGGTATTTGTGCACCCTCAGTACGAAAAGTCGCAGAAAATGTATATAAATCCGCGTTGTCAAAAAGATATAATAAGCAGAAAATTATTTTTCATTATTGTTAGGCAATTTACTATAATCCGAGGATTTTTCAAACGGAGATAACTCTACAGTGACTATGTGAAAATCCGAAGGATTTTTGAAGTCAATGATACAATTAATTCCCCTTGTCAGGAAGTGTTGCGCAACACTCCTTGACAGGTAAATTTATCCAGTGCGTTTTTTTTTTACATCCAACTGTATACACACTGCGTCACAGTCTCGCGTTTGTCACTATTTTCATAAATCAGAGCTTAAATTCAGTGTTTAAAATTCAATTCAGAATTTGTTAACTGTCTGTTACCACTACAGAGGTATATTATTTTACAGGTAACACAAAGAGCAGACGATTTTCTGCAAATAACCTACCTGTATAAATTTCACAACAGGTAGATCGGTATATAATAATTTTTAAATCCTATATTATCAGATTGGACAGTGACACAGTGGTAACGCGTTTGACTTTCGTCCCGACGCTATCAAATGCCATCTTCGAATCCTCGTTACGGACATATTGTCGACGGGCCCATTTGGGTTTTTTTATAATAGATGGGGCTCCAGCAGGGGCCTTGTGTGCATATCTCCTCCACGTCGAATCGTGGGGGTACGTTTTACCCCCTGGGATTCGATTTGGGGGGGTATGTACGCAGACAGTTTCACTTTCGCTTGGAGCCCCCAAAATAAACAGTAGCCGTTGATGCATAAGCTCTACGGTCAAAAACAAAATACGGCTAAAAGATCCGATCACGAGGATGCCGAGAAGCTATAAGAAAAGCTCTGTAAGACTGAGATTAAAAAAAATCTGAAAAATAAAAAAGTCACCTAAAACACAAAGTGTTTCAATGACAAAATCAAGTCTGAAATGACCTCGTGGAGACCCATAAGCCAGTATAAGACTAACCGCTCATCAATGACTGCTGTTTATTTTTTTTATTTTAAATATATAAAAATATATATAAATATGAATCACGGAAATATCAATAATGTGATTGATGCTATTAAAAAATTAGAAAAACAAGGATTTAATTTATCACTAAATCCTGAAACAATTCTGTCTGATTTTGAATCATTATATGAATCTAAATGCGCAGGGCGTTATATTCTTCCTGCTCAATATCGATTCATAAAGATGATCCAAAATAATTTGAATAAATCGCTGGCCAGCGTAGAAGAAGCAAAAATAAATGAATTTGTTCCACTGTCTCGTGCAATTGAAAAGATCAGACTGGCACTGGCAGCCGAGTATGAAACTAAAAAGATAATAAATAATCGCGTCCGAAAATTGAAACATTGTATGTCCGCTGACGAAGTCATCGCTGACTTTGTCACTGACGAGGAAGTAAATACCTCACCTTGATTTCGTCATTGACGAAGTCAAATACCTTGATTTACTTGGAAGTGAAATCGAAAGTAAAAAAAAAATTCCTTTTTTTTTACTGTCCAAATTATGCAATTGTCCGATTTCGTTGGTTGCTACTAGCAAATACCCTATCAGGATCAGCAACTTGGACAATTTCGTTGGTTTTTACTAGCAATTGCCCTGTCAAAACCAGTGAAATGGACAATTTCGTTGGTTTTTACTAGCAAATGCCCTATCAAAACCGGTGAAATGGTCAGTGATGTAAAAATCATGTATGATAAAATTATGCAATTGTCCGATTTCGTTGGTTTTTACTAGCAATTACCCTGTCAGGATCAGTGAAATGGTCAGTGGTGTAAAAATCATATATAATAAAATCAGCAACTTGGACATTTTCGTTGGTTTTTACTAGCAAATGCCCTGTCAGGATCAACAACTTGGACAATTTCGTTGGTTTTTACTAGCAATTGCCCTGTCAAAACCAGTGAAATGGACATTTTCTCTGGTTGCTATTAGCAAATACCCTATCAGGATTAGCAACTTGGACAATTTCTTGGTTTTTACTAGCAAATACCCTATCAAAATCAGCGAAATTGTCAGTGTTAAAAAAATATATATAATAAAATTATGCAATTGTCCGATTTCGTTGGTTTTAACTAGCAAATACCAGTGAAATTGTCAGTGTTAAAAAAATATATATATAATAAAATTATGCAATTGTCCGATTTCTCTGGCTTTTACTAGCAAATACCCTATCAAAATCAGCAACTTGGACAATTTCTCTGGTTTTTACTAGCAAATACCCTATCAAAATCAGCAACTTGGACAATTTCTCTGGTTGCTACTAGCAAATACCCTATCAAAATCAGCAACTTGGACAATTTCTCTGGTTGCTGCTAGCAAATACCCTATGAAAACCAGTGAAATTGTCAGTGTTGTAAAAAATATATATAAAGTAAAATATTTTTACTGCACAAAAAAATAAAATTATCGTGAAATCGTCCGATTTCTGTGATTTTTTCCCCGTTGACTTTCACTGCAATATCTTATCAAGATGATCCCGTGAAATGCACGAGTGAGCATAATTCATGATTTGGTCTGGAAAACATGTGATCGCTATGATATGATTCTCTTGTAGTTGTTTCAGCTGCGATTCTGCCAGTAAAAAAATTATCATTGCCTATTTATCAATAACTATTTTAACTTCACCTAATTTCATCATTGATGAAATCGACGACGCTCCGCTGAATAATTTTTTGATATATTCTTCAAATGTTTGTTTGTCGTATATGAAACATTTCACGTGCTGATACATGCTATATTTTTTTTTATCATTTAATATAATTTATTGTGACAGTGCTGTCATTGATGGTGATGTTACCAACAGTGCCATCATCGTCGTCACTGTCACTAACAATAAAATCACTGTCAGAGACATCTTCATCACTAACAATAAAATCACTGTCAGAGACATCTTCATCACTAACAATAAAATCACTGTCAGAGAGATTTTTATCATCATCATCATACTTCTGGTAATTCTTCGAATTTCTCGGAAACGCTTTGCATTTCTTGTCAGTCGAAGATGTTTGGGACATTATTATGATATGATATTATTAATTGAAAGTCTACGATTTCACCAGCAAATTAATACTAATAGTTTCATTTCTCAGGTCCAAAAGTCTACCCTGCTGGTCAGTGACTTTAAAATTCATCCTTGTCAGCATTGGATTTAAACACTGCAGAAATACTGGATTGATTGGCTCTTGTACAATCAAAAACCCAGGTGGTTCTTTAGGAGTAAATGAGTATAGTATAAACCCTTGCTGGGCTTGATTTGATATTGTTGTGTCTATGTTGTAACTGCCATTAATTGCGTCACACACAAGATCGACCGCGACGACATCAGTGATATTTACGATTCCGGAGAAATATGTCTGCCATCGCTCGCTGTGGAATTGTCATATCTGAGGATAGTTGGCGGTGGCAATATTCGCTTGTACTGGTCAAGTATGTCATTGAAGTATTCATCGATGACATCAATGATAAATTTTCTCAAGATGACCGGGGAAACGTATCCTGGTAATTTAAAATTCAGTAGTTCAGCTTCTTTCAGCGAGAACTTATTTAGAAATCTTTGTTTATCACCGGGTTTACTGTCAATTACTGTTTGAATTGCTCGCTGGTTAATATATTCCATATCTGCGGCAAGCTGATTTAATATCTCAATTTGTTTAATAATTTCGCTGCGTGAACTTATATCGGAAATGTATACATTTCCAAGATGTTCTTGGAAGCGTTGCCGTAGATGCGCTAGTTGTGTTTTATGTAATTGATTAATAATTTTAAAATATTCAGTAATTTCGCTCAGGCGAATATTAAATCCTTCATCTGCTGTATGAACAAAAACCCACACAATATCGCTGCCATCTTCATAGAAGTTAATCAAGTTACCCAACGTTGCACTTTTTATATTGTCAAGATGTTCTTTGTATGACGGTGTAATTTCATGATATGATTGTTTATCGGTGATATAATCAGACTTTTTAGGTTCAGGTGGTATCGGTGGTGTCTGTGGTGGATTTTCAGGCCATCCTAATACTGTTCTGATTGAACTGTTATAAATGTCTACGGCGTAACCCGGTGAAGCGACTTCGATGATCGTTGACAACGTTGGCTCGTGGGCGGTTATTGATATTTTTGCTTCTTTTCCGGTGATACGCTTCATTTGACGCTGTACTTCTTTGTTGATTTCTTCTATCTGATAAGACCCTGTTGGTAAATGAATGACGTTCCAATCTGGTGTGCCGTCAGTGCCATCGGCACCAGGTTTATTCTGATACGAAAATACAAATGAATTATCTGGCAACTGTCCGTGAAATGATGTCGACCTGATGTTGGGCAACTATGATATACTCGTAATTGTGCCAACGCGATTTCTTTTACTGGAATTGCAAAATTAATATTAAACTCTGGTTGCGTCGAAGATATTGTTATCATTGATGTTTTTACCGGAGCTGTGTTTGCGGCTATGTCGAGTAAAGCTCGATGCTGAAGTGGTTCTGTCATTATTTATCAGTGATGTTTTTAAATCCTCATATACCTTGGTGAGCTCGGTGAACTCGGCCGTGGATATATTGCTGTCAGCGACGGATTCCGATAACGCGTTAGAAAGTTTTGAATAACCCCGCTGAGTAAGTTCTAATTTAGTTGTGTATTCACGGAGTTTGTTACCAGCGCAAGATGATATTTTTTTCGCGATAATACTAGCGATTCCGGCAACCGTAGTTGTCGCTGACACAGCAATGGTAGCAGCGATTGCTGCTGTAACCGGAGTTAACGCTGATAATACTAATCCGGTTGATGCAACAACCGCAGAAACAGAATACACTAACACATCTAACACGGTTACTCGACGTTTATATTTTTTTACTTTTACCGTGCACTCGTTGATGATATTTTTTAACTCTGACTGGTATTCACGTACTTGATCGTATCTGTATTGTTGAGTGTTTAATGACTCTGTCATTTTATTATTTTACGCGATAACCAATTGAGGCGTTTCAGCTACAAATTCCAAACACCACCAGTAAGATGTTGCGGTTAATTTCTTGTCTGCGGCTTCAAGTATAAATATTTCTTCGGTTTCCTTGTTTAATATGATAGTCACAACCCCGGAATATTTATCGGTGGAATGTCTCCATGGATATGTTGTGAAGATTTCAAACTTAGCGGCACTAAATACAGACAGTCTATACACGCCAGCGGCTGTTGCTGTATATTTGATAGTATTATTTTGTCGAGACCATGTTGCAAATCCAGATGATACCGTGTATACGATGTTGGTGATATGCCCGGGGGTAACTCCAGTGGGGACTTTAATCAGACTGGTTTTGTTAACGATCTCAGGAATTCCCGATACGATATCCTGCTGTGTTTGTTTGATCGTGTTAATGTTATTTTCTATTATCTGGATTTGATCTGAAAAACGTTTATCTGTTCTGACTACACCTAACCGAGTATTAATCTTATTGATATCGTTGGCGTTATTAGTAAGATTTGGTATGATTTCAGAAAGTTTCATGTCGATGACTGGAGGAACCCCAAAGAACTTATCAATGCACTCATCAGCTTTTACGAAGTTTCTTCGAAGTCTTGTAAACGCGCTCACGTGGACATCATACTCTGCCCGCAACGTGGTTAGTTTACCGTCAACGGTGTCTACATATTGTTTGTTTGCGGCATCTTCCGGGGATGATGGAATCGCTAACGTGGTTATTTTGTTGTTGCCGAGATTAAGTTCACCTGTCATTGTATCACCGGTCTTCGCTACACGTTCCCCTGCGGCTTTTCGTGCATCATCTCGAAGCGCCGCGATTGATATCAGCGAATCTCTGATTCTGCCGCTGTCAGTGAATACAACGATGTTGTCCGTGGTAGCTCCAATAACCCTGCGAATTATGTCATTCCACTTAACGTTACTGGTTTTTAGCTTGCCATGTCGATCTTGAAAAATTACAACCTCATCTGGGTCTATCCCGGTTAACGTTAAAAGATTATCAATTTCATCTTTGGTCGCATACTTTGATAAATCGATATCTTTTTTCTCTTCCTTTGTTCTGCTTGATCTTTCGTAAATATCAACCATTATTAGTTATGGGGTTATTTAAATTTGGAAATCACATCTGTGATTTCAACGTGTATTCTTGCACGACTTTGTGAGGAGAACTCGCTGATTTCGAGATTGCATCAAGAACATTTAATACTTCACGACCACATATCGGAGGATCGGTTAATGTTTGTGTTGGTAACGTTGAATACCAAACTTTCGCCGTTGACGCGGGGATGTTTTTTGTATATCGAAGAAACTCAATTGGCGGTGCTATCCCGTACGAATCAAAAAAGATAATTCCACGTGGATCGATCGCGTAAGCAACCCAGTGAGTTCCTGGACCATCGCTGTTATCAAGATTAATAATTCCGGTTTCTGGATTATTCGGTCGTGCTGGTAATTGATTTCGCATAAAGACACCTCTGAAGTTCTTTATACGCAATTGTTTAACAGCATCAAGCAAATCAAAATTTGTCATCGGTGTGAAAACACTTTGTGTGTTTACGCTAGTGTTTTTCAAAACACTTTGTGTTTTTAAAACCTTTTTGGGTACCATGATGGCGGAGTTCCTGGGAGTCTTAGCCCTGATCCGCGAGTCCCCTTTTTTTGTATCCTTTTCCTGTGGCTTTCTTTAGTGCCATTCCAGCAGCGGTTCCAACAGCTCCTAACGCTGCAGCTTTTGCGACTGCGGGAGCAGCAGCAGCTATCAGTGCTGGTATCGCGGCGAGAAGAGGAAATATACCACAGGTTTTAACCATATCCTTGACAGCTGCAGGAGAGAAATCAAGTTGAGTTCCAGTCGTTGCTTGCTTTGCTTTATTGAAATGATTTAGTTGGGTTTTAGTTAATGACAGTTTGTTTGGACCGACCATTAGCTGATCGTGTTTGAGTGTTAGTGTTGTCCCATATGTGCTCGCGTTCTTCGATTGTAATTTCTTCACCTGACCAGGAGTCAGAGTGACATTAACATGACTGTATGACATTTAATTTAATACGAGATTGATCTAATTGTTACATATCTTCGGAAAATATTACATATTTTCTACTGGTGCATCAACGAGTATCATTCGGCCGCCAGCACCTTCAAGTAACATTGCTTTATCGGAAAGTATGACCGCGATTGCTCTGTAATTAGCTATAGCTCCTACGTCTCTATTCACGGTAGCCCGAAAGTGAATATCAACGACAGACTGTCTGGTTAAATCAAGATGCTCCAGCGAGAAGTAATAGATTGGATAACGAGATATTTGCAAACCAGTATCGATATTTAGATCACGTGCTAGATATTTTGTCAATCGTTGATACGCACGTGCAACGTGATTATTACCAAAATTTAGCAGTAAGTTCTCAGATGGTTCTTGATGTCCGTTTATTCTCAGAGAAACGTCAGTGATACCAAGTTGATCAAATATCATATGCGAATGTGTTTGTGAGTTTACTCGTGCAATATTTTGAAGAGCACTAAAAATATGTCGCGGCGCGGAAACCCCCTGCTGTGATGCTATATGCCATGTGAATAAACCATTGATGGCACTTTGAATACTATCTGTGGTTGTTGTAAGCCACGATAGCAGTGTTTAACCACCTTGATCCATAAAAGAAAGCAGTCGCTGTTCTTCAGTAATTGCAGGAGTCATTACCGGCATCCACAGTGATAGTTTTGTTATTAATACTTTACCAGCATCACCAGCACCAGCACCAACTTCTCGCCATAGCGCATCATTGTCGTCGGCTTTTCTAACAAGTACGACCGTGTGTTTTGCTCAAAAAATTACCTTTCTGACATCTCTACAAAATTCAAAGATATGCGACAGCGGAATCGCACAAGAAAATTTTATACTATCCCCGCTCAACATGAATTTACGCGCGGCGAAACCCAAATTAAAATTTGCGTTAGCACCATGAACCACCGGCCACACATCAGCGTCAGCGTTATCGGCAAAGTTTCTTGGTCGTCTAATATCGTACTGATCATCGTTAGGATGATTAGAAGTGTCCTTGGCAAACATCATTGATGGACCAGCTGATCTTGTATAATCATCAGAATATCTTGCCAGACCAATTATTGTTGTAGCAACATCGACATCCTTCTGAATTGTTTCAATATTTTTCCATCAATCATGTAGATAGCACTATCAAACAAGGCCATAATTCCGTTATTGACAAAACCGATTTTAAATGCAGCAGCGTAGTCTGTATTATCTGTTCTTTTAATTTCACCTTCTATTTCAATGAATGCTTCAGCGGGCAGGAAATATCTACTTGTATCCTGAACCTGAAGTTCAATTCGTCCTCGTTTATTTGGTTCTCGTGCGTCATAAGAGTAATACTGATAATCACGCACTGATTCATTTTTAAAAACCGGTTCGTCTATGTCGAATGCTGGGTCGGATTCCCGTTTAAACATTTTATTATAGAAGTTATCGTCTAAAACGAAGACCACTTCCCGCCACCAAACTTGTGTTTATTTGTTCAGTCCCTTGATTTATCAGCGCTGCTAGTTTTTGATTTGCGGCTTCATTTATTACTTTACTAACATTTGCTGGCATGTCTGCGGTGGCTGGTAATTTTACTGGCGGAGGTTTTCTGCGTATCAGTCGTGCTAGTCTGTCCTTGATTGCCAGGAATGCTTTACTGGCAGCGCTACCAACAGCGCCAGTAGCTTTATCTTTAATAACATCAATGGCTTTTATTGATAATTGTTTTGCGATCGGTATTGCTTTAGGTGCCATCCTGCAAATAAACCCCGAACAACATCGCCTAATCCGTTTCCATAAGTCATCCTGTATACAGGTACTCGTGAATTTACCACCCTGAACATGACTGGTCTACGATGAGAATTGTGTACTATCATTTTATTTAATTAGTTATTTCTCTAATCGTCGATGAGCTCATCAATAAGTTCTCGATAGATGTGAGTATCCATGATGCCGCCGCGAAATAGTCGCTGACAGATATCAGCTGCTTCATTAATTATTTCTGGTGAGTTATTTCCGGCACGCCTTCCTCCTAAGAGAACTTCTAGCCGTGATACATCATTGAGAACATTATCAGGACAAGTAATGTGACCACCAAGACCACTACCGGTTACACCCGGGTCAGGCGATGGTTGTCTTCGTGGTCGAGATCTCTGCTTCATTGGTGTTGAAATACCCCCTTTCATTTCATTAACTTGCGCAACAAAATCATTATATTCGCTCCTATATTTTTGGCTGATCTGTGAAATACCTTTATACTCACGAAATACCCTGGCGTTCCACTCATGTTCTGGAGTGTTATGAAATTCTGGCTTTAGAAGCTGATGACGCATTTGATATCCCGCTGCAGCGACCGCAACAGGATTGGCTATAACTTCTGCATAACCCTGCTGAGAAAAATATCTAGTTTTTAATTCTGGTTTAGTACATAGATCCTCGACAATATTTTTAACGTCTTCGATTTCAGCATGTGTTTTGTTAGCAGACTCCATTGCTTCGCTGATCTGTTTTGGTAATTCCGCGATAACATGCTGTGTTGCTGTTGTGGCTTCAGCGATTTTTTTGGTTGGCTCAGTAATTGGTTTAAATAATTCTTCTGCACCTGTTGCAAATTCAATTTGTGCTTGTTGCCGTGCTTGTAATTTTTGTCTTACACTGTCTCGCACAGGAAGAAATTTTTTATTGTTTCTAGTCGCTCTCGAGCTAGTCTAGCAGAATGTGCTTCTTCAATGTTGGCCATTATTGTTAACTTAAATTTTTAATTCACAGCAGAAATCCTAGAATATTTACATTTCTAGCAGCAGAGAGACTGGGCCACCAAGTGTTTCGTCTAGTAGACCCCGGAGTCAAGAAGTATTTTTATAGTTAGTTATTTTTCATTAAATAACTCTTCTAGTCAGCAGAGAAGGCTTATTTATCATAGTTTTCTGAATAGAGGGTTTATTTTGTGAAATAAGACCCTCTATCAAGAGTGTTCTCGATAGAGGGTTCTGTTGGACGGAATAGTTGGTGGGTTCAGTCTCTCTGCTGCTAAACTAGAAACAATCATTATCGGCACATTGCAATTAAAAAATTAATAACACCAGTTTACATCTTGAGTAATAATTATTATATATCATCATCTAAAAGTACAGAACAAACATAAAGACAAGCTACTATCGGACGATGTTTTCAACCTATTCTTGAACTGTCGACAATAAATGTTACTATCATTACAAGTTAATAATAATAATAATAATAATAATAGCATATGCAATTTATATATCAAAGCTAATTACAAAGGTCGCTATGGAAACCACTCCGGTGGCGTAAATGATTAGAGCGTCCGCTTCACATGCGGAAGGTCGCGGGTTTGAACACATGCTGAGTTTTACAAAAGACAAACACACTGGTACTAGCAGCTGCCTCGCTGGGAGCTCAGCAATTATAAGTTATTGCGAGGACTGGTCAGCCTGGTTTTATGACAATGTGACGAGGTGGAACATGATGCGACATGTCTGCGGCATGATGCACCAATGCTAGACAACACTATAAAGTTCCCCACTGGAGACGTCATATTGATAAGACAGAAAAGTGTTCAAGCTACGTTAACAGGAGAAATGAAGGACTTAAGAGAGGTCAAGAAACTTAAACTCGTCAGTAATATCTAATCCGTTTGACATTTAGTTTTAATATATATTATGAAGGAATAAAATCCACCTTTAAGTCTAACATTGATTTACAGATACAACTTTGATAGTGTCGGTTACAAGTCTGACTCATTGCCAGCTCATCTAGGAAACGCATTGATTTTCCAGCTTGATTCTCAGCAACTGTGGCAACAAGCGACGTCTATAAAGACTTCTAACGGATTCATTTAATGCATGACTAAAGCTCACATGCGTACTCATTCATGCACTTGTGGAAATTGCTCGTGATCTTCGTTGAATTCAGATATACAGTAAAACAATGGGATAATACAGCTTTGTATTTTAAAGGATGATTTATGTACTTTAAAGAATAAACGACTGGAAGATTTCTTGTTTATTATTTGACAGAGAAAACATGGAATACATATTAACGTAACATTTTGATGACGTTGATAAACATGAATAATTGACAGTATTATCTCTAATATACCTGTAACGATATTGGAAAGACCACCTTCTTCAAAAGATATGTTATGCCTCAGCAACATCTCCAGTTCAATGACTTTTTTATAAGTGTATTCGAGTATCTTGTTTGCATACATGGCTGGTTTTCTACAGGACTAATGCTTCTGAAGAACAGATACATTGTTTTATGTTCGCAGGTGAAAAAATATTGATTCGACATTCTGATGCAGTTTTGACGAAACGGGAATAAAGACAAATACATCACATGTCAATGTGAACTTTGATATTGGTCTCGTTCTCATCCACACATAAAGAAGGGGACATGAAGTGCAAATTACGAGAAATACATTTCAATATTATACTCCATAACTAGTGGCATGAAGTTGGATAATTTTACATCATGCAGTTTTCAGAGAAATGAATGCAACTATTGCACATTTTGTCATAGAATTATATCGCAAAATAATATTAAAGAGAATAAAAACACTGAGTTCTCTGTTTTAAAACTTAAGATATCCTGTCAGGATAAAACGGTATAAACTCGACCAATGAATATTTTACGTTTGGAAATTTTCTTCAGGCATGAAAACAAAGACCGAAGACCGGAAAGATGGAAACGAATAGTTGTTGTCCCTCTGCATCCTTAAGATAAACCGTGATAAAACATGTGGGATAACGTAGTGTAACATCTTAAAGTTAAATAAAATTCAACCGAAAAAGACCACTGGACCAACACCCCTATTTCGAACAAAAATAAATATTATGATGGGGAAGCATTTTACGAAACTGAAAGAAGTATGATGTTTAAAAGCACACAAGAGAAAACGGAAAGAATCAGTAGTCCCTATGCATGCTTGAGAAAAAATTGATATAATAAGTTGCATAGTGTAATGAATGATTTAAAGTGAAACCAAACAATGACCCCTTGACCAACTTCCATAATTAGACGAAAAAATTAAATATTATGATGGGGACAATTTTTAGGAAACCGAAAGTAGAAGCAAAGGTATGCATATAAGATATTAAACTATTTAACACATGTAACCCAATGATCAATCAATATTGACCCTAAACCATTGAAACATTTCTAAAAACACACAGCTCAAACAAAACTCACTATTTTTCTGATATTGGATACTTTACCTTTATACATTGTTTAATAAAGAAATGTTAAGCAAAATAATAATAGATGATTCTAACATTTAGTATGTTGGGGGTAGCTGATCTGTGATTAATTCTTTGAAATTTATGATAATTTAAACACTTAAGCCATATCATTTTACGAACTTTTGTGTTTCACTTCAGAGCACAAAATAATATTTTCGCTTCCATGGTTACCGATATTGTTTCGAAGGAAGATATTAATCTCATTAAAATTGCAATGCAGACTGAGAACCAGATTATATAACCGTTTATTTGTATAGTGATGGTTATAGCACCACTTTGTAAATACTTTTGGCTATATGACGTCGAGGAAATGGGAGTTAAGTGCCTTTCTCAGAGAAACACAAAGGTAGCTGACCTGGACTAGCCTTGGTTGGTCTCGAGACCGCGACTCTTGGATTACTAGTCCGACGCTCCACCAACTGATTTACGCCGCATCCGTATAGGTTAGTATTGTGTGCCAGAAACGGACACTCAATAACTGGTTCTGGATGAGTGGAGTCCGCTTTAAGGTATTCTACCTACAATACATTTTTGCCAGCTGTATGCTTAGCGTGTTATAATTGATAAAGCATGACCATGTTATTGGACTAGATAGGTACCTACGTGTACAATACATTAGTGTCTCTCCTATATTACTAACTTTTAATAGCAAGCTCTTCAAAAAAGCTATTATTGTGTCCTTTTGGATTGTATGCACAAAAAATTAAGTGTCTGTGTATTTACATATAATTCAATGCATGTGAATTGTATAAGTTACCTCCCTACCATGTAAAGGATTGTCACCATATTTTATTTACGTCATGAGAGATCATTCTTATAAATTTAGGATGATTTTAAAGAAAGAGCTCATCAATAAGGTAAATTGTATATCCATACAAAACGAACAACACGATTATATTCTCGGATTATTTTTGGATTTGGTCCTATAATAACGTAGGTTCATATTTTTCCTTTAAGTTTAGCAGAATATTTCCAGGGAAATAAATTGTTGTATTTTTAAAAGACATGATGTTTTCACTCTTTCTTGTGTTACTGTTTATTCTAGCCTAAACAAGTGATATAAGACTTTACATTGTCAGAAGTGTGCAGTATTTTTCTATACTACACGGCTTCATACTGCACACGTGCATCAAAAATAGGATCGTGTATAAGGAACTACTTTGTAAACAACATTACCGGAATGACTTTGCTCATTGATGTAAGATTGCGTTAAAGATGAACACGACATTTGCTAACTTGTTTGGTATCTGTGAAAACGTCCTGATCAAGCCAATTTGTGATCTGAACTGTCTGTTGCTCACTTTAGAGGAGATGATGCACAGCCTTCCTTGGATAGTACAGGACGTATATTTAGTATAGTCTAGTATCGATATGTTTCACTTTAAATGTATTTGCTTTTCATTTTTTTTATTTCGAATGTCGCACAATTGTGAAACAAATATTGTGTTCAATGTAATAAAAACAACAACATATACTCGTGTTAAAGAAGGACGAGCATATAAACGAAATGCGTGGCATTGAATTTCTTCACCAACAAGATTGAAATTTATGTTGCCAACGTCTTACGAGACCAACTTTTGACTTTTACTGCGCCTCATAGTTCTACGTTCTTTGTTGTTTCCTTTAAAGTCTAGTTATCAATAATATTCCGTAAATACGAAATGTAAGCGGAAGGTAAATTCACAATTTTAAAGTGAACTACACCGAAAATGAAAAATGGACAGGTGTGGCATTGAATTTCTTCACCAAAAAGATTGAAATTTATGTTGCCAACGTCTTACGAGACCAACTTTTGACTTCTACTGCGCCTCATTGTTCTACGTTCTTTGTTGTTTCCTTTAAAGTCTAGTTATCAATAATATTCCGTAAATACGAAATGTAAGCGGAAGGTAAATTCACAATTTTAAAGTGAACTACACCGAAACTGAAAAATGGACATGAAACATAACACACATATTATTCAAACGTCTGGCTGGTCCTGAATAAAAAGATGCCATTCAGACGCCCATTATGGCCTATACGGACATGCTTTTTAAATTAAAATACTGTTTTTGATATCTTTTGGTTAGTAAGAGATAATGTTACCAATGTGACTTCCAACACGGTCATCCTGGCGGTCAGCTTAAAAAGAGTGATCCAGCTACTTATTATAAAGGGATTGTCCTTCCGACATGAGGTTCCATGAACACACACCTTTTGCTTCGAGGCTGATTCTAAATGAAGTTATTCAAAACCTAAAATATGACCCTTATGGCAGCCATGTTTGAAATTCATGTATCGACCTTTCTTCTAAAGAGATGGTCGAATTTCGATTTGGTCGTAAATTTAAATTATGCTGATTTGATTTACAAAATGAAGGCGGCCATTTTGAATTTCTTGTAATCATTACTCCTCAGAAAGAGCTGGTCTTATGAGCATGAAATTTTCACTTTACCCGCTTCTAACTTTAGCTCTTTGGGAATAAAAAACAATACCGATTTTGTCCAACATATAGACTCCAATATACTGAGCATGAAGCCATTGATGAAACCAAACTACACTCCAACAAGTCATCATGTATACCTATCACACACCTAAATGTTTTTAAATACATACTTTAATATAAATTAAGCCAGATTTCATGCATAGGTTTCTTACCGGTCCTTAAATAAAATATAGGAAACATTCGTTAAGAAGAAGCCACATACAGATTGGTAGGACGGCTATCAAGACATATATTTCAGAGGATGCATTAGGAGCATTTTCAAATATTGGAAGAATGGTCTATTGCAAGAAAAAAGTTACATAAAAATAAAACAGGTCAATCGGACCATCCGTGCGGGAGAGGTAGCCGTAATGAGATTTTTGTCACCTTTATTTTTTTGAAGTAGGTTGGGAGTGAGGCGGTATCGGTCACATCGGTATTTTGTTCTTTTTCATTTCTTACTATGGGTTAAGGCTTGCGGGTGGGCTTGCACTACATACACCCCTCCTCCTCTATCCGACCTTGCACAACAGAAACTAGCGTCATGTTTCACATGTCACAACGTCTGGTATCTGTGTTAAGGTCTTTTAACAGGGCGTACAAAAATGACCGGTAAGCTAAAACATTTCGGCATTTTTTATTTCAGAATATACTGAAATGAGAAGGAAAATCAACATAAAAAAACAAAATCGAAGATCGTAGACATATGGCAACTCACCCTTTTTGTTGCGACTTGTATCATAAAAGGACATAATGCATTATTCATATAATCATAGTAATGAATAGTTTGTTAAATAGGTACTGTTTGGACAAAGAGCATAGCATCACATTCAATAAGCTCCACAACTTGAGTGCACAGTTAAACTCATTCAAATTTTGATTGTTTAATTGTTCAAATGCAAGTTATATCAAAGTAGCATTTATATACAACCTTTTTGGTACAGGTAATGTTAGTTTCAGTGAGCACTATATTTTCAAGGGTCTGGTTGCACACGATTGAGTGTTAGATGTTGAGCACACCAGGAGAGAGAGAGAGATAGTATTCAAGGTTCAATGTAACACAAACTAAATAAGATATATTTTAAAAATCTTCCACCAATTCAGTGTAACCACGTAATTTTCGTTCTCTCTTTTTTTTATTCTCCTTTCTCTTATTCATTGATATGTTACCTGAAGTGCGAATTCAAAAAATAATGCTTTCTTGTTAGTAGTGTATTCACCATAATCTTGATTTGACACATACAGACAGACAGACAGACATACATACATATACATACATCCCGAGCGAGACATTTCCCATCCAAGTATATTACAACGTAGAGGAAAAATATCATATAGTATTTAAAGTATAACTGTATATAACATATATCTGAAGTTTTCCAAGATTTTCAAACTATATAAACCCAAATTTTCTTTAGAAACCAAGGATCATTCAATCTTTTCTTTTAAAAGCATTTCTATATCATTCGGATAACTATAAAGTTGAAAACAAATTCGTTAATGGAAGCTTCAAAATTAGCTACAATTACTACCTTAATGAAGGTGTTTGAGTTTGTTTTGGTTTCGTTATGTTTTAAAATTGATATCAAATATGCTTAAATAAAAAAATCATGACCACCATTTAAACGTTTGGAGCACGTTTTATAGAAGAAATTTGTATCCCTCATAGCTCGTTAGCTTTCTGGTGAACGAAAATTATTCTGCATCCAATATCATCAAGAAATAATTCATAGAGTTCTGTGACGACAGTGGGAAAATTTATCTTATTTTAATTTGATGGGACTTTTTAAGCGAGCAAGATTAATCATTCATGTGCAAATTGATTCAGTCTGTGATGTGATTTTGATTTTTAACGTAGCTTTAACAATTTTTCAGTCATATCGCTACGATGTCTGCAATGTGGCAGTTTATAGTGATGTCTAGCACTGGGGCATCATGCCGCAGACATGTAGCATGATGTCCCACCCAGTCACATTATCCTGACACCGGGCCGACTAGTCCTAACACTAACCTCTTAATGCTGAGCGCCAAGCGAGGCAGCTGTTAGTACCATTTTTGTAAGTCTTTGGTATGACTCGGTCGGGGATCGAACCCACGACCTCCCGCATCCGAGGCGGACGCTCTAACCACTAGGCCACCGGAGCGGTCTGAGTCAGTCTAAACGCAGACATTTGACTAAACCATAATTAGCATAACTATAAGGTTTTTTTTTTTTTTTTTTTTTTTTTACTGGATTCCTGAAGGAAAATTTTGTAAATGGTCTCGTCGTTTATGTGATTGTATACTAGACTTATGCTGATACGCTATGGTACTATGTCACATTTTGACGTAACAAAACAATAACATCGGCTTTAATATTTCTCTCCAGGAAAAAAAAGTTTCGCCGAATTTCTTGTTTTAATTATTAACACATGCAGCATAGGTGTATAGATGTAGCTTTTTATGTCTCTGCATCATGATTACTGTTTTATCTCGTGTCTGTTCGGCTGTTTTCAACCTGTCGTGCAATCGTGTGAACGAAACAGACGTACGGCTAACAGCGGATCGTTATCTAACGCAGTTCAAGTTATTTTGATCAACTAAAGATACGCATACCCACAAATAACTTTATTTAGAGTTGTTGCCCTTTCTGAAGATGCACATATCGATAAATCACAATGAACGTTCAATTTTAGTGAGAGCTGTTGTCCTTTTATCCGGCAACTCATTTCAATATGAGGCAGAATAAAGTGAATGCAATTTATCGTAACATTTTGTTATGGATCGCTTTGAAATTTGGTACAGATTATAGTCATCGTCTGAAAATGCATATATTGACAAATCTTTGTGATACTAAATGTTTTAAAAGGCATTTCAACAATAAACTATGGGTTATCTTTCAAGAACATTAAGAGAAATTCAACAATAAAGTGTGTATAATCTCTTTAGCCCCCAGAAGGGCACTTAAACAATAAAGTTTTTTAATCGCTCTAGACCACACAAGGGCAAATTAACAATACAATACAGACAATATATCTAGGCCATATCGACTATGAAGGTGAGGAATAGAATGCGGGATAGATGGGGATATTCTTGCGCAAGCATTTTTTCATCATTCTTTTAGTTTTAAATTAAAATGATATGAAACGGAGTTAATTCAAATTTTGGAAGAAAAATGAAAATGTGCGGAATATCATCATATGATCTGACTTGAAACTGGGTGTCTCAACCAGTAGTAAAAATACATCTTCTGATAAAAATGACCTAGCATTACTAACTGGGCATTTTTATATAGAGTGTACAAGTTAATTCAATATGAACATAGTATTATACATTTTAAAGCGCGAACAATATCTAAAGCGTTCTACGGTTTACTTTCTTTCCTTTTTTACATACTTTTTCTAAACCACGAAAATTATGTCTGAGAAATGTTTTTGAGTTCTTTTGAATCGTTAGCTCAATACAAACTTATTGCAACGGTAATTAAGACATTTCCAATAAATGGATAACATGGACCAAACTGTGTGGTATAGTAGTTAGTTATATTTATTAATTATTAATGTATAAGTTTTAATACCATGGTGATCGGACATAACTATATGTCTAAAAACTTCGAGTACTTTGGGTGTTGCGCTTTAGATGAACTAAATCAATAGTATCGGAATCTCCATAACGTAAGTACAAATCGCATTTGTATCATCATTTGTTTATTATGCATGTGGACATAACGTCATAATTGAGGTAAGATCCAATGAAGTAGCTCACAGTGCTGCTTGATTAACATTCATAAAAGTCAAGATCAGTGAATGATAATCTAAATTATTTCTGCTTGATTAAATCCTCGCCAGGCATTATTTATTATCCAGTCACGAGGACTCAAAGGCCTCAGGACACTAGTTCTAGCCCATTAATGATGACCCCCGTGACTCAGGACCTTATTTCGTGTCCAGACATGAAAACTCCAATACCTTAGGGCATTATTTATTGCCCAATCAGAACGTTCAAGTAGGCGGGATAATACAATTTTCCCACGATCGAAGCCAATCAGTAAAGGGTATAATGCGCAATAATTTAGTCGGTTCATATGGACCAATCATAATGGCATTACATGATATTTCACATGTTAAAGTATCAAAACTATGAAACTGCACATACTATATGTGAAATGTACCGGCTGCGTGATAAAATATTTTAGCGATAATTTTTACAATAACTGAATTTGAGAATTCAAAATTGTTTTCGTTAAAAATAATTTTTTTTTAGGGCCAACAGCCGGCCTTATCTACTTTAAGCCTCTTGCAAGTTTAAAATGAATCGATTTTGTGCAACAAATAGCATATGTCTTTAGAATGATACACCATTAATCATAATGGCAATATTGTCAAGACATTTGCAAGGAGGAAACGTTGAAAATATAGTTGTCCATTTTAACAAATACAAACCATTGCCGTAATGTAGAAAACAATATTTAGAAATCGTTGGTATGGAAGGCTCAATAAACCCTACGATTTAAATCTGGTTTCAGTTATATTATGGTCCTAGATGACATTCGTACAAGGTTGGATCAAATTTAGGTCATTATAATTCGAAAATAAAAACGAACTTTTACACGCTATACAACGAAAGCAAAACTATTGACTGAGTGCAAAGTTTAAAGCAAACTGGATCACACATGTGTTACAGATATAGAAAGAAACAAATAATTGGCTGAGACAATTTAGAGAAGTTCAAAACAGGTCAAACACATTGAAATCATTATCTCTAGACGGGTCACACCAACTAAAAAGGAACGGAAAGTATATGCGATCTGTGCTTAAGGATCATACGGAAGGAAAACAGAATCGTACCATCAAATAAAAGGAATTAAAATAAGGCAGAAAATATATTGCAGATTTTGTAGGGACTTGGTTTAGATATGAAATAGTTTCTATAGCATATAAATTTGATAGGCAAGTTATGTCCATGGCGACCTCCTATTAGTTTCCCATATACATCTATATTCCTCAGACAATCTTTAACGTAACATTCCAGTTTTGGTTTTAAGGGGCGTCCTATACAACTATCATTCTCAGAAAGACATTCTCAAACATATTTTTATAAGGCCTCTTCCTAAGAATATCATCGTCAAGTTTTCTTTAAAACATGGATATGTGTGATATGAAACGTTTAATAGAACTTGATTAAACCTATACCATAAATAAAACAAAACAACCCAAACAGGTAGTTTAGTCGATCGTGAGGAATTTATAGCATATTTTCCACCTGTAGTTACTATATTTAAGTTAAAATACAAGTTACTGTATTTAAGTTAGATCACAACAAAAATGATTTAGGACATAGGTTGATCATAACTGGCTGGAAGATTCTCGAGAACTAAAATATAGCAAATTCTGACGAACGGACATTGAGCGATAAACAAATATATACACGCAATATGGACATAGCCATACCACAAATACATTTGATCTTACCTTCAAGTTATCTAAAAGTAAAACGGTAGAAAAGAAAAGACAAAACAAACGTAATATTGCGGGAACAGACCGATGCATGAGTTAGGTGTATATCACACATTACTTTTATGATACACAAAAGGTTCGCTGTAGGAGGATGCTACATCACCAACGCCAAAAGCCTGCCACATAACTCCATAATTCTCGTTATTTCCTCCACCTGGTTCACCTGCATACCAGAAGGGATAAAACGCCTCTCTTTTACAGTTCATCCAGATTCCCTCACAAGCTGCATCCCACAAACCCATATATGTAAAGGCTTTGTAATTAATAAATATTAATATATATATATATATATATATATATATATATATATATATATATATATATATATATATATATATATGTATGTATCATGCTCACGTATCGTACACACCTACGTGCATAATGATATTCATTTGTATGTATGTATGCATGGATGGATGGATTGATGGATAGAAGATAGGATGGATGTATAAATGAAGCTGTTCGTTGAAACTGTTCACGCATGGCAAGGTATATATATTGTTGGTTTTTGTCACAAATAATACCAAGAGATTTTGAACTGAATGTGTATTCGAATTAGGAATACCAAAAAGCTTCCATCAGTTAAAAAAGACTTGGGGAAAATGCTAAATATATCTCCTTGTGGAGTATAAGTTTTTACGTCTCTACTAGAGTTATATATTTTTAATTTGTATTTTGTATTGTTGATCTTTCATATTTGTAAGATATGTATATCTCTATTTAGTGCTTTTGTCTAAACTCAAATTGATAGTGTACCTGACCACTGACATTTAATTCGTAAACACCATTACTATTATTGCTTATGAGTGTATATTACATATTCTGATCGTTATTAATAGTAAAACATTTCAAGAAATCGGTAACTGCGATCTTGGTCAAAACTGGGTTCATTTCTGCTTGACCTGATTGATTTATTATATCTTTATTTGTGTCAGCATTTTGAACTTTCCTAAGTGACTCTTACAGGTTATGTTTTGATTTTGTAAACATCGTTATAGAAGGTTATTTTACATTAGATTATGTTTTTGCTTTAGAAAATGCTAACTGTGACCTGTGTTCAAATATAGAGGTATTTAAGCTTGTGATGGTCTGGAGTCGGTCATTCGTTCTTTAACATCTAGCACTTTTAACTTGTATTATACGTTGTGACCAGGAGTTTCGAGCTAGAACCTTTTTTCTTCAAATATTTGGATTCAAGTGATTATTTTCTCTGAAAAAAACAAATGTGCTTCAAGAAAGTTATTGAATAGAGGCATTCACTGGAATTTATATTATATTTCAACCTGGAATTATAGTTCTATAATTGAACAAAGGACTGCTGACACATTAACACTTCAATAGATACCACGCACATGTCACCTACTTCAATTTTGGGATTTTTTCTGGACTTCTAATGAATTGTATTCAGGAATAAACATTACTAGGGCTTGTAACTCACGGACTATTTTGGGATTTAACTCGCAATACCCTAAACAAATTCTTCTCATTCTCACTTTCTATTCTAGTGAAATAAAGTATTTGTTACATTTTCTAACGCTTGTTTGCTTTCACTCTTTTGTGTTACTTATTTCGAGAGCATAAGCTCGTCACAACTTATATTTCTCTCTTTCCTCTGCACTTTGTTGCATTATATGTAATCATTTATTCACTATCTTGTTTGGAGATTGCCAGTTGATAGCATCCAATAGGACTAAAATATGAATTTAATTTCCTGAGTTATATTTTGCTCTTTACCCCGTCTAACGTAAACTGGCCATTTCAATCGCCATTGCTCTACATATTCGTCGACATGAAGAGGTATACTATACACAATTATCTATATTTCCCATTAAGTGTTTTTTGTGAAAGCAATACCACTATGATAACAACTGTATTATTTGTAGTTCGAATGACATGTCTATTATAGTCGTTTATTCCTTACGGTACACTATCCCATAAACCATCAGATTTTAAGGTCTGCACATTGTCCATAACATTCGGAGCAGGACACATTCCTCTTTTTACCTCCCGTATCCAAGACAGAGATTAATATAAATAATTGATTGGAATACCGTTACAGCGTGTATATTCCATGTAATGAGCAGCAGCGTCACATTGTATCAAACAGAAATGACACATAGCTTGACAGAAACAAAAGGTGCATTGTTTTAAATGTAATGTATTGTTTCTATGTATTGTATTCTAATGTATAGTTTTAATGTGTTTTACATTTTAATGTATTTTCTGGTTCGTATCACAGTATCTTAAATCTCAGTATGAGTTGCTAGTTCAATATTGGAAGCGATATGACATGCTAGCAAAATGTGCAAAAATGGAGAGACATTAAAGACGGATTAGTCATGGGCAAATCATTCCAAAGAATCATAAGCCGTTATTTCTTGTAAAGGTGTACTATAAAGACAAATTGCGCGGTCTCATAGAAGTATAAACCTATTGGGATCATCAAATGCAAACAGAATTTCGACGTGAAGATTTCGCCTAATTAAACATATAAATATCGTCTTCAAGGAAAAACGTGAATTTCACTCCAGGAGCATAATACACACACACACACACACACACACACACACACACATTTATAAACACATGGTTAGGTCTCTTATTGATAACAGTACTTTACGCCAGAAGTAAGGATGGATTGACCCTAGATGCCAAAAGAGATATAAATTTAAATAAACGGCCTTTCTCACCACACAACGTAGTGAACAGAGGTGCAATATAATGTCATGGGGCTAGGCAAGTAACGCAATGGTAACACGCTCGAATTACAAGTCAACAGTCCCAAGCTCGATCCCAGTTCAGATACGTGCGATTGGATGTTATCGCCAGTCAAATGCAGTATTTTTCTTCCGGTTCCCCGTTTAGCCGTACAATATGATCAAAGTGCTTCCCTTGTGACACCATAACTTCAGCCACATGTTAGCGTCAGCAGGAAACATACAGGATGCTTGTTCTTGTTTTTAATTCATATTTCAAGGAATTTACTGAAGAACTTCAACATATTGTAATTGCAAGGGTCTATAATTTGAACTTATCAACTCATTCGACAAAGTTTACGACAAAATTAACTTGAATGACAACTTAAACTAGGGCTGAGCCAGGAGTCCGACGTTTTTGTGGAAACCTTTTTGGCGCAAATATTGCAATCTTTTTCAACACAGCATATTTACATTTAGTCATTACGCAATTGTGGACTCATCCAAGAACTACCTCTCTTCGAAAACTTAAATATTGGCAATGTGCACAGTATATGCTGAAGAGTTCGGAAAAGGAAGTGCACCAATGAGCATGGGGAATTTTACGTTTTACAAAATCGCATTTTAACACATTTCTAAGGAGGGGTTTTATATATTGTTCAAACACGACAATATGTATTTTATGATAACCTTCTGTAACACTCTTATGGATGATAAAAAGGAATGTAATAAATTAATGGGTTCAACAAAATATACAAATGGGAAGAATATCTAAACGTCTCTTTTAGCAAAATGTCTCTATAACTATACTACAAACATGGTTGTAGTGAGAGAATCCATTTGAGTCGAAACTCATACAAAGGATTACAATAGGGATTCATGCAATGTTATAAAACATCGCAATAGACATGGGATATTATATTATAGTATTTTATTTTAAATATGCAGCCCGTGATATATATGGAATATATAACGAAAAGCTAACATAATTAAAAATAGTATGTTTTCACTATTCACTTGTCGTGATTTACGATTTAAATTTTACTTTTTAAATTGAACAAAAACTAAGAATACAGATAATAAATGTTAATCAAACTCTTATTTAAACATTGTAAAACCTTTCGAATTGAATCCCTTTACAATACCAACCATTCATGTGAGGCATATGCACGTGCTCATGTAAAAATAGACGGTAACATTATTGATATAGCGTTCCATACGAATACTCATTCTGTAATATTATGTCGCGCGCCAAGATTGGAACTACATTTTATTGATATTTGCACTTACTTCTGCCTGCTGATGTTCTTCCTTACTCTGAATGAAACGTTCTGAATAACAATCTACCTTAAATTCAATTTACGTTTCATGGCAAAAAGCAAAAGGTTTTATTATTGGGAATATTACTGGTGAAATGTAGTGTTCAGTTACCACAAAAAACATTTGTCAATGTCAAGCTACCATCATGTAGGCACATAACTTTCGGATTCTGACCACCTTTCCAGAATAGACGATCCTGGCATCTGTAGGTGTAGTTCTGTCCAACGTCCGCTTCTACCGTTTCATTGATCGTCCTTGATTTCTCAGGATGGGTTTTTCATCCTGTTCAAACATGATAATACCACTTCACTCTAACCTTCTCTATTAATATTACAAATGTTAGAAAGATTTGAAGTACCCAAAGCAATGTCAAACTATGATAACATAAACGTTTCTTTAGAAAACAAGGCTTTTTCAGTCACTTTTGTTAAATGTATATCTGTCTCATATGGGTAAATATAAAGTTGAAAATATATTCGTTTATGGAAGCCTAGGTCTGCCATGGGTTTAATACGATATGTAATAAAGAAAGAAGATAACAGATTTCTGGAATGAAGAAACAATCTAAATTTAATAAATCAAACCAACATTCCGCTTTATCTATATATACTTACATTAAAATTAAACATGAAATTGTTCTCCATTATGATAGAAATTAAAAAAAGGCTTACCATCTTCACATTTTCATGGCATTTCTGTATTGTAGGTATCATACAATTTTCTGCAAATTACTGTTCAATATCGAGTCATGATTCACTTTATCCTGGACTGGAACAAATCAAGCGCGTGTTCACAGATTTCTACAACAAACTTTAATTCAGGTAATACTATATACAATACTTTTTTTTACCTTAAGAGAAACGACAATACACAGTATTGACGAAAATACAACAAACAACCTTTGGGTACAAGCTAACAGTATTTAAGTGTTACGTATCCATATTATGTTATGAAGTTCATACGTTATATACCGAAAATGCACGTAAAAGTTTTTAGAAAAATACAACAGCTACACTCATATAGATAATGAACTTCATGTGCTTAAAAATACATTGCGTCACAAAGGACAAACATTAGGCCAGCAAAAAACCCGCCAGATCAAACAAAAATCTACTCTGCCTTTTAATACTTGAAATTAGAAACACAAATACAGACTTTTAATAAATCTTATAATTGTAAACTGGAACAAGACTTTAAACACAGAGGCCAAAGAGTCCGTTAAATTAAATCGTGTCCCTGTCAGACAACGGCTACAAATTCAATTCCTAAGATACACCCTGCCAGTTTTAGGTGAAAATGTTTGGGCGTCGTGTTATAGAACTTATGCTAATTATAGCTAATTTTTACCAACTGTCATGCTGCAAGGAGGAAATATTTAAACAATGTTTGTCCATTTGCATCAAACACAAACCTTGCCGTTCAGTCGAAAATCATATTTGAACGTCATTGGTATGGAACACACAAAAACCTCTATTATTTCAATATGGTTTAAGTTTTAGTATGGTCCTAAGTAATATTCCTACAAGTTTCTATCAAATTAGGCTTGTCAGAGTTATATAATAGGTAATACAACATATTTAACACGTTCTTCAACGAAAGCAAACATATTGAGGGAGAAACCATCTCAAATAAATCTTTAGAAGGTGTCTTACCAAGTAACATTACTGTCAACTTTGATCAGGTATTATTCAATTGAAAATGTAATGCAGTGCAAAGTTTAATGCGAACTGAAACAAATATGTATTACAGATATAGAAATAAACAAGTAATTGGCTGAGTCAATTTCGAGAAATTCTACTCAGGTTCAAGACATTGAAACAACTATCTCTAGACGAGTCACAGCAACAAAGAAAGAACGGAAACGGTTGACGGCAAGGCAAATACAAAACGTGCCCCACGATCATACCCAGAAAAGAAGTGTCATTGAAAGAAAAACAACGGGATTGACGATAACCAAAATGTCCTGGTGGTAATTCTCCCTTAACCTATAAACAACACACACACAGATATATATATATATATATATATATATATATATATATATATATATATATATATATATATATATATATATATATATATATCTGGGTGTATCTACAATAATAGAGTGGCTAGAGGCGTTAACAATCCACATATTCGGATTTGGATGCTCTAAGTTGCACAAGACAAGATGTAAATTGGAAGTATTAAAAGTACCGTATAAATGTGTTTCTAAAAAGGAACGTAAATCTTAAAAAATTCTTCAATGCCAAATCAGCCAGTTAATATTTTTGTTTACTTTTCAGATGCAGCCTATTAATCAGTCTTCATCTTCACCCATGTGTATATAACTAAACTGCTAAATTGTCGTCATATGGACCCTGGAGTATATAAATAAACTGCGAAATGGTCGGTACGAATTGCGTTTACAAAACTGTTCAATTATAATGCATTCTGGCAAAGAGTTCAAAGTGTAGGATCGGCACGTTTCATGTCAGAAAATTATTTTTGCGTGACTTATTGCTCTTGCTGACTTTCTGTTTTTAAACTGCCTTCCTAAATTCGCATTCCATATTGCAAGAGACTTAACTATAACCCTGAAACAATATGACGTTTGAAAGCGGAAATTGACTGAAATGGACGAAACTATCAGTCGCCCTGCATACATGAGAAAAATAGTGATATAATATGTATGATAGCGTAATGAATATCATAAAGTTAAACCAAAAAGGCGACTGAACCAAGTTCCATACTTAAAACAAAATAATATTATTATGTTAGAAATATAATTATGGCTGTTTCTGACATTCACGATATGGGGCTTGTCGGGTGGAGCATTTGATCTAGGATCTATTAATCGAACGAATGATACTATAAAGACTAGGTCCACACCATTTTAGGAAAAGTGAAAATGTTTTATTTTACTTCAAAATCAAGAGAGTTTGTTTATACTGTTAAGAAAATATTAATTCCAACTTAGACAAGCAGCTAAAAACCAAATGATGATTATTTGCGCTTTGTTGGTTATACTAGCACTATGGAAACACCGAGGCAGCTGACCTGGACTGGCCTGGAATGGTATAGAAAATCGCGAATCTTGGATTAGCAGAGTCCGTTTTAAGGTATTCTGCCTACAAGATCTTTGCCCAGCTGTATGCTGAGTGTGCTATAACTGATAAAACGTAACCATATTATTGGACTCCATAAGTACCTACCTGTAAAATACATTAGTGTCTTATCTATGTTACAATGTCTTACAAGAAAGATCGTTAAAATAAAGAGTCATCCTGGCGTTGTGTTGGCTTTTATCGACGAAATATCTAGAATTAGTGTCATCAAACAAAGACACTCATGAAGTTCACAGGTTTTGCTTGTTTTTTAAGACCGTTAATATTCACTTTGTAAAAAATATAATAATCAATGACAATTAGTCTGTGTACCTACATATTATTAAATTGTTATTCATTGTATAAATTAGCGCCACCCACTTCCACGCAAGGGATTGTCCCCATTATGAATGTATATGATTAGATATCAATTTTATATATTTAAGATGAATTTAAATAAACGGGTTATCAATCAATTTAACGTAAATTGAAGATTTGTACAAGGAGAACAACAAAGCATACGTTTTTAAATATAAAAAATGTATCAGTTAAAATAGTTACACTATTTCATATGTTACCCCATCGTATTTCTTAGCAACAAATCAATGGGAAGGACCGAGAGCAGAAAACAACAGTGTCTTGTTCTTTTTGTGGAAGAAATGTGAATTTCTCCAAATATTAGTTAAATCTAATGTTCATTACATGAAGGAACTTTTTCATACATTAAACCTCTCTTTAATATTCCTGAAGAAGTCTTCTCAGATATAACATTTATGCTATCACTATTTAAGCAATGGGTACACCGTCGTTCATGCTAAGTACCTTGTCATCTAAATATGCATTCACACACTCAATTTACATCCCCTTTCGATCGGGAATCTTATATATTACCAACAGGATTTCATCGTTTTTGCTTTTAACATGTTTCTTTATAAGGGCAAGTTGATATTCATTTTGTAATCTTGCACATAGCCTTTTCTATGGCGCGAAAAAGCCTTACAGTGCTAGTACATCACAATCACAATCAGTAAATCAATCAAAGACTCGGTCATCAACGAATTGACTTTATTAATAATAAAAATCTACAATTTATACAATCATTGAAAGAATCGTCTGAAAATAAAAAAGTCAATCAAAATTCAAATTAAACTCATAGGATGATCTTTCTTTAAGGAACAATTCTTAATATTTTATGAAAGTTATAAATGTTACGGAATTGTATAAATCTCTTGCGTATAACGATACCCGATGGTGATTTATGTATATTGTAAAAAAATTCGAAACAATGTGTTCGGTTCATCATATGCCGCACGTGCACGGTGCTTTCGATGGGAATAAACGAATACTTCCAGCGCATAGATGCTGTATGACTGCATCGTCTGTGTATAAATGCCTCACTCTAAGACTATATCTTCACATTACGGAACGTCTTATCAGTAAGCGGTCTACTTAAGGACTTGCACATCTTCCGCTGTAGATATATGTCAGTTATTTATTAATTTATTGTGGATACGTTATACCTATTTTGGTACCACGTTTATTTTCATATATTTTCTATGTAGCTTCGGCTTACTTACTTGTTACTTAGTATAATGCAAATATTTTGTATTCTTGTTTGTGACTTAGCAAGAGATATATATTAGCAATATAAAGTCGCATTTTTAAGAAACGTTTAGCACCGTATGATTTGTATCGGGCACGGGTAGGTTCAGTTCTAAACCTGTTAATTGCTTTGCAATTGTTGTGCCGATAATGTAATCAAGAAAGCGTACAGTTTATAACGTCATTACGTTTTATCGTATATGCTTGTGTCATGCATAGTAAATGGTGTTAGATGTATTTTCAGCTGATCGGTGTCGACGTGGTACTAGCGGTAGAGCTAACCATAGAAGATGAAAATATTAGCTGTAAAGCTGAACCATAGCAGCCGTAAAGCTGAGTAAACAGTTTTGCTGGTCGAGTAGTAGGTGAACGGGTGTTGCTGACTGATTGGTGGGTGCTGATTGCACGACTGACCAAGGATTGAATGGTGGTTTGTGATTACATGGAATACGGACTGCTTGAGTGTCCAAGTGTGACTGGTATCCAAGTGTGCTGGTGACGGATTGTGTAGCTCCATACATCCACTCTTTAGCCCTGGGCTAGTTTTGGAATTTGTAATACCCAGTATTTTGCGATTGTAAAGATATTTCTTATGATATATGTCCCTTTGTTTTCATCATTTTACTATTTGAGTAAAATACCTAATTTGTCACTATTTCAGTGAATTAATTTTTACTATTTTAGTAAAACACACTCTTTTCGTCGTTTGAAATTAATGTGAATCATTCACCTTTTTTCTTATACTGTGTAAGGTCATTCATTTATATTTGCATTTGTTGCATTATTATGTTCGTTCGGGTTATGTTAATTTTTCCAATATTTAGATCTTATACACGCACGTATTAATCATACTTCTTTTATCATTCAATTAATTTATCATTAAATATTGTTTTTTTATCACCGTCAAAAGTGCTTTGTTATAAATCCGAAATCCAACCCGGTTATCTTGTTACAATAAATCTGAAAATTAAATCACGTTAAGGTCTAGTTACCTGCAGATAAACAACATAAGTGAAAATAAATAAACATCTCAATGATTTAAATTTTATTTGCAAATGGTAGCTTTTTAAGTTCTCGCAGCTTAGATTACGCGCAGTGTTGCGGCTAAAATGACATGTCGTGATCTTTGAAATCAAGGTTGCTGCATATATTGGGGGGAAGAAAACACCGGTAACACGAAGTTGACCTCTGGCTGCCGAATTGCAAAGCAAGAACATTACATCTGCTTTCATAAAACCCAAGTTTAAGTAGTTTCAAAACAAACAAACTTTTTTACATTGCCGTTTGATTCTGATGTTTAATGATTTTCTAATAAGGGTTCACGTCGTCAAGGATACTTTACAAACAATCATCATACTCATTGTTTCTTTCAGACACTCTTGTCATGAATAAATCAGAAATTCTTCTTATGACAAACAATTTCTTTTACCTTGGCCAGTAGCTTTACATATTTTTCACTATATAACCGTTTACCAAAGTCAGTAGCTTTACATGATGCAAACTTTCACCTCGTCTTTCCAACCGATCAGGTGAACTCACGCATCCCTTTATTAAAGAAATAACAGCATTGGGAGTGAAAAACTAACATATGAAACACAATCAATGATCGTAGACGCTTGGTAAATCATAATTTATCATTTGTACCATGAATAGACGCATTGTTCAGATAATATGAAGACTGATACAAATTGAATATGAGAAATATTGTTGAGAAGAGAACCTAACTGTACACGATTGATACATGATTTTGAATAAAAATAGGCATTTTATAATGAGAGAAGGAGTATGCCTGTACTTGATTGAGTGGTACATTTATGTTGCGTATAATAGGCATTTTATAATTGGATAAAGAATTTAGTTGTACTTGGCTGAGTGTATAATAGGCATTTTAAAATGATCTAATGAATTTGGTTGTACTTGTTTGAGTAATACACGATGTTGAGTATAATAGGCATTTTAAAATGAGAGAAGGAATCTGGTTGTACTTGATTGAGTGATAAATGATGCTGAGTATAACAGGCACTTTATACTGAGAAAAAATAACCTAGGTGTATATTACTGTGTGATGTATGATGTTGAGAATAACACTTTATACTGGGGATATTCTAGTTCAAAAAAAAAGTTTTATAAAACATATGCATTCTCATCTTTCCAAAATCCTCATCTCTTTCTCTAATCCAATATAATTTTAATTTTCTCTCCTTTATCTTATTCTTCTTTCTACACATCAATTTGTTACCATAGTTTGAAAACGAAAGGCTTTCCTGTCTGTAATATCACCATAATATTGATGTTTCTTAGTACTGTTATAATCAGAGACATACATAACATCTCTAAGTACCTGTTACCATTCATCAATGGTCACTAACCGATCTGAATTACGAAAAATAAATGATTCTACTCAAACAATTACAACCTCCATGTGGAGAGAGAGAGAGAGAGAGAGAGAGAGAGAGAGAGAGAGAGAGTAATTAAGGTGTGGTGAACTTTGATTTAAAAGTGCATTGCTTACGTGTAAGATGTGTATCGCTCAACCTCGGACTGTTGTTTAATCTAGTGATATAAAAATATGTATCAGAGAATTTGAAAGGTAACCATTACTGCAACTTCAAACTACCTTACGATACACTGCCATATTTTCCCGTTTATTTTCCTTTGGAAGGCCTATTGATTGCCATCATTCCCAACGTCTTTTCTTTGAAAGACATGTAAAGTACCCTCTTCCTTACGGCTTAACTTTGAAAGGCCTATGATAAACCAATTTTATGTCTTTTAATAAGCTAGTCCATGTTACACTACACTGACATTTTTAGAAACTTCGCATTTTGTTCATTATAAAGTAATATATTTATTTATGTAGGTCTTTCGCTATATCTAAAATCAGTATAAGTTTGATAATTTGGATATTTTCGGATTAAATAACTCTCAGTGACACAATTGTTACTCAGTATTTGCTTTTTATTTAAGACAGTTCTCTCAGACACCAGACCTATTTACCAAGGCTTATGATCAATTCATATATGACAACCTCCTCACAATTTCCTACGATCGAATAATGTTGGAACTATGTATCTCAAAAAAGAGATCGGTAACGTGCTATTTATTGTGTTGTTCTTTGAGGAGATGCTCACAAAGTTATAACATGCAAAGTTTCTGGAAAGTGATAAGTGTGCAAACGAACAGAGTCATTATTATTCAATGTTAAAAGGGTTGTCTGAATTGAGGTATTACATAATTTTGTCTTTGAAGTTTCATCATTTTATCTCTCGCCTGAAAATTATTAAAGGGTACACATCTTCTGAAAATGTACTAATATGACAGGCACAATCATTTATAATATGTGTATTCCTCTCGACAGATAATACATTTTTTAAATCAAGATTATTTACATTTTTTCTCATTTTTAAAAAATAAACTTGAACAATAATTTGCCTCTGATTGTATCTCATATTTGCTCACATTATTGTAATTACGTAATTGGAGATATTTTCTACCAAAGAAACATTTCATTTTGCGTGTTATGTCTAACTAAGCATTGACTCCACTATTTGAAAAGTACCGATAACTATATTTTAATAATTTAAACGTCCTCCCTCTCTCGCTCTGTCTGTCTGTCTGTCTGTCTCTCTCTCTTTCTCTCTCTCTCTCTCTCCCAGGTCATCATTACCTCATATACATAGGCCTATAATATCTCAAACTGAGCGAACATGTCTCATAGTGTTGTCACTATCGACTCCCAAAACATGTTATAAAAGTTTGCCAATAAATTAACTTTAAATAAATTCGAAAGTTTATTTTTAGAAATTATTAGTGTTTCAGTTTAAATGCATTCTGCTTTTTAGACTCTAAATATATACTCACACAAGCGCACGCGCGTTCTACGATCATCCATTATTATTACCCTAATTGGAGATTTTATGATTGATTTGTCAGTTGATGCTATAAATTTGATATTCATTTGTCTCTAAGTCAGTAAGTCATAACTGCGTCCCATCATTTCAATCTTTCGAGTACGTTCCGCAGCGGCAATTAATCTGTAATGCGGCTGTCTAGCTATGTATAATTTATAGCGTTTTTGTTAGGAATTTTGCATAAATAAATACATTGGAACTTTATTTAAGTTTCATATGTCAAATAGACGAAATGAATCATTAACATGAAACGTGGTGCAGTCAAAACGCGTCAACATATTTCAGCCAGAATATAAATTTCGCAATTTTACGATAAAGGATTTGCTCCATTATTCCTATCATGCCGGGATCATGAAAAAATAATTTTCTAAATTGTATGGGATTTACTTTTAGCATATACACATAACGACACAACAACAAAATAAGGTAGACTTTAATATTTAATATATGTCTCCATTAAAATGTTAATTGAATTTTCTAGTTATGTTAGATACATGGTGTACATCCCCAGTACACGTTTATTAATGAAGTATTTCACTGCATCATACTTCATATTTAATCATATGTATGGTTCGTTCGTCTGTCTCTCCGTCTGTCCCGCAATCTTGTGTATCACCATAACATGCAGTAAACGTTATGGTCATCATCTACAGGTGTACATGGTGCAAAATAGTTGTACTACTGACCTTTAAGAGTTATTGCCCATTTTGTCGTATACGTGAATTCAATATCATATACGTTATAATTATGCGAACGTTTTTAGTGGATTGCTGTCTTATAAGAAGATACTCACGTTGACCATTCTACTTACACAATTTTAGAAGAGTTATGTCCCGTTTTGACACTGGTAATTGTATATAATTATATGGACATGATGCACCATTAACTTCACGTGCTTTGGACGGTGTGTTTTAGATCAACGGAGTTAAGTGGTATGAATGCCTTATATATCGATACAAACCACACCTGATTGATTATTTGCATATTACAATGAACCGAACTGGAGTTCAATTTAATAAGAACATGCCTGTTAGTACTGCTTCAACAAGAATATTGAAGCCAACATCCGTGAAAGAAAAATATTTTAATTTTAATATACACATTTTGAACCTTCAAGAAGATTTCCTTAGTTATAACAATGGATGCTATCCTTGTCTCTTAATGTAAGTTTGTGCTATTGTTTTCCCCCGTGGCAAAAGCTTTTTAGACTGTACATAATTCACTAATAAATGTGACAATAATTCATATATAATCTGATTACCTGACGAAGAAGACAAAAACGAAGAACAATTCATATTGCATTGGTGTATGTTGCATTCACTTGCCTTATCTTTCGTGGAATAGCTTGCCATCTACATTTTCAAGAAATAACTTGGATAATTGTCAGATCAGTTTATTAAAAGGTAATTTTCTTATAACGGGTATAAAATTCCATCCTTTTGTATTACGGGTAGAAAGAATAAACTGTATCCTGGTGTCCCATACATCTTTGTTGCATTCCTACATTAGGCCGTATAAACTGCCTCAATCACTAGGGATGACATTTTCTAACCATTAAGGAATAAGTGTACAGTATAAGATACACTATAAATATTTTGAATCCAGTTAAGAAGTGATATTTATAAAAGTAGTTCTCAATTTTTCTCAAACTGGGAAATGTATATAGGTCAATGTATGTTAGGAATAAGTCGAGATTTCTCCTTACATTATTCACAGAAATGGAGTTAATATATGATAACCTAATTGCACTGGCGATATGTTTATGTTGTATCAGACTTTGTTTTGCACAAGTAATATATTTAAATCTTTCTCTTCTAAGTGTACACTCAGTTGGGCACCGATATAGGCTTATATGGTATGTTGTGGTAAAAGCGGAAATGAGAGAAGAACGATTTCCCTTGCTTCTCATGATTTTGGACACACTGTGTTGTCCAAATAACGTCTAAAACAGTTTTAGTTATGCCAGATACAAATATTATGATCAGAAAAATTGGATTACAAATTAGATGAGAAAGGTTAATGTTCTCTTGAACATTGATGTAGGCTGCGGATTATTTGTCCTCATCTGACAATGATTTTAAATATCTTGTTTTCCCAAGGTGATATATATGATCTTACAACTATTGATCACTGACTCCTCCCAGCACATTCGAATCAGTCTTTGGAATAATTAATGATAACTAACACGTCATATTCGGCAATCCGACTCACGCTTTCCTCGTAATCAATGCTATACTTGTTATACATTTTTACCTGCATTAGATGGTTATAGGAATTCGAATTTCAATAAGTTTTAAGTTTCAACTTTTGTTCATTACAAAATGAATGATTATCGGTTTTATCATGAATGTTGGTTTTGTTTGCAATTTAATAGCATTTGTTAAACAACATGATTGCCCATATGGCTGTTTATCCTTACCACCTGTCTCCAATCAAGCATAATTCAAATCATAGATTAAACTGATCGTGGTATTTAGTCAAAAATAAAATATGTTGGTTGATTGTTTTGCTGGCTTTTTATTAAAGATACCTTTTACTTTTTATTGGCTCTACTAATTTGAGAAACTTATATCAAAGTGACTTTCGAAAGGTAAACAAAAGATAATCATCCCAGAAAGACTCGGAATTATATCAAACCCACGACCTTTCAATTTCGAGGTCGATTATAGCAGATACCTCGAACAAAGAAATACATGTCTTGAAATAACACACGGAAAGGGACAACAATTGGCAGTATAACTCAATTATACGTTTATTTCAGCACAATATAGAATAATTATTAAAGATAACACACATGGTGACTCAAATTTAGCATATTTTCCTAGCCAGCAGTGAAATATATTTTACATTTAAGATTTCCAATGAGAAAGGACGAAAATAACTTCGCTTCCACTTTAGGGGACGAATAACACAGTGTCCCCACTCTAAATATGAAAACAACCTGTCATACTTTAAAGGATGAATAACATTGTGTCCCACATTGAAGAATGAATAACACCGTGTACTAACTTACAGGATGAATAACACCGTGTACTAATTTACATGATGAATAACACCGTGTATTAAATTAAAGAATGAATAACACTGTGTACTAATTTAAAGGATGAAAAATACCGTGTCACATATTAAAGGATGAATGGCACAGTGTTCCACTTTAAAGGATATATAACGCCGTGTACTACATTAAAGGATGAATAACACCATGTGTAGCATCATTTAGCATTAACATTATTAACTTCTAACAACGTGAAATTCTAAAAGTCTACAATTGTTTGAAAGTCTAGAAATTATTGTATTTTCACTTCAAAATGTATAATATAGAGAATCGAGCAATCGGTCACTTTTGCTCCCTACCTATCCACACATATTTTTTTCTGGACCAATACCCACATTATCTCTATGGATCGATATTCGTCCGTTGGTCTCAACCTAGACCAACGTCTTCTCCCAGGACCTATACCGACGTCTACGTCCTGGAGATATAGCTACACCGTCTCCTTGGACCTATATCTATGTCCTCTCAGGATGGATACCCATCTCTTTGTTCTAGACATATACCCGTCTTTTCTCTGAACCTATACACTCGTCGTCTACCTGGATCTATACTCGCGTCTTCTCACTGCACCTACATCCATCTCTAGACTCTGGATCGATACCCACCTCTATCTACTGGACTAATACGCACATGTTCTCTCTAGACCTACACCCCATCTTCTTTCTAGACCTATCCACATACAATCACTATCTTTTGACCTGTAGCAAGGATTATGTCTGGCCATGGTCTAACTCACAAATAACACTGGACAACAAATTTTTACAAAAGTCATGTTACTGAAATAAAATTAGTCAATTCTTATCAATTTGTATGTGCTGAACACGAATATGACAGTCAAATTGCAAAATTGGCTCTAGTTTTTTTGTAATCTGCAAGAAATTAATGTTTACATAACGAAATGCATTCCAATAGTAAAAGGTCAACTGTAATAGCCTACCTATAAAAAATCAAGTCATTGACTACATCTTAGATTTCTTCGCCTGTCTCTTGTACAGCTGTTCGGGAGCATCTCTGAGGAGTGTCCAGCAGTAGTCAGCCAGCATTGTAGTGGACCATTTTCCCTGGTATCTTTGTTCCATTGTTGCGATATCTTGATGAAAACGTTCGCCGTGTTCATCACTAACAATACCACAGTTGCTAGGAAAGAAATCCAAATGGGAATGAAGGAAGTAAATCTTTAGAGACATATTGCAGCCAAGTTTCTTATACTTCATCAACATGTCTTCTACTAGTTCCTTATAGTTTTCTGCCCTAACATTTCCGAGGAAGTTTGTAGAAACTAGGCGAAAAGCATTCCATGCTTGTTTCGCGTCACCTTCCAGCAAGTTGTTGAACCGGTCATCTTTGAAAAGCTCTCGAATCTGAGGACCCACAAAAACTCCCTCTTTAATCTTTGCTTCGCTGAGTCGAGGGAATTTTTCATGCAGGTATCGGAATGCTGGCAAAGTCCGGTCAATGGCTTTCACGAAGTTCTTCATCAAACCTAGTTTGATGTGAAGGGGTGGTAGCAAGATTTTCTGAGCCTCAACCAGAGCTGGGTGTTGGATATTCTTCTCTCCAATGGCTACATTCTGCCTGTGAGTCCATTCCTTCCTCATGTAGTGCATTTCCCTTGCTCGACTATCCCACTCGCATAAGAAACACATGTATTTTGTATATCCTTGCTGCAGTCCCATTAAAAGGGCAACTACCTTCAAATCACCACAGAGGTGCCAGCTGTACTTGTTATACTCAATGGAATTCAGTAGCTGCCTTAAGTTATCGTATGTCTCTTTCATGTGGACAGCATACGCTACTGGAATAGATGGAAGAATGTTTCCATTGTGCAAAAGCACAGCCTTGAGACTCAGTTTCGAAGAGTCCACAAATAGTCTCCATTCTTGTGGGTCATGAGTGATTTTTAAAGCATTCATGAGGCCCTCAATATCGGAACAGAATATCAGATTACTTTCCTTTCTGAAGAAAGGCTCCAATTGCTGGTGGCGCTTTCGATATGCAGTAATTGTGACATCTTCTTCTAGAAGATTCCATTGTTGGAGTCTTGATCCTAGCAATTCTGCCTTGTTCTTTGATATGTCCAAATCACGAATCAGGTCATTTAGTTCTTCCTGTGTTATTCTGTGTGGGGTTGATGATGCACCACAGTGAAAATCTGGATCACTGCATGCTGATGGACCAGGAGAAGAACAGGTCGACTCACCTTTGTCTTCGTCAGATGAATCAAGAGAATATTCTGCTGGAGGTTCTGGAATAGGAAGTCCCTCACCATGTGGAACTGGTCTCAATGCAGACGGAATGTTTGGGTAGACTATTCTCGACTTCTTTCGCTTCGTTATTCCGCCGGAAAGAGGAACCAAGCAGAAGTAACAGTCATTTAGGTGGTTGCTTGGCTCTCTCCACACCATTGGGACTGCAAACGGCATTGATGACCTTTTGCAATTCAACCACTGTGAAAGCTGTGTTGTACATGTAGCACAGCATATATGCGGAGCCCAAGGCTTGTCTTGGTCACCAACCTTGCATCCGAAGTAAAGATGATATGCCTTCTTCACTTGAGAATTGATACTTTTCTTCTGGTTGGCAAATGTCACTTCCCCACAAATATAGCAAAAATTGTCCGCGGTATTAACACACTTTCGAGGCATTACTGTTCTTTATTGTACGTAAATGGATAAAATAATAAGTTTTATGTAACAGTAGCTTGAACTGTCTCGCACAACGTCTAAAATATTTTAAATGCTGAACCTATCTGATTGGGCTTTATATAGTACACTGCTTACGTCAGCTTCAGCAGCCGCCTGGCATTAGTATAATAGGCCTACACATGTATAGTACACTGCTGACGTCAACTTACTTCAGCAGCCGCATGGCATTAGTATTGCATTGCATCAGAAAATGATGCAATCAACTGTGGATGATGTGAGCATGATGGTATTATGCAATGTTACATCATTATTCCGGATGTTGCTGCAGTCCTACTGGAGAAATTTACACAGTGAAACATAGAAAATGAGGTATATGAATATCTTCAAAACGAGAGCCAATACAAATTTTTCACGGTTATATTCGTGTTCGGCACACCAAAATACTACAGATTAGGGCCTTTTCAAGTCAGTAATGATTTCACTGTTGACCAGTGTAAATTGTTTTAAAACAAACCAAATAAAATAAACAAATACAAAATGGCTCCATATTAAATTCAACAGTGCTAGATCATGCTTAGACAAATTAAATACACTAGGTATGCGTCATAGAGGAAGCAAAATGAGTTTCAGCAGTCCACTTAATTGAAGCATTTGTTATTCTGCCACAATGGCAGCAAGCATCATTTGTCAGTGAGCATCCACATATGTCACCTGTCAGTACGCAAGAACAGGTTTCACCTCTGGCATAATCTGCAGGAACTTGAGTACATACCGAAATACAAATAACTCCTTTAGATTGTTAATGTAGGTTTGGTCATATTTTTGAATTTCTTACTCAGACTAGAATAATGTTTAATTTAAAGGAAATGATCACGATCAGATGTCGAAAAGTTTCTCGCATATAAGCATTAAAAATGTGAGATCTATATATGTACGTAGTCATGGAAATTTGCACACACACACACACACACACACACACAGAGAGACATGAAACACTAAGATATATAAGATAGGAGGTAGGCCGATAATCAGCTCCTCATCAATGATGATTTTGATTCACGGTTTATGGGATGATATCGAATATTCAATACAATCTTCAAAAGTGTACCGAACAGTTTGACTACACACATCGGTGTACATTTTATACACATTTGTGGAACTACCGTCGGCTGATGGGTTATTTTGGTGAATGTACATTATATTTTAGGAACAAACCCTATTTTGGTGACTTGTAAATCCATGGAATAAAACAACCATCTGTCCGGCGGCCATTTGAAAATGTCGCTTTAGACACGACTGTTAAGAATTACCATTATCTGTCTAAAGTGTAAGCAGGTTTGTTCCGGAAAGATTTGCATGCAATAAAACTTAACATATAAATGAACATGTGACAGCAGACCCACATATCGTCTATTATTATCAACAAGGATTTGTGGGCTTTGATTTATCGTACTATAGCACAGCTCTACTTCGGGATGGATATGTTAAGTTCGATTCTGATTCGTGGTCATTGTTGTATCTCAAATGGACAATACCCACTAGTTGTTTTATGTTTTGCAAACAATACACACGGACACATTTTAAAAAGAATTTTATTTATGGCAAAGTCATAATCAATAGATACATAAATATATCTCGAGCAAGTCATCACAAAACGAAAATAAAGACTAAACTGTGTTTACCTATAGTGTAGGACTGTCAGCAACCATCTTGGCCGGTGCATCGTATAATGGACTGCCATATATCAGAGGCGCTTTGTTTAGTTAAGAGTGTTAAAATGTAAGACGTTGATGGACATATTATTTCTTCTTCTGAGAATATGCTTATAGACATGACAAACAGAGTGTACGTTAGGTACTTATTCAGTCCATTTCATGAAAACGTCAGTGTGGATATTATTGTATATTTCTTTCATCAGCGAATACAAATCCGTATTCAACACTCTTTCCAGTGCCATTTTCCAAACGGTATTTACGTGGCCAGTGTGCCAAATTAGAAAACACACAAATACAATATATTTTCCTCTCAACATTACAGGAAGATTGAGTACAGTTTGCCGTCTACTTAAAAGAAGTATAAGAAAAGTGTCATAAAAGGATCTAATGAATAAAATTAATTAATTATCTGAATAATTAATTTATATTCGGTGATGAAAGCAATTACGATCTTTGGTTAAAAAAAGCAGCAGCGGTGAATGAGTTAATAATGTAACGTCGATAAAAATTAATGCTGGAATTGTATTGTGGTTACGGATGTACCTGAAGAATTAAAAACCTAAACGAAATAATAGGAGTGATGCTGATGCAAGGTCTAAGAATGTATCTAGAATTATTGGCACTTTCTTAAAAGACCAAAATACACACGAGTCAAAGGTTGTCTGAAATATTGTTAAATATACTTCAAATTTATGAAATCCATCGAACTGGATACAAAGTACAATACAAAATTGAAGCTAATGGCTAGAAATGAACCAATAGGAAATTATGTTCAATAATATACATTGCCTGCTTCTCATGTGTAGTACATAACAATGAAAAACCCTATATAGCTATTTCAGCATGAAATGTACGTCACTAGAACAACAATTTAAAGTTTATGGGTTTTATAATGTAAACGAACATAAAATCAAATTACATGAAAATACGTATATTAGAGCCGGGTCAGATTATCAATACTGAAAAGTGGGCAACGTGCCCAGGGCATGCGAGTATCAACGGGCCCGTAGAGTATCGTCTAATTTCACAGTCATGACCCCCTAGCCTATGGGGGACCCCGTATATTGTCGTCTGATTTCAGAGGCGGTGTAGTTATCAGTATTGTTAATAGTAAAGTAATTATATAAATGGACAAGGCAGGATAGCTAGGGGCCCTTATGTTGGCTGTGCCCAGGGCCCCCAAAGGCCTTAATCTGTCCCTGTATTAGTGTCTAGTAAAATGTCCTGCATGCGATAAAGAATGTGAAGGGTATTTGCCAGATACAATAAAATTGCGTGTGTGTGTGTGTGTGTGTGTGTGTGTGAAAGAGAGAGAGAGAGAGCGAGAGAGAGAGAGAGAGAATCTAGTTTTATATATCAATGATAAGGGAAGCGTGATACTGACTGAGATCAACTGTACATAACTTCAAAAGCTTCAATAGCGTACCTTTGTTTTTGGTAACAGACATTCATGATATCATTACACATTATTTGTTTTTTATCAATTGATCTCAACCAGTGGTTCGATACTGCTCTACTCACACTAAAGCGTATTAATTACATTGTATTTGAACAATATATCCTATCGGCAATATGGCCAAATATCAGTTTACTAAAGCTGTGTTAATCTTGAAAGCATGAAAAAGCAAAATACACTCTTTCAAGGTCTACCTGCTGATATCATAGTATATCGCATCAAGCGCAATGTATAGGACCATTATAAAAAGAACAGATTTTTTTTTATTGATTTTATTAATTTCTTTAGAATACTGGAATTGTTTCAGTATAAATTTTTCCATTTAGATCCAACTATTTATTAGCAGAAATTAGATTGGATAAATATGGCCTATTCATTCCATACGAGCCAAAAATAGAACTTAGTACAACAGAATGTAATTAAATGAGTTGTCTCCCTTACACCGAATAAGCTGTTTCAAGGTATTAAACCTCATATTGTAACTGCTTGTTTATGACAATAATGATAAATTTTAGTGTAAAATATTATATTATCCACAAACCATACGAAAATCTAAGTACGAATGATTAAATAAATTACTCACGGCGAAGTTAAAAAGGTTCAGAAGTTGATACATCATTTAATTTGTCTCTTTTTCTTGGTGTTTCCCTAACTTCAGCCAATTATTTTTAACTTCATGTGAAGGCCAAGTATAAATGGCCGGGACATATATGTCAGCTACATTTTTACCATTTATCCCAAATGGGAGTAAGAAGTTTGTGTGCTTGTAAGGGGCATACCATTAACGGTACCTTGCAATGTTCTAGGATCGATGAGGCACTGACTGACCTACTTGTACAGGATGTAGTAGCATCGGCGACGTGTGCTTTTCGTGAACTCATGCGACACTGACTTACCTATTTGTACAGGATTTAGTGATATAGATGCCGTGCGATATATTCGACTGATGTGACACTGACTGACTTACTTGCATAGGTGCCTTGAGATGTCATTGGACCGGACTGACTGACATACTTGTACGATATGTAGTATTATAGGTAGCAGTACTTTATGTCGATTGGACCAATTCGGTCCAGATAGGCAGCGCGCTCACCGTTAGTAATAATTACAAATATCTTAAGACAGAAAGTACGTTTAAAGAGACGGAGGAAACTTCTAAGTTCAATATCATATAAAACTTGTTTAACAGTTTATTACCAAACGCCTTGCTCGGAAGGGGTCCCGCGCATTAAGCCATGGTTCCCTCAAAAATGATCCAAATTAAGCCTCGCGTTTACGAAGGCCGGTATTGATAGGTAGATTGTAAAATCCTTGGACATATTCGAGACTGACTGACTTACTTGTAAGGGGTTTAGTATTAAAGGTGCCTAAAGCGTTGAAAGTCTATACTTTACAATAAAACTGGGAGGCTAAATGGTTAGAGAGTCCACAGGAGTTCGCGTGTTCGAACCCAATCCGAGTCATACCAAAGACTTACAAAAATGGTACTAATAGCGCCCTCGCTTGACACTCAGCATTAAGAGGTTAGTGCGAGCACTAGTCAGCCTGGTGCCAGGATATTGTGAATGGGTGGGACATCATGCTACATGTCTGCGGCATGATGCCCAGTCCTATACATCAATATAAATTGCTACACTGCATACATCGTAGCGATATTACTGATAAACCGTTAAAGCTACGTTAAAAATCCAAAACAAACATACACATACAACAGACTAAAACTGGGACATATATACATATCATAGATGTTAGGTTATGTGCCTGATAAACAATTATTAAGCTCATTGATTTAGATAAAATCTAAAGGTAGGAGAGCTACATAATAAGAAGCATTCGGACCTTTCATCAGTTTATTACATGGTATGAAATAATATAATTTTATATGTATCACCAATACGAAATTCAGTAAGTACTTATATGAATACAACACATCTCATAGTTAATTTAAAATATCATTTCATTTCTTCCAATAATTTGATTTGCCAGTACACGATAAGTATGACAATATCTGATATTGCAACTAAATGATATTTCCGTTGACATTGGTAGAGGATATAATTGTTTTTGACTAATTCGACGAGGTACAGTGATTACGTCTACAGTCTGGATCTATATTGAAAATTATTGACACAATTGGGGATGGCTATAGGTACAAAGATACTAACTTCGAAAGCCAAAGGGGACGAATCAAAAGATGTAAGGAAATATTTGTTAGCAATCGACATAAAATGCTATTTGTTATTGGTGCATTACGTAAGTTCTTTACAAGATTGATTATCTTGGCTAGATGGCAAATCATATTAATTCAAACCTAAATCAAGTTTTGTATTTTTATTGATCTTTTACAAGTTAGATGCACATCATGGAAACATGGAAAATATATTCATGTAACATGAAAACTCTTACCTTTGTCTAGTTTTGGCGGAGTTATCTTATTTAAGTGGTGTCGTGTATAGACCTAATGCATGCAATTTACTTTCAAAATGTTGCTTTAGGTTATCTCCTGCATGTATGAATTGAAAACGTAGAAGTTGTAGGTGCTGGCAGAAATATTGAATTATTCAGTAGCATTTATTATTAATCAAATCCCCATAACCGCCATCGTATGTCACAACAATAATCCTGTAGATCTTTACATTATTAAATTCGCATAACCTCCATAGTGTCCCAATCCAACATAACGGAGTAATTGCATTATTGAGATAGAGTCATGTTTACCACTGTAGTGGCGGAATAGGTGCAGTATTCAGCAACCGTATGGAGGTCGATATTAGTTACCATATTACGGTTCAGCAATGGATGTTAGATAAATCTTAAATATAGTATATTCCCATGACCCTAATTTCACTGAATATATCTGTTTAGCTATCCTCTTGATTTTTAGTATCAAGACGAGTTGGTGGGGTGAGCGTTCCAACAATTTTATATGTTCTACCATATCCAACACTTATCTAACAGTAATGCAACTGTTTATATACTTTCAAGATGTTGCTTTAAGCAATGTCATGCATGCATTAATTGAAAACGTAATAGCTGTAGGTGTTGGTCAGAAATATTTAATTGGTCAGTAGATTTTATTATTGCTCAAATTCCCATAACCGACATCGCAGAGCACAACCATCATCACGTAGATCTTTACATTATTAAGTTCACATAAACTCCATAGCGTCCCGATCCAACATAACGACGTAATTGAATTCTTGAAACCTAGATATAGTCATATTTACCGCTGTAGTGGCGCAATAAGTGCAGACTAGATGAACCATATTGAGGGCGATATATGTCACCTATTGCGGCTTAGCAATGGATGATAGCTAATGTTTAAATATAGTATATTACCATGATACTAATTTCACAGTATACATCTGGTTATTTATTCTCTGGAATTTTAGTACCAAGACGAGTTTGGGGGGAGGGGAGCGTTTCAACAATTTCATATGTTCTCCCGTATCCAACACTTTTCTAACAGTCTTGCAACTGACAACTGTTTTCCAGCTAAATTCCAAGTATATGGTATTTTAATCCCTGGGAAGTTCAAATTGGTCCAAGCCAGAGCACAAGCAACGAGACAACAGAGCATCTGAAGCCCTAATTCCTTGGGCTTGTACAGAATCTTGTAAAAGTCAGGTTTAAGAGACAATCAAGCAAAACATGGGTGTCTACTTCAATATAGGTTTCAGTTTCTTCTATTATTTCTTCAGTTTTTATTCTGTAATTATTTTTATCGTATTCATATTTCATAAGTTAAAAAATTAATTAAAATCTACATAAAGCAAATTTGAAATGTAAATTCAGTACTTAAATGTAGAACATGGCTTTCTTATGTTATTTTAACGTTAGAAATTTCACCTATATTCAATTTTTATGAGTTTGAAATACTTAGGTATTCAACATAAATTTTCTTTCTACGAAACGAATAGTTTGCAGATTCGATGTTTAATAAATATTCTTTCGTTCGTCTAACGAACATAATTTTTCTTCCAGATTCCACATCACACATCAAGTAATAATCCTTTAGGAGGACGTTCATGGGGATGAACTCTTTTATATATTGAAACAGTCAAATAACAAGTTGTCTCCCCTGATCTAAATTCATGCGTAGTGACAACAGTTGTCAACATCAGCAAGAATTTCGCGTAATGAACTATTCTTCTGCCTAAATCTTTACGGTTAGATTATCATATATATATATATATATATATATATATATATATATATATATATATATATATTTATATATATACTGACACGCAGAATTACTAGTTGTTTTTCGGACACTTGTATATAATGTACATACACATGCATTGAACCGTACTCCAGAAACTCTTCTTCATTGATGCAAGCTGTAAAGGTCTGCTTGCAAGTACTTTCCTTCTGCGTCATTTTATCTAGCAAGTTGCCAACTACTGAACTGATGCTGTAGTTTACTTCGTACATTTGGATATATACTGAATGTGGGAGTTACAAAGATCAATATAAATTTTGAATGTATTTTCTACAGATGTGATTGCTTTATGTTATGAGAGTAAGACAAGCACCCACACATAATTTGTTAAAAAAAAACTGTTAAAATTTGTTTTGGCTGCTGACAGTTCAGATTGTTATTGCATCCTCGCTTCCCATATAAAATAACCGCAGTTCGCTGCATTCCTTCATCTGTGCTCGTTACCAACATGTGGACCGACGTAGAATAGTCTATTCTCGTATCGTCAATGATGTTCCGTACGGAGTTACCCATGTTTGTCAAATCATCTTGGGTCATGATCAGGAGGACGGATACAGGCGTTTGGAAAAGAAGAATTTATGTGGAAGAAAAGGCTGTTTAAAGAGAGTAATGATCTACGGATCAGAAGTCAGACAATTTTCAGGAAGAGAAGAAAAACAATGACATGCCCTCTATGTTAAAGACAGGATGTGAACATAAACCCAAACGCCTTTTTCAAAGCCCCTCATTGGTCTCGAAAAGACATGATTTTTTTTCCTCATTTTTTTCCATGTGGTTTCCGTGTTTGTCTCTTGTCTGTTATATAAATCTTCTATATTCAATTCCCATTGTCCCCGTAGTGGATATACCCTGTTTGTAATGGTAAGTCCCCTTGACGGTATAAATCTTGTCATAAAACATAAATATTCTCGCCAATTAAGTCCAGGGTGGTTTACAATTCTAATTCACCTTGCCGCTATAAGTTATGTCGCTATAATTGCTATAGAGGGTCTTTAATGTTAATTCCCTTTGTCCCTATAAAGATCCATCCATATTCAAATTCCTCATGTTAAATTCCCCTTGAGGCTAGAGCGGATATGGTGGTTCTGTAATGCTAATTCCCCTTGTCCATATACAGACCCTACCATGTTCAAATTCCTCATGTCAAATTCCCCTTGCGGCTAGAGTGGATTAGGTGGTTCTGTAATGTTAATTCCCCTTGTCCCTATACAGACCCAACCATGTTCAAATTCATCATGTTAAATTCCCCTTGAGGCTGGAGTGGCTATGGAGGTTCTGTAATGCTAATTCCCCTTGTCATTATACAGACCCATCCATGTTCGAATTCCCCATGTTAAATTCACCTTGAGGTTAGAGTGGATATGGAGGTTCTGTAATGCTAATTCCCCTGAGGCTAGACCATTCCACTATACTACTATTGGCCCATATGATCCGATACAATTCTTGCGCAGTATTCTCTTTACTGATTGACTGCAATCGTGGGAAAATGTAATTATCCCGCCTACTTGAACGTTCTGATTTTACTATTACTCACTAACATTTTGGTAACCATTTTTTCGAATCGACTGCCGAAAGAGAATAGTGGGAAACGGTCACGCCTGTCTGAATATGACCAATTTACCCCCACTTGGGCTCGTTACACCATTTGTAGATTATCAATCGCTGAAAATTTGCGTTAAACCCAAAACAAGAAGAACATCAACAAATAAAACTAAGGGACCTGGTCACGTGATAGTTTGCCTGTGGACAGGGGTGTGAATATAACTGTAACATGGAATCCACTCTATGTACAAGAGTAGTTTAAATATTAACTTATGTGAGTTGATAAACTCATCTCTCTTCACAGAAGAATGTGGACACAAAACGGCCTCCGAATTGAAAGACCGTTATTAAGCACACATCATGTTAATGCACTAAAAATAGCTCTCATCATATGACGAAATTCCGAATTAATCTATATCAACTGTTCCTAACCGAAAAACAAATGCGTGACTGTAAATATCGAATGTCTGCATTCACAATCGTCCCTTCAGATATCAAACAGTTCGAAACCTAAAATGTGAAGCAGTGATTAGTTAAGTACAGTAGGGTACAACAAACAACGTGCTGCACTTGTTGCCTTAGATGGCAGCCATGAATTTGAAAAGATTTGACCTCCAGTTCAGTTTCATAAGTACACTTAGACGTCTATTACCTCAAGTTCAATTTAATAAGTATACTTAGGCGTTCATGACCTCTAGTTCTGTTTCAGAAGTATACTTAGACGTTCATGACATCCATTTCATTTTCAGAAGTACACTTAGACGTGTATTACCTCATGTTCAATTTCATAAGCACGCTTAGACCGTGATGACTTTCAGTTCATTGTTTCAAGTTCAATTTGACGTTAATGACCTCCAGTTCAGTTTCATAAGTACACTTAGAAATTCATGACCTCAAATTCAGTTTCATAAGTAATGGGTAATGATTTAATATTGAATTTATGAATCTCGTTCAATAATGCCCACCTTATGCGATCCAATGGTTGCAAAAGCTGGACATTATTCAACTTGTTTCAGAAATTCAACATTAAATCATTACCTATGTTTGACCCTCTGCATCATGAATAAGCTTGATCAGCGAATCTGTAGATATACTGACATATTAATGACTGAGCAGCAAAAGGATTTAATTTTAGTAAGTTCTCTTCTTTTTGATGCATGTGCATGGTTGAGACCAAAGCCGAATTAAAACGAAAAGTGTGCAAGAAGACTGGATTGCCTTTTCTGGTTCAAAGAGCACATATTACACTTGAGTTGGTTGATTAAATGATCTTCTCAGGTTCCATAAATCAGTTTGTGTTTTGAAGGGAAGTTTCGTTAAATCCTATACTTTTGCATCTGAGGCTTTGGATTGTGTGTGTCTGGACAAGAAATGCTGCCCTGAGGCCATGGAGTCGTCGTAACTGGACATGAAATACTTCCTTGAGGCCTTAGAGTCGTCATTACTGGACAGGAAATATTGCCCTGAGGCCTTGCAATCGTCGTGACTGGACACAAAATAATGCCGGGAGGCCTTGAGGTCTTCCTGATTGGGCAAGAAGTAGTGCCCTAAGGCTTTGACGTTTACATATCTGGACAAGAAGTAAGGTCCTGAGACCTTGCGGTCTTCATTAATGAACACTAATTAGTGTCTAGAGGCTTTTTAGTCCTCATGACTGGACAAAAAATAATGCCTGGCTAGTATTTTAATCAAGCAGACATAATTTAGATTATCATTCACTGATCTTGCCTTTATTTTACTGTTAATCAAGCAGCACTATGACTATGAACTATTTCATTGGATTTTATATCAGTTCTGATGTTATGTCCACATACATAATAAACAATTGATGATACAAGTGCGATTTGTACTTACATTATGTAGATTCAGATACTGTTTATTTAGTTCATCTAAAGCGCACCATCCAGTCATGTCATGGCATTTCCACATAATTATGTCCAATCACCATGGTAATAATAACTTTAAATTAATAATTCATAAGTATAAATACCTACTATACCACACAGATTTACCCATGTTATCGATTGATTTGACATTTCTTAATTACCGTTGCAATTAGACTTTATTGAGCTAACGATTGAAAAGAACTCAAACAATTTTCCCAGACATACAATTTTCGGTGGTTTAGAAAAAGTATGTAAAAAAGAAAGAAAAGAAATCGTAGTACGCTTTATATATTGTTCGCGCTTTAAACTGTACAATATGTCCATACTGAATTAACTTACACACTCTATATAAAAAATGCATAGTTAGTAATGCTAGGTCACTTTTATCAGAAGATGTGTTAATACAAGTGGTTGAGACACCCAGTTTCAAGTCAGATCATATGATGATATTCTGCACATTTTCGTTTTTCTTCCAAAATATGAATTAACTCCTTTTCATATCATTTTAATTTAAAACTAAAATAATGAGGAAAAATTGCTTACGCAAGAATATCCCCAACTCCCCCACATCCTACACCTAACCCTCATAGTCGGTATGGCCTAGATATATTGTCCGTACTGTATTGCTAAATTACCCTTCTGTGGTCTAGAGCGATTACAAAACTTTATTGTTTAATTGCCCTTCTGGGGTCTAAAGAGATTATACACACTTTATTGTTGGATTGCCGTTCAATGGTCTAGAGCGATTACAACACTTTATTGTTGAATTGCTCTTCAATGGTCTTGAAAGATAACCAATAATTTATTGTTGAATTGCCTTTTAAAAAGTTTAGCATCACAAAGATTTGTCAATATATGCATTTTCAGACGATGACTATAATCTGTACCAAATTTCAAAGCGATCCATAAAGAAAAATGTTACGATAAATTGCATTCACTTTATTCTCCCTCATATTGAAATGAGTTGCCAGATAAAAGGACAACAGCTCTCACTAAAATTGAAAGCTCATTGTGATTTATCGATATGTGCATCTTCAGAAAGGGCAACAACTCTAAATAAAGTTATTTATGATAATAAGTATATATAGTTGATCTCCAGAACTTTTACAGCGTTAGATAACGATCCACTGTTAACAGTAAGTCTGTTTCGTTCACAAGATTGTACGACAGGTTGACGGACCCGACGATTAAACAGTAATAATGATGCAGAGACAACAAAGCTACATGTATACACCTATGCTGCATGTGTTAATTACTAAAACAAGAAATTCGGCGAAACCTTTTTCTGGAGAGAAATATTAAAGTCAATGTTATTGTTTTGTTATGTCACCATGTGACATGCTACCGTAATATATCAACATAGGTATTGTTTAATCACATAAACGACGAGATCATTTATTAAATTTTCCTTCAGGGATCCAGTAAAATGAAAACAGATCCCTTATAGTGATGTTAATTAGGGTTTAGACTGAATCAATTTGCACATAAACAATTAATCTTGCTCGCTTCAAAAGTTCCAGCAAATTTATTTATGCAAGATAAATTTTCCCACTGTCGTCACAAGAACTCTATGAATTAGTTATTGATGATATTGGATGCAGAATAATGTTCATTCAACAGAAAGCTAACTTGCTGTGAAAGAGACAAATATTACTTGCATAAAACGTGCTTCAAACATTGAAAAGGTGGGTCATGATTTATTGACTTAAGCATATTTAATATTAATATTATAGCATGACGAAACCAAAACAAACTCAAATTCCTTGATTAAGAGGGTAAATGTAGCTAATTGTGAAGCTTTCATTAACGAATTTGTTTTCAACTTTATAGCTACCCATATGATATTGATATGATTACAAAAGAAAAGATTGAATAATTCTTGCTTTCTAAAGAAAATCTGGGTTTTATAGTTTGACAATCTTTAAAATCTTCAGATCGAAGTTTTATACAGTTATACTTCAAATAATATATGATATTACCTCTACGTTTTAATATACTTTAATGGGAAATGTCTCACGAGTGATGTATGTATGTATGTATGTATGTATGTAGGCATGCATGTATATATGCAGGAGTGATGTATGTATGTATGTAGCAAATCAAGATTATGGTGAAGATACTACTAACAAGAAAGCGTTATGTTTTGAATTCGCACTTCAGGTAACATATCGAAGAATTAAAGAAAGAAGTAGAAACAAAAGAGAAAACGAAAATTACCTGGCTATAGAGAATTGGTGGGAGATTTTTAAAATATATCTTATTTAGTTTGTGTTATTGTTTAACCTTGAATACTCTCTCTCTCTCTCTCTCTCTCTCTCTCTCTTATGCCTACTTTGCTCAATATCTAACGCTCAATCATGTGCAACCTGACCCGTAGTCATGAAACTTCTCAACTATAGTGCTCACTCAAACTAAAATTAAATTTGCCAAAAAGGTTGTATTTAAATGCTATATTGAAATAACTTGTATTTCAACAATTTAAACAATCAAAATTTGAGTGATTTTAAGTGTGTACTCAAGTTGTGGAGTTTACTGAATGCGATGTTATGCTCTTTCCCCGAACAGTACCTTTCTAACCAGTCATTCATTACTACGATTAGCTGAATAATGCATTATGTCTATTTATGATACAAGTCGCAACAAAAAGGGTGAGTTGCCATATGTCTACGATCTTCGATTTTGTTTTTTATGTTGATTTTCCTTCTCATTTCTGTCTTTTCTGAAAGAAAAAAGGCGACATGTTTTACCTTACCAGTCATATTTGAACGCTCTATAAGACGCTACGCTATGTTAGAAAACCTTAACACAGATACCAGACGTCGTGACATGTGAAACATGACGTCATTTTGTGTTGCGCACGGTCGGATAGAGGAGGAGGTGGTGGAGCTAGTGTAAACCCACCCGCAAGCCTTAACCCATAGTAAGAAATAAAAAACAACAAAATGCCGATGTGACCACGACCGCCTCACTCCCAACCCACCTCAACAAAATAAAGGTGACAAAAATCTCATTATAGCTACATCTCACGAACGGATGGTCAGATTGACCTTTTTTATTTTTATGTAATTTTTTTCTTGCAATAGACCATTCTTCCATTATTTGAAAATGTTCCTAATACATCCTCTGAATTATATGTCTTGAGAGCCATCCTACCAATCTGTATGTGGCTTCTTCTTAAGGGATGGTCCTATATTTATTTTAATTCCGATTAAGGACCGGTAACAAACATATGCACGAAATCTGGCCTAATTTATATTAAAGTATGTATTTATAAAACAGATACTTGTGTGAAAGGCATACATGATGACTTGAGAGACGTAACTTTGTCGGAGTGTATTTTGGTTTCATCGTTCGCTTCAGCCTCAGTATATTGGAGTCTATATGTTGGACAAAATCGGTATAATTTTTATTCCTAAAGAGTTAAAGTTAGAAGCGCTTAAGTGAAAATCTCATGGTCATAAGACCAGCCCTTTATGAGGAGTAATGATTACAAGAAATTCAAGATGGCCGCCTTCATTTTGTAAGTCTAATCAGCATAATTTTCATTTACGACCAAATAGAAATTCGACCATCTCTTTAGAAGAAAGGTCGATACATGACTTTTAAACATGGCTACCATGAGGGCGATATTTTAGGTTTTGACTACTTTCATTTAGAATCAGCCTCGAAGCGAAAGGCGTCTGTTCATGGCAACCTCATGTCGCAAGGACAATCCCTTCAGAATAAGTAGCTAGAGCAATCTTTTCAAGCCGACCGCCATGATGACCATGTTGGAAGTCAGATTGGCAACATTATCTCTTACTATCCAATAGATATCATGTTTAATAAAAAAAAAAAAACATGTCCATAGATGCCACAAGGGGCGTCTGATTGGCAGTCTTTTTATTTAGGACCAGCCAGACGTTTGAATAATATGTGTGTTAGGTTTCATGTCCATTTTTCAGTTTCGGTGTAGTTGCGACAATAAATTTGTTCTAACGGCCAGACTACTCAAGATGCCGGACGACGGGCTATTGCATAACATCTTTAAATTTGTTCTTTGATGGTAGAGTCAATAATATTCATTAAAATTTTCAATATCATGTTTACTTTAAAATTGTGAATTTACCTTCTGCATACATTTCGTATTTACGGAATAATATTGATAACTACACTTTAAAGGAAACAAACAAAGAACGTTGAACTATGAGGTGCAGTAGAGGTCAAAAGTTGGTCTCGTAAGACGTTGACAACATAAATTTCAATCTTGTTGGTGAAGAAATTGAATGCCACACATTTCGTTTCTGTGCTTGTCCTTCTTTAAACACGAGTATGTGTTTATTTTACATTGAACACAATATTTGTTTCACAATTGTGCGACATTCTAAATCAGAAAGAATGAAAAGCAAATACATTTAAAGTGAAACATATCGAAAATAGACTATATTAAAGATATGTCCTCTACTATACAAGTAAGCCCGTGCATCATCTCCTGTCAAGTGTGCAACAGACGGTTCAGATCACAAACTGACTTGATCAACACCTTTTCACAGATACCAAACTAATTAGCGATGTCGTGTTCATCTTCGAACTCAATCTTACATCAATGAGCGAAGTCATTCCGGTAATGTTGTTTGCACAGTAGTTCCTTACGCACGATCCTATTTTCTAACACACGTGATAAAGTTATCAGAGAAATATATATATATATATATATATATATATATATATATATATATATACAATTTACCTTCAGCTGATTGATGAGCTCTTTCTTTAAAATCATCCCAAATATATAAGAATGATCTCTCATCACGTAAATAAAATATAGTGACAATCCCTTACGTGGAAGTGAGGTAACTTATACAATTCACAAGCATTGAATTATATGTAAGTACACAGACACTGAATTTTTTGGGGATAAAATCCAAAAGGACACAAGAATAGCTTCTTGTTTATAAGATCTTGCTAGTAAAAGATAGTAACATAGGAAAGGCACTAATGTATTTTACAGGTAGGTACTTATCTAGTCCAATAATATGGTTACGTTTTATCAATTATAACACGCATAGCATACAGCTGGCAAAAGAAGTCTTGTAGGTAGAATACCTTAAAGCGGACTCTGCTCATCTAGAACGATTTATTGATTGTCCGTTTCTGACACACAATACTAACCTATACGGATGCCGCCTAGCTCGGTTGGTAGAGCGTCGGACTAGTAATCCCAGGTTAGAGGTCTCGAGACCAACCAAGGCTAGTCCAGGTCAGCTGCCCTTGTGTTTCTCTGAGAAAGGCACTTAACTCCCATTTCTTCGACGTCATACAGCCAAAAATATTTACAAAATGCTGTTATAACCAACACTCTACAAATAAACGGTTATATCATCTGGTTCTCAGTCTACATTACAATTTTAATGGGATTAATATCTTCCTTAGAAAGAATATCAGTAACCATGGAAGCGAAAATATTATTTTGTGTACAAGTGAAACACAAAAGTTTCGTAAAATGATATGGCTCAAGTCTTTAAATTATCATAAGTTTCAAAGACTTCATCACAGATCAGCTCCCCCCCCATACTAAATGTTAGAATCATCTATTATTATTTTGCTTAACATTTTTGTTTAAAAACTGTATAAAGGCAAACTATCCAATATCAGAAAAAGAATGTTGAGTTTTGTTTGAGCTGTGTGTTTTTAGGAATGTTTCAATGTTTTAGTGTCCAAATTGATTTATCATTGGGTTACATGTTTTGAATAGTGTACATGTCTTATATGCCTACCTTTGCTTCTACTTTCGGTTTCCTAAAATTTGTCCCCATCATAATATTTAATTTTTTCGTCTAATTATGGAAGTTGGTCAAGGGGTCATTGTTTGGTTTCACTTTAAATCATTCATTACACTATGCAACTTATTATATCAATTTTTTCTCAAGCATGCATAGGGACTACTGATTCTTTCCGTTTGCCCTTGTTCTTTCCGTTTGCCTTTGTGTACTTTTAAACATCATACTTCTTTCAGTTTCGTAAAATTCTTCCCAATCATAATATTTATTTTTGTTCTAAATAGGGAAGTTGGTCCAGTGGTCTTTTTCAGTTGAACTTTATTTAACTTTAAGATGTTACACTACGCTATCCCACATATTCTATCATGGTTTATTTTAAGGATGCAGAGGGACAACAACTGTTCATTTTCATCTTTCCGGTCTTTGTTTTATATTAATGCCTGAGAAAATTTTCAAACGTAAAATATTCTTTGGTCGTTTACACCATTTTATCCTGACAGGATATCTTAAGTTTGAAAACAGACAACTCATCATTTTTATTCTCTTTATTGTCATTTTGCAATATAATTGTATGACAAAATGTGCAGTATTTATATTCATCTCTCTAAAAACTGTTGAATGTAAAATTATCTAACTTAATGCCACTAGTTATGGCGTATAATATTGAAATGTATTTATCGTTGTAATTTGAACTTCATGTACCCTTCTGTTTGTGTGGTTGAGAACGAGACTAATATCAAATTTCACATCGACATTTGATGTATTTGTCTGTATTCCCATTTCGTCAAAGCTGCATCAGAATGTCGAATCAATATTTTCACCTGCAAACATAAAACAACGTCTCTGTTCTTCAGAAGCACTAGTCCTATAGAAAACCAACCATGTCTGCAAAGAGGATACTCGAATACACTTATAAATAAGTCATGAGACTGTAGATGTCGCTGAGGCATAAAATATATTTTGAAGTATGCGGTCGTTCCAATATCGTTACATGTATCTTAGAGATAATATTGTCAATTATTCATGTTTGTCAACGTCATCAAAATGTTACGTTAATATGTCTTCCATGTTTTCTCTGTCAAATAAAAACCAAGAACTCTTCCAGTCGTTTATTCTTTTCAGTACATAAAGCATCCTTTAAGATACAAAGCTGTATTTTCCGATTGTTTTATTTTATATCTGTATTCAAGGAAGATGATGAGCAGTTTCCACAAGTACATGAATGAGTACGCATGTGAGCTTTAGTCATGCATTAAATAAATCCGTGAGAAGTCTTTATAGACGTCTTTTGTTGCCACAATTGCTGAGAATCAAGCTGGAAAATCAATGCGTTTCCTAGATGAGCTGGCAATGAGTCAGACTTGTAACCGACACTATCAAAGATGTGTCTGTAAATCAATGTTAGACTTAAAGGTGGATTTTGTTCCTTCATAATATCTATTAAAACTGAAAGTCAAACGGATTATTCATTACGGACGAGTTTAAGTTACTTGACCTATCCTAGGTTCTTAGTTTCTCATGTTAACGTAGCTTGAACACTTTTCAGTCATATCGCTATGACGTCTCCAGTGGGGCACTTTATAGTGGTGTCTAGCACTGGGGCATCATGCCGCAGACATGTCGCATCATGTTCCACCTCGTCACATTATCATGAAACCAGGCTGACCAGTCCTCGCACTAACTTATTAATGCTGAGCGCCCAACGAGGCAGCTGCTAGTACCAATTTTTATGTCATTGGTATGACTCAGCCGGTGTTCAAACCCGCGACCTCCCGCTTGTGAAGCGGACGCTCTAATCACTTACGCCACCGGAGTGGTGTCCATAGCGACCTTTGTAATGATCTTTGATAGTTAAATTACGAATGATAGTATTATTATTATTATTATTATTATTAACTTGTAATGCTAGTAACATTTAGTTTCGACAGTTCAAGAATAGGGACAAAACATCGTCCGATACTAGCTTGTATTAAGCTGTGTTTATTCTGTATTTTTAGATGAAGATATATCATAATTATTACTCAGGATGTACACTGGTTTTCTGAATTTTTTAATTGGAATGTGCAGATAATGATTGTTTCCAGTTTATACCAGAACGCAACTCCCCTTCATGCCGAATCGCTTCTATAGTTACCGATGCCATGCTATTTATTGTGGTTCACAGCAAATTTACTAGGCATGATACAAATTTGGAGTTGCTTAATTTATTATCTATTTCATGACTTATTTTTTTATCTATATTGTTAGGAGTTTTCGTGGGGTGAGGGCAGATATGAAGATATCAACTTTGTGCCTGTGTGAATTTGCCTTGTAAAGCATGCCTCAGAGTCAATATTCAAGGTTTCAGAATTATGTGTTGCAAGGTGTGACAGCAGTACAGTCTCCAAAGACATGACTTGAATGAACCTAGGAGTAAGTCATACAATTCAAAATTAGTCTATCTCTCTCATATTGTACAGATGCTGTAGTGTATTCCAATAATAATATATTATTTACATTCCGACTAAGAGGAAAATATAATTCCATATTAGATAGTGTCTGAAACTTACTCAACTGCATGAATTATAGTATCTCCTATCCCAACCCCCGCCCTATTAACGTTGAACGGTATAAATCTTACTTATCGAAAGGGAGGTTAATGTTTGGGTCTCAATAAATGTAAATTTTACGAGTTA